>OX442353.1:31399142-31449142 GCA_949357725.1 Hyperoplus immaculatus | reverse complement strand
TTAAAATCCTCCCCTCCCCTCTCTCCCCCTCTCAGCTCTGGTATCCGCAGTCTGGAGTCTCTGTGTCTCCAGGTAACGGGCTTGTTTCCCGGGTTACGGCGGATGCAGTCGGTGCTTCCGGAACACGGCTGCCTGCTGGTTTCCCCCGGCAACTACTGGCAGAACCAGCGGGAGCTTTTCGACTCGGACCCCGACCTCCTCAAGACCATCCAGAAACATGAGCCCAAAGGCCTGCACACCTCCGCCACACTCAGGGGTACGGATCATGATTGTTCTCTTGCTTTAAAGGTTCTCCGAGAAACTTCAGTTTTTTCGTTTCATTCTTGCCACCCCCGTTGGACAAAAGCGGTGGTGTTTTTTTTATTACGGCTGTAGTTCCTGGGTGAGCGTATCCCAGGACAAAAGCAAAAGAAAAAATATATAAAAATTCTTTGCACTGATGGTCCTTTTTTGCTCTTACATGTCATTTATGATCATCAGAGAAAAAAATTAGACTGTTTCAGAAATATTTAAAAGTTCCTTGTAGCACCTTTTTTAAGGATAGAGTGAGATGTGACAGACACTAAGCAGTTTAGATTTCCAATGGTGCAAGACATAAGTTAATCCAGATGGTTGTTGTAGTCTAACTGCCCTGTTGGAAAGAGTTCACCATTATTTAAAGGACTGGTACGGGGTTATCTTAGAGGAGCGTAGAGATTTGTGGTATCGTAAAGCTAAGTAAGCTTTAATATTGACAGAAAACTGCTTGTTATCTTCCAACGATTTCTTTGGAATTTATTGAATTCTTTGAAGAAAAACTCTTTACCCACTGACACAGTTCTTAAATGACCCGTCCTGACCGGCCTAAGCCAGATGAGCCCTCTGCCTCACCGTCCAGCTTAGAGGGATTTAGAGGAGGGAGCCATTTAGAGCCACACTGATACTTTAAAGGCCGGTCAATGTGCCCGAGGAACCTGGATCGCAAAGTATCCCTGCGTTCCAAATCGCAAACTCTTTCTTTTCTCTATTCTACACTAGATATGACCATTAAAATAATCTAGTTAGGATGCTGAAGTAGGCTAACACTTGGGACATCCTTTTACTTTTACCAGTCAAATAAAATACCCCTAGGTTCCTAACCACATACTTTTTCTTTATACTATACTACATACTAAAATGTGCTTTTTTTTCCCCATACTACAAAATGCAATTGGATGTATTCGGGCATCTGCGTCCTATTGGCATACTGCTTTTGACATGCATGTATCGGGACATCCTAAATCTTTTTCTGGCATACTCAATAGTATGGTAGTACCACCCAGAGTCCTCTTTGTCAATGCAAATTAATGCAACAGGCCGTAAACCTTGTATGAACTATAATAAAATGAAATGTCTCACAGGTTTTATTAGGCGTACTTAATGAGGCAATATAACATAACAGCTGTGGGGATGTGGAGTCGGCCGTTATGTAACTGGCAACAAACTGGCAGGTCTAGATTAACTGGAAACTGAAGTGGGAATATTTTGTCCCTGACTTCATGTCTATTACTGTTAATTAATTATATTAATTAATTTATATTACATTAACACTAATTGTGTGTGTGTGTGTGTGTGTGTGTGTGTGTGTGTGTGTGTGTGTGTGTGTGTGTGTGTGTGTGTGTGTGTGTGTGTGTGTGTGTGTGTGTGTGTGTGTGTGTGTCTCTTAGACTTGCTGTTTGGCGTCCCTGGGAAATACACCGGTGTCAGTCACTACAACAGGAAGAGAGTTGTGACGTACACGATCACCGTAGTGCTGTCCAGCTACGATGCATGGTGAGTTACACACGCTTACAATCTATTACGTTACACACAGACACACGCACACACACACACACACACACACACACACACACACACACACACACACACACACACACACACACACACTGTTGTTTCCTGCGATGCCGGGAGCTTACCACAGTGAAGAGGGAGGATGAGAATAACGGTCGGCAGGTCTAGTCAAAATATTGAAATCCAAATAAAGCCAGACTGCTGAAATTCAGACAGATCCAAAGGTTGAATTTTACGAAAGTGCCGGAATGCCTGGCGGGACAGCTCTTGACTCATGTCTATTTTTTTCACTAGAAAAAAATGTACTTACTGTGGGTGTGTATAACTAATCGACAAATAATGATCAGTGTTGCTAAATCTGCTTATTGTGAGCAACTTTGGGGCTGGTTTATTTGGAAAGTCTCTTACAAATATTGTCTGTTGCTCTGTGCTGGATTGCCTGGCTAGACTTCTCTTGAGCAATGACTTGTGTCTATTGTTCACCAGATGAAATGTTGACTTAGTGTAATTTGGTCTGAGAAAACTCTGGCATAAACAGTTTTTCTTGCCTAAGGATGAGCAATCATTCATGTCTGCCTGCCTGTCTGTCTGTCTGTCTGTCTGTCTGTCTGTCTGTCTGCCTGCCTGTCTGTCTGTCTGTCTGTGTAAATATTTTTGTGAGGCCCCTCACTTCCAACAGGTTAACACTAGATTGTAATGTTCAGGTATGAATTAGGATATGGTTAGTGTAAGGTTAGTCACTAATGGTTAAGGTAAGGGGCTGGGAATGCATTATGTCAATGGATGTCCTCATAAGCTGTACAAATGTGTGTCTGTGTGTGTGTCAGTGTAGGTGTGTGTGTGTACAAATATTATAGTAATTTACTTTGATCGTTAGGGTAAGGGGTTAGGGAATGCATTGTGTACTAACTTCCTAAGTGCTCAAGTTGCAAGGACTGACAAATTACACCTTGAGGTGGAAGGCCAGTCCACTTCTTTCTACTCAAAAAGTTTACGAACTTTTTTCTGTAAGCAGTGTCACAGCTACTGTATATGTCAATCAGATTTATTATATATATTTTTGTGGATGTCCTCATAAGTATAGCTGTACAAACTTTTGTGTGTGTGTGTGTGTGTGTGTGTGTGTGTGTGTGTGTGTGTGTGTGTGTGTGTGTGTGTGTGTGTGTGTGTGTGTGTGTGTGTGTGTGTGTGTGTGTGTGTGTGTGTGTGTGTAGGTTCCTGGGCAGCCTGCGGTCTCGTCTGAAGCAGCTCCACCCGTCGGCTAACTGCAGCCTGAGAGACGACCACATGGTTCACGTTCACTTCAAGGAGGAGATCGGCATCGCGGAGCTCATTCCCCTCGTCACCACGTACTTCATCCTCTTTGCCTACATCTACTTCTCCACACGTAAGGCCCATTATTGCCTGGTCTGCCTAGTTGGTTTGTGCCACCATTTTTTAATTTTGTATTTTTAAATTTGTTATTATTATTATTATTATTATTATTATTATTATTATTATTATTATTATTATTATTATTATTATTATTATTATTATTTATAATTTTAATAAACTTTTTTTAAGTCATATTTTTGGTTATTTATTTATTTTTAACATATACATATATATTTTATTTATTTATATATTTTTTTATTATTAAAAATAAATATATATATATATTTACATGCTTCACGCTACTTACTCTTTGAAATATGCCAGACATCCAGCCACGGGCCTTTGTGTGTTTGTGTGCCTAAAGTTGTTCCTGTCTGGTGCAGGGATAATCCTCACACAGGAACATAGAACACCGCTGTATGACTGCACTTACCTAACCCACTTCAGAGACCTGCCAGAACAAATGTTAGTTCAGGGAACAAACACTTAAAGTACACAAAATAAGTATGCACACTTAAACTGATTAGCTGATTCCTGTTTGACAGCTTTTTCAAATTTAATATGTAAAAGTAAACTCAGAATATTTCTTTAAATTTTAGGTGTCAAACATAAATTGAGAAACATTGTTTGTTTAATTCACATAGAAAACAGTTTTCCGAGGTCATATTACATATTAACATATTAATCCATTTTAAAGAATGCTCTGTTGCTACATGTAGATGTTATTAAATTGAACCTTAAAGCTATAAAAAGAATAGGTTAAAAAAGTAAAAGAATATATTTTTGATTAATCCAAGTAAGTGTTTTAAAAGGTTATTAATACTGGAACAATTCTGGATCATGAAAGACAAATTCATTCCATTTTTTGTGTTTGTGTTATTTCTAGCTCCACTGAACTCTTATGCTCATGTATTAAATAGTCACAATATCAGGGCGCTCCGGTGGCTTAGTGGATAGAGCGCGTACCATATTGGCTCCGGCCTTCGTTGCAGTGGTTGCAGGTTCAAATCCGACCCGTGGACCTTTACTGCAGGTCACCCCCCCCCCCTCTCTCTCTCTCTCTCTCTCTCTCTCTCTCTCTCTCTCTCTGTCTCCCCATTTCAACTCTGTACTATCTAATAAAGCTTGAAAATGCCAAAAAATAATCTCTTAAATAGTCATAATAGTTACTGTTGTATGGATAGAAAGCTATTGTGTGTCCTGTCCTGAACATATCCTCTGTCCCTCCCTACAGGCAAGATTGACATGGTGAAGTCTAAATGGGGTCTGGCTCTGGCTGCCGTGGTTACCGTCCTCAGCTCCCTGCTCATGTCTGTGGGACTGTGTACACTGTTTGGACTCACACCAACGCTCAATGGAGGGTAGGAATGCCAACCGTGTGTGTGTTTGTGTCTGTCTGTCTGTGTGTGTGTGTGTGTGTGTGTGTGTGTGTGTGTGTGTGTGGGAATGCCATCTTCTATCTACATACTTTGCTTTTGGAAGATTACCAAAACCACCATTGTTGGTTGGTTTGTCTGTTTCTCTGGAAAAGACCTTAAAGATAATGGCAGAGAGTTTGTGATTCATTTTCACCACTATCTTAATTAGCCGTACACCTAAGGCAGAGAATTAGGGGAGAATTGGAATCCAAGGTGACAAGAAATCAGTTTTGACTTCAATTGTATTTAGGTGAGAAGTTTAATGGAAGAAGAGAGCACACTAGACAGAAATGATACTTGTGTCACAACTGGGCAAACTGTAGGGTTAGACAGTGTGACCATAAAACACTCTTTCTGCCTTTTCTCAGGCTAGGATGAACCGATTTCTAAAATGTTTGCACATTTATACTACACAGGATCTCAGCGTTCAATACACCTTCATATTCCCACTGGTGAAGTAGGGCTTTAAGTATCATACTGCTTCTATCATCAACTTTCCTTTCCTAGCTGATTCTTGATTCTTCTTGAACTCTACACAGCCTAGGCTCTGTAAACGTGCATGTTGCCAGCTACAGAGGGCCCCTTTTGTTTATACACCATCCTATGATGTACAGTACATTAATATAGCAGTTGGACCAATTTCTAAAGCTGCTGTGTCATCCTCCCTTATTCTCTGCTGTTGACATTCAACTCTTTCCTGTTAATATTTGCTGCACCAACAGGTCGTTACAGTTTCATCAGTATCTCTAATCTCATTCAGAGAAAGACAAGGACACACACACACACACACACACACACACACACACACACACACACACACACACACACACACACACAACCACACACACGCACACACACACACAGGCTTATTTGACTTCCCTTTTTCTCTGCATTGCCTTAACATGGATTTGCGTTAATGTTTACAGCGAGCGGGTAAAAAGTCAGTGTGTCATTGTGGTTAAATAAAGTAACGGGGCGGAGTGTGTGTGTGTGACTAAACATGAGGGGTGGAGATATACTGGTGCTGACATTAAATGGTCGTCCAATCGTTTGAGAGTTATTAGAACACACACGTCATGGCGTGACAACGGAACACTGTCCGACAACCACTGACCAAGATCCACGCAACAAACTATGGGCTGTGCTTGGGTTTTTTTTTTTGTGTGTTTGCACACACACACAAACATGCAAATAGACGCACACACACACACACACGCACACACACACAAACAAACACGCAAATAGACGCACACACACACACACACACACACACACACACACACACACACGCGCGCATACACACACACACACAGGCACACGCATACACACACATATCAAGGTCAACATCTCCCAAGATATGCAGCATGCAAGCTGCTAATCCTGCTGACTCATGGTTGATGCCACACACAGGGAAGTGTGTGTGTGTGTGTGTGTGTGTGTGTGTGCGTGTGTGTGTGTGTACGTACAGTGCTACTGTGTCAAAGTTAAAAATGCAGCACAGTCAACCCCTCTGTGACTGAGTTACACACTTCACTTCACACTACAGTACAATCTTATCTAGACTCTCATGCCTATCTCTGCTGTACACTTCAACAAAGGAGGTTATTCCCAACACACTCCTGACAAATTAATGATAACAAAAAGTGAGCATGGTTTTGATTTTCTATGTCACACATACATATTCATAAACTTTCATAAAGACCCAGCCATCACTCTTACTGTGGGAAATGGATTTGATGATTCACCGGACTTTACTGTAAATTCTCATATTGACGGCCTCACAGCTCATTACTTAGAAACGTCACAGCGTCTAGTGAAATGACTATAGCATGAGGCAGTGTGTTTGACACAATGTTTCACTGAGACACAGGAAAATTTAGTCCACAAAAAAATTGGACCAAAACCTTAAATATGTGGTGCATAAAAATAACTCTAATTTGCATAAACTGAAAAACAGTGATGTCAGAACAACATTTTAAATTTTCACAATTTAATTATTTAATCATTTCTAACACAGAAATATAGCGAGATAACTTGGAAAACATGGCCACCTTGGACCAAAAAAATTCTGCAGGGGTGGGGGGGGGGGCTTAGCAGCTTTGGCCTTCGTTGCAGTGGTCGCGGGTTCAAATCTGACCCGTGGACCTTTACTGCAGGTCATCCCCCCCCCCCCTCTCTCTCTCTCTCTGTCTCCCCATTTCAACTATGTACTATCAAATAAAGCTTGGAAGAAATGCCAAAAATAATCTTAAAAAAAGAATGTATGTATGGCTAAGAGGATGTTTACTTGGTTATAGAATTTTGTCTAGGCGTAGTTCTTCATTTAGTTTTCATGTGTTAATAGTCTCGTTGTATTTCTGTGTGCAGGGAGATCTTTCCTTACCTGGTGGTGGTGATCGGCCTGGAGAACGTCCTGGTTCTCACCAAGTCTGTGGTGTCCACTCCCGTAGACCTCGAGGTCAAACTACGCATCGCTCAGGGTAAGAGAGAGTGTGTGTGTGTGTGTGTGTGTGTGTGTGTGTGGGTGGGGCTATGTGTCTGTCTATGTCTGTGTGTGTTTAGATGCAGATAAATCAGTACATTTGCCAACTCTACTCGTCACCAACTCATCTATATTTATTATTTTATTTCTGAAAATTCAAAGCTTCTACTAGTAATCAAATTGCCTAATCTTATGTTATTTTCTGATAATCATAGCCCAATAGTTAGTATTTTCTTACTGCATGAAAGCAACATATTATGTATTTCTCTCTTCATTCTTTCCTCCAGGCCTTAGTAATGAGAGCTGGTCTATCATGAAGAACATGGCCACTGAACTGTGCATCATCCTCATTGGTTACTTCACTCTGGTGCCAGCCATCCAGGTAACACACACACACACACACACACACACACACACACACGCACACACACACACGCACACACGCATGCTTACATTGTTGCATTATCATAAACAAATACAGCAAAAACTGATTAGATAAGTGTTATTGGCTACTGCATTGGTAATGTTAATGATGCATCAATGCTGCTGTAATATCAATCTAGCTGGCCATATTGCCATAGGTTGTTTCTGTTTGTTACAAGGAGAGAAATGCTTACTTGTGTTTGCCATTGCATATCCCTGACTGTTTCATTCATCACTCTATGAAATAAATGTCATGTTTTGTCTTTTATTCAAATTTTTTTTTACTTTTATGAGCGTTTGTAAATGTATTGATATGATCCTGTTTTTACTGTACGGGTGACCTTGAGTGTCCAGAAAGGCACCAGTAAATAAAATGTACTATTATTATTTTGCTGGTCTGATGGGTTCCCCTTATAGAAAGACATTTGACTGTGTGTGTGTTGCAGGAGTTTTGTCTGTTTGCTGTTGTGGGTTTGGTGTCGGATTTCTTCCTCCAGATGTTCTTCTTCACCACAGTTCTATCCATCGACATCAGACGAATGGAGGTGAGAAGTCTCACACTTCTAAACACTGAAAACTCAAGTCTGTCCCTTTTAAACAAAAATCATGATTTTACATTTTAAAGTGAGATGCTGCAAGGGAATAGGGTTTATTTTTTTACTTAAAGATATTATCATGACATTTTGCCAGTTGATTTTTTTTAATATTAAAACAATTACTTTTTGTATTACAGTTTTCAGAAATGTTTTTATAACTATCCACATTTGACACTATCTAACTCATTCTGTGTGTATTTGCCTCCCTTTAAAAACCAAAAATCTAGATGTTGGATAAAGCCAGAGTTAAAAACTTTTTAATTCATTAAACCTGCAGTGTGTAGAATTTTGGGTTTTATTTCCTAGCAGATTTTGTAGAAAGTAATTATAACATCCATAAGTACATTTAATTTAGTGCATAATAGCTGAAAAAAACGTTTTGAATTATTTATTTTTCCCTTAGAAAGGGTCTCGTATATGTCCATATTTCTGCATATTTTGGACCAAGGCCTAGTACCGCCATCTTGAAAGTGTCATAGTTGGAATGTCATCAGGTGCATTGTTTAAAATGTAGAATTATAGCTTCTGTTATTATTCGAAAGGGTTGGGGTTACCCAGGGAGCGTTGCATTCTAGAACTTTGTAGAACTTTCTTGATGATGTCATATTACACACTGCACCTTTAAAGTACACTCAACAGGAAGCAATTTTTTACCCAAACTTTTAAAGTCTTCTTGTATTTACTCTTAACAAACAGTGGCTCAGATCTGTTAATCAATTCGACATTTTCAAGTGTAAACATACCAACTGGTGGCTGACACACACACACACAAGCCCTTTGTCATAGGCAGATATATACAGGAGGTCATACAGGCCCACACACATTCACCACATAGTTTTCAGATTACTGTTTTCCCACATTATTTAAAACCTCTCTGCGGTCTACCGTTTGTACTTTTCCAGTCATACACATACTGAGACCTTACATGAGTGTTTAGCTCAGTGGCTAGGTAAATAGGCATTAGACTTTAAGTACAGAATATACATTTACATTCATACCCTTAAATCCTTAATCCTTGTGCTATTTGTAAAATGTGATAATTTCATCACTAGAGTCTTTCCATTGAATGTGGAGGGGCGGGGTTCACCTGGTTCACCACGTGTACCATATTGGCTCTGGCCTTCGTTGCAGTGGTCGCAGGTTCAAATCCTACCCTTGGACCTTTACTGCATGTCATCCCCCCTCTCTCTCTGTCTCCCCACTTCAACTCTGTACTGTCTAATAAAGCTTGAAAAAAATGCCAAAAAACAATCTTTAGAAAAAAATCACCTCTCTCTGTCCTTAGCTGGCGGACTTGAACCGGCGCCTGCCTGCTGAGGCCGGTCTGCCGCCCCCTAAGCCCGGGCCGCTGCGTCCCCGTGAGGTGCCCCCTCCCCCCAGACCCTCCCCCCACACCATCACCCTGCAGACGCCCGCGTTCAGGAACCTCCGGCTGCCCAAGAGGCTGCGCGTCGTCTACTTCCTGGCACGCACACGACTCGCTCAACGTATTATCATGGTGAGGAGAAGGACTTGTGTTATGTTATGTAGAGTCGGCTGTCTGAAAATTATTTTAAGTTTTTTTTTTCTCTTTATTTTTTTAAAATGTCACTTGCCTTAAAAGGCGTAGTTTTGTAGCCTGCAGTAAGTTTACGAACCATTTTTCCTGTACTTGTAATTATTTTGTTATTCATAATATTAAAACTGTCGGCTCTGCATCAATCAAAACCAGTGAAACAGTCACTTTTAAGGTCCCTTCCTGCCTTCAAAAAGGGATTCAAAGAAAGTTTGTTTATTCAGTTATGAGAAAATGTTCACTTCTCTGACACACCCAAAGTACATCTTTTAAGCTGTAGGAACCTTGTCATTATCCCATATTCACTTCATCCTCAGGTTGGCACGGTGATCTGGATCGGCATCCTGGTCTACACGGACCCGGCCGGCATACGGACCTACCTGGCGGCCCAGGTGTCTGAGCAGAGCCCCCTGGGAGACCCTGGGGGGGGTGGGCTGGGTGTGGTGGCCCCTGTGTTCAGAGGAGGAGACCCCACCAGCACCTTAAGCCTCCACCACCACCCAGCCCAACCTGAGCCGACTCCCGTCCCAGAGAACCAGTCCCAGGGGCACCAGGGCTCAGCACGGGCCGGTCCCCCTCCTGTACCCCAGGCCCCTCCCTCTCCCTCTGTCCCACAGATCACATGGGGCGCGGAGGACGAGGAGGGCTGGAGGAGGCTCTCATTCAGACACTGGCCCTCGCTGTTCAGCTACTACAACATCACGCTGGCCAAGAGGTAAAGTCAGTGTGCAGAATCGGAATTTTTATTATTTTCTTTTCCTTTGCGTTTATTTTTGACAAACTCAGAAATGGCTTCGATAAAATGATTGAGGAACCCATAACCCTTTCTGGTTAGACAAAAATGTTGACAAAAATTGGCTCTCAATGAGGGGAATAGAACCTGTGAATTTTTTATTTATACGGGAAATATGTTTTACCCTAAATCAAGAAGGGACTATATATGGTTACTTCATTGACCTTGATTTGCAAAGAAATAGAAAACTTGGAGAAAGTTACAAAACAATTTTTTTTTTTAAATTCTGAGTATTTCAAAGACTGTCTAGCAAAGGGTTAAATACATTCAAAATACAAAAAAAAATACACATTTATATTATAGGATTTGTATGACAAATAGCAATAGACAAATAGCACTCTGTTGAAAGCAAAAGGCCATACACCTTACATTCTGACAGCTCTTTCATACAGATAATGACACTACAAGCCACTTACCAGTTTACATTTATACCTTTTATACCTCAACAATTACCAGAGCTATAATTTACCCAGGTGCTTTATACATAATGACAGGTGGGAGTGGCAGGAACAGATTATATTTTCACATTAGCAATGCCATCAATTATGGATGACTGGACAAAACCTCACACCTACGACTATCAACATACTAACACTTTGCTGATTGCTCAAAGTGTGTTTACGTCCCCATCATAAAGTAGCTTTAGCCAGTTTTGGTTTTATGCACGCACACACACACACACACACACACACACACACACACACACACACACACACACACACACACACTCGCACACACATCTTTTTGTCACCAGTAAGATGCATTTATTATGTGGCAAACTCTAACATTTTAAGGATTTTTTTGTATTAGGTTTTGTTATATCATCATTTTTTTTACCAATTTTTTGTAAAGCACTTTGAATTATCACTTGTTTGAAAGGCACTATATAGATCAACTTTGATTGGGTGGTAGAATGGCCTAGACTAGAGGAAGAGGGTTTGTAGTAAAACTAGTAGTGACTGGTATTACGTCTACGGTGCCCACCATCTCTACCATTGTGTCCTTGAGCAAGACACTTCACCCCTAACTTCTCCAGGGGCACTGGCTGTACTATGGCTGAACCTGCGCTCTGACCCCCTCTGAAGTGTGGTAACCTGAGATGATTGAGAGGGGATATGTGAAAAGACACAGTTCAATGTGCCTTGTGTAAATTGACTATTAAATGTAACTTAACTTAACTATTTTGATTTCCAGGTACATCAGCATCCTGCCTGTCATCCCCGTCACGGTTCACCTGAGCCCGCAGGACGCGATAGAGACGCGGCACCCTCAGGACACCAGACACCCCCCTCCACCCATCATCCCCAGAGTCCCCGTAGATCTACAGACAGACCTCACACTATACAAGTTAGTACTCGACTCACTCACTCACTCACTCACTCACTCACTCACTCACTCACTCACTCACTCACTCACTCACTCACTCACTCACTCACTCACTCTCACACACACGTTTGTACGGCTATACTTGTGAGGACTCTCATTAACATAATGCATTCCCTACCTAGCCCCTGACCTAAAACAGGCCTTTGACGAAGTGAGGACCGGGGAATATGTCCTCACTTGGTTGATGGTTAAAAGATAAAACTCGTCCTCACAAAGATCACACACACACACACACACACACACACACACACACACACACACACACACACACACACACACACACACCTATTTCCACCTGAATGTGAAGAGTCTAAACCAGTTAAGCTGAATACGTCAGTTTTACCAGCTCAACAGGAGTCTATTAAATACCTGCTCAAAGTAACACTGTCTGTAACTATATAGTAAAGTGTGCCCCCTCTCTTACAAGGGCTCGAAACTGTCACACTGTAGTGTCATATTTCTACAGCACTTAACATATGTCAGCACTTAGTATATATATAATAAAATATTCAGCAGGTAACGGAGTAATCTGATCACCCACCAGCTGTATGTAAATGTGGTTTTAGAGTAATTACCTTATTGGTGTTTTGCTCTTTTCTGCATGTAAACAAAGTCAGAGTTGGATGTAGAGTAGGCTAAAATTCAATTCAGTTTATTTAAGAAGGGGACAGTGAAAATTAATAAAATACATGATCATACATGGGTTAAAAATACCAGAATTACCCAAAAGGATATTTTTCATCTGCAGTCCCCTGCACAATGCCATTATTTCTACTGTTTGATTGGTCAGTTACATAAATTAGTGTTGAGTTTATCTAGTTTGTTAAGAACCTATAAAACCTTTCAACCTCTTCAGCATCACCACGTTTAATTGTCCAACAACATTCATAAGCAATACTTCTATGGAATAATCAGGCCTTTTTATACACAGATCAAAACCATTTAGAAAGGTCCATACTACCTTTTATGTTTATATTTTTTATAAAACTGCCGTGATTTAATCAATTTAACAAAAAAAAATAAAAAATCTTGTGAATCTGCACCTAGTTTAAAAAAAAAAACCCTCCCACTCATGATACTGTAAGTAGTGGACACAGCTGTTTTGCGTCCTTGGCCTTGGGTCTCTCCCCTCCCAGAGTGTCATTGAACTGATTGCGCGGTGGACATTGAAACGTTAGCTTGAGTCCCTTCTGCAGTATTCTTCACCTGAAGGCTGAGCAGGGAGAATAGATGCCAAAGGTTTCTTAGGTAAAGGTCACATAGATTCTGTCACAGTATGTAACACAGATTTAAGGTCAACTCTGGAGCGTGGATATTTAATTTATTGATAACAATGTGTTGGTTTCCTTTTGATTTAGCACTTAAAGGTGCAGTCAGCGATTCTGTAGAGTGCTTGTTGTCAAAATCATTAATATCTCTTCACGATCCACCTGTCTGTATGTGCTGAACAAAATCCTACTTACTACACTGAAACAGTCATGTTGCTAGCTACGGTCGGCCCCTTTGTTTACATAGCAGTTTACAGAGCCTATAGCCTATTTATTTTCAGCACACACACAGTACAGACAGCTAACGTATTGTCATGAGGTATTCACTGGTTTTGACAGAAAGTGATTTTTTTGACAACAATCGTTCTCCAGAATCACTGACTCCACCTTTTTAAATTAAATTGAGAACATACATCTGTTTCTTCAGTCCAAACAGCTTTTTGGGGTAAATTGCCCGTTTTACTTCTTGAAAAAATGAAATGAATCTTTTAATTTAATTTCAAAAAATGTATTTGAGGATAAGCCCCCATCTTGTTTTCGAGTGGGTCCTCAGAAAAACATACAGTACAAATACAATACAAAAAACAAACTATTCAAGACAAACAAATACAGTACATACACAAATGAATGAGACTTAGTGTGCATAGTGTGCACTGTGTCAAGTGTCACTGCATTCATTGTTGTTTTATCCGTGGGAAAGAAGAGAGAGAAAGAGGGAGGTTGGTTTGTTTTCTCAGCCTTTGGTGCGTATTGTCTCTCTCTCTCCCCTGACGGGACGGGACCGGCCCGCCTGGCTGCTTTATATGTGATGTAACAGTGGAAACTTTAAACAGTTGATCCTGTAAACTCTCTTAACTGAAGCAGAGGAATTAAACATGTCAGTGGGTTAAATGCATTCATTTTGTTCTCTAGCTTAAGAAGACTTTTGATCAATTAATACGATCAGTTAAAGGTGAAGTCGGCGATTCTGGAGAAAGCTTGTTGTCAAAACACTTTTTGTCCAAATCAGTGAATAACTCCTCATGAAAAGAAAAAACAAATCAAGTACTAATACACACTACAGCCTATAGGCTCTTTAAACAGGCATGTAAACATATTGTGTTTAAATACAAAGGGGGCGCACAACGTAGCTAGCAACATGCCGTTTTTCTTTCATTTTTTGTTCCTTTTCAGAACAGAAAAATTCAACATGGGAAGTAACTTACATCTTAGCTTTCAAACACATGCAACATCATGCGTTGACCGTAGTTTCTAAAATGCATTGCTGATATCTCTCTTGAACCTATCGGGAGCATCAATTTACAGTTATCCCTGGTAATATGGTGCCTTCAGGGTTGCAAGAAAAAAGTTGTAAGTTCAAAGTCTCTTTCTCGTGTTGTTGTTGCCTTGTCACCTTGCCTGCTTCGCGAAAATATTCAAGTCTTTTGTTTCATCTTTGGCCGATAGATAGATAGAGAGAAAGATAGAGAGAGAGAGAGGGATAGGAAATGTTATCAGCTGAAGAGAGAGAGTCAGGGTCAAGAGACCTTCACAGCAGAGGGAAGAGAGAGCGTGTTTGGATGACCCTGACAGAGAGAAGGCCACTGTGATAAAGGTGAATGCCATGCTGTTACAACCCTATTCACAACAGGTTTGTAAGGACACCGACAGGAATGGATTTGTTTTTGTAATCACGAGAAGAGATCTTGGCTTGCAACTAAACAAACAAGCAATGGACACTCACAGAGCCTTGATGTGTTGACACGTCCGTACTGTGTGTGCTGAAAAAAAGGCCTACACAGCCTAGTCTCTGTAAACAGGCATTTTGCTAGCTATGGTGCACATATGACTACCACCTATTTCTGGAATAGGAATATTTTATGTAGCCTTGACGTGTTGAAAATGTTTTGAAAAATGCACACAACCTATTTCAAACTCTAAATGAGCCATATAATCATATTCAGTGCTTTTTCTTCTACAAAACCAACTTTCTTTGAGGATGTATGACTGTCTGGATGAAAGCGTCGGCCGCTATAAGTTCCTCCTGCATTAGCATTTAGATTGGTTTGTTCCAGTGTTTCTCTCAGTGTGTGTTCATGTTCATTCAAATGAGGGGTCGGGGGGGGGGTTGTGTGTGTGTGTGTGTGTGTGTGTGTGTGAGTGACTGTCCCTGTGTTCTCAGAGAAAGTTTGTGTTATGGAAAAGGAAGAATTATGTCTCAGGTCAGGAAAAGGAGATTGTCTTTAAGCTCATGTTTGATTGGCCTTTTTAAAGAGGAAATCCTTATTGTTAGTTCAGTGTTTGAAACATAAACAGATTTGATACAACCACTACGTCAAGTCTCTTCCGGATGAGAAAAGTTTTAGTGCACAGTGTTCCCAACCGTTTTCCTTTTTTTATCCAGAGCTCTTGTGGTTGAGAGCTTAATTCTACTTATTTTTTGTTGATCAGCCCAAATTATTAACCACCAAAATGATCCCCAGATTAATCTATGAAGAAAATGATTTTTATTTTCACCCTTAGTTCTTTCTTATCACATTTTCTCATGCCTATCTTTCTTTCCTCCTTCCCTTCTCCACCACCATGTATGTGTTAACATTGGTCGATACAGGTTAAGCAGTTCATAATTGCCCCAATATAAACCTGTTTCAGGACTAACCCACTCACAGCTTTATGAGATATTGATCAGTAGCCTTTTTTCTAACATATTCCGGTATGGAGACATTGAGTCATTTCTGTGATCGGTACATAAACCAGATGTTCCATTAAAGTAAGTAGTGAGCCAATAGTGGGAGCTGCATCTGTTAATAATGAAGTACTAGGTTCTTAGTGTTCCCAATGTTTTGGAACAACAGGCACACAAACATTGTTGCTGCTAAAAACTATATGTAAACGTGGTGATTTTGTGTGTTTTCTTCAGCAAATACATGAGGTATATGTATTTGTAATGCTCATTTCTAATAAATTATTATCATCGAGAAACATGACGGTGTGCGGGAGTTTTTCCTTTAGTTTCGCTGCACCTGTCATCCACTCTTTTTCAACTCTTTTTTTTTTAAGTTTTTACACATTGAGATTTGACAGGTTGCCAAAAAGCCTAATAAATTTGCTTTTTCTGCGTCTATGAACTCAAATTGAGATTATTATGTGTTATTCTGACAGTGTGTGAGCCCTGTAGCAGCCAATAATGTTATTACAACCGATGACTTAAGAATTGTATTGGTTCATAATTGTATTACATGATACTAGCTACAAGCACAAAGAAACCAAATACACAAAGCTCATACACCCGTAAAGATAACCCTTTATTCTCAGTCATCATTACGTCAAAAAATTCTAAAAATTTCAAAAAACAACATCCCTGCTTTGTGTCTGGTCAGGTTCCTTTGTGAATGCTATCTTTCCTGTTTTCTAATGTCTTTTTGTCCAATGACACAACATTCTCCATACTTCGAAGTGTTCAGTATGTACAGTATTGTGTAGCGTTGTTTAAAAAAATGTTTTTTACTCTTCACCTTTTTATAAAAAGCTTTCTTCAGCTTTTATACAAAGCTCATACACCCATAAAGAAAGATAACCCTTTATTTTCATTCAAATATTGTTAAAATGTCTCGACAACATCCCTGCTATGTGTCTGGCCAGGTCCCTTTGTTGCATATTATCTTGTGTCTATCTTTCGCCTTATTTCCTGTGTGTTCTCAACTGTCAGTTTGTCTAATAACAGTGACAATGCCTCAGAAATGTATCTCCCCCCCCCCCGTTTTCATGGCTTTTGGTCCAATGACATAACTTCAGTATGTATAGTATTGTGTAGCGTTGTTTTAAAAGATGCGTTTTAGTTTTAAGCAGAGCAGCAGACAGTGTGGTTGAAGGACTTGTATTTCAGGCTTGGTGGGTCCCACTCCTCTGGCAGGTTTCATCCCCACGGTGATGCCACATTCCCGGCCGGTATTAGAACAGTTTATCATGTCATGTCACGTTGTGCTTTGCCAGGTGGATAGTGGCATTATTAAAAATTATAAAAAAAAAGGAAAACTTGAAAATAATAGTTAATTTGATCGCAAATTCTCCCCTCTGTGTAATTACACACTGCACCTTTTAATACTTAAATTATTACATCTTATAGGTGAGCACTAGAAGGCTTTGGGGAAAAAATAATATTTAATTTGCCCCTCCCGTCCCCCCCTGTGTCTCTACAGAGTGGCAGCCCTGGGTCTGGCTGCTGGCGTCCTGCTGGTTCTTCTTCTCTTCTGTCTCTATCGCGTTCTCTGTCCACGGAACTACGGACAGAACGGAGTGAGTCACGGGCGCCGGCGCCGTGGAGACCTGCCATGTGACGACTACGGGTACTCACCGCCCGTCAGCGAGATCTCACCTCTGCTGCTCAGGGGACACAGTATGGTGAGGACATGGAGAAGGACTAATAATGAATAATAATAATAATAATATTATGTCATAGAAACCTTTAATTTAATAATCAAATAATAAATTTTACTTTACAGAGATGATCAAAAATTTACCCGAAAAAATCTGAGCTAAAACGTAATAAAAGGGGAGCCATTAAATTTTTTTTTTTAAAGATGAAAACTCTTCCTTGATAAAAAAATAATAATAACCCCATCGTAAATTATGAGTACTATTTTTTCTTTAGTCTTTTTCTTTTTTTTTGTAACTTCTACATAGCTATACATTAATTACGTAGGTTTTTATTTTTATTTTTTTTAGTAACTACTTAAAAAATAAAACTAATGTAGTAGGTAATGCCTAACTATGTAGTGGTTACTAAAGTTCTTTAAGCTCCACAGCTCATGTTTGTATCATCGAAAGCACAATTAATTCACATATCTGCTGAACTAAGTGAAAAGACAAGATAGGGCCTTTAATAAGCAAGGACAAGGTAATTTAGTAAGGCCAAAAGATCATTCTCCTTATAGCCATAAGAAATAAAATACAAATTAATTTTGATATTGATAGTGAGTCATACTTCCCAAGGACATCATTATGTTTATCTTTTTCACTTTTAAAGTAATATAGTGAGTTATTTTTTACATGAATGGGTTTATTGCAGACAGGAACTGTTGAAAGGACCGACATAGAAAATTGTTTATCGCTACTGATTTGAAAATGATGTGTGAGCCAAAATAAACTGTCATCTGCTACGCAAATTATATGTAAATATACTTTGTGTGTGTGTCTGTGTCTCTGTGTCTTTGTATGTTTGTCTGTCTGTCTTGTCTGTCTTGTCTGTCTGTCTGTCTGTCTGTCTGTCTGTCTGTGTGTTGCAGGACATTGAGTGTCTGGCCAGTGATGGGATGCTGCTGGCTAGCTGCTGTCTGGCGGGACAGATCCGGGTTTGGGACGCTCAGACTGGAGACTGTTTGACCGTCATCCCAAAACACAAGTGAGAATCCAACTAAAAACTTGTATTTTTTTATAATGCTTTGACAGGGACGTCTTCCAAGTCAACTTTATTGTAAATTCTTGAAATATGGCGGCATACATAAGGATCGAAATGGCGTTTGTCTCTGACCCACGGGGCAATAGGAACAATAATAATAAAAAAATAAAGTAGAATAAGATAATGGTAAACAGTAAAAACTATTTAAAAAGATACAATAGAAAGTAAAAATTAAATAAATTAAATTGAAATGTGCAATGTAACGGACAAATATTTACAATATGTGCAATATGCAGTCAACTGGATGTACATTTTAAGGCCTTTTGATGTGCAGGCTGAGTATGAATGAATATATTAAGAGTTATTGGTTCAGAGTTCTTCTAAATTATATTTCCTTCTTACTTTTTATCCAGGCTGAGGCGCAGCAGCAGCAGTGGTTGCTGGGAGCAGCGTGACGGTTGGGACAACGTAACCTCCACGTTAGACCCAGAGTGTCTGTGCTCCGACGCCCGCGGCCTCTCTATCAGCGGGGACAGCCTGTCAGAGGAGGAGGGCTTCCCAACAAGACGCCGCACCCCTCCCAACCGCCCCTGTCTCTTCACGGACCAGCCCGACCTAACCCCTCTCATAGACACTAACTTCACCTCCCAGCCCCCCTCACACCCGCCCGCGCCCCCCAGGGAAGGCTTCGATTTTGGGGGTTTGGTGGAGCGAGCGTACATGGAGCACGAGCCCCCGTCGCAGTCCACATACCCACATTCTCCTTCGTCGGCCTCGTCGTCGCCGCCCACAGCCGCTCAGCTCCAGAGACGACCCAGCTTAGGGGACAACGCGCTGCTCTTACCCCAGGAGAGAGGCTCGACGTCGGGCACGCAGGCCACCGCCGACTGGGAGAGCTCCGTATGGGCCATGGAGCTCAGAGGAAACCTGATCGCTGCAGGCAGGAGCAGCGGGAAACTGGAGGTGTGTGAAATGATGAGTAATACCCTAATAACCCTTTATATGCTTATTTGCTGAATCGAGAATTCCTTTGATAAATTAAATGTTAGTATAAGCCATTTCATTTATATAAAAAAAGAGCTTTCGCTTGTTAGAGATACTGAACCTTCACCTCTGTCATTCTATTTAAAACATCAATTAAAATGTAAAATAATTGACACTTTCCCCGTTTGGTTCCAGTTGTGGGATGCGGTGGAAGGGTCGTTACGCTGCAGTAATGAAGACGGAGTGTCTGGAATCACAGCTCTAGCTTTCCTCAACAACAGGTTTACACACACACACATGCACTTATCATCTGGTTTAGCTTTTATTTACAGTAAATATATTTTGGAGAATAGCTTTCTCTTTCATACATGGAAATAGTTGCCCCCAGAGTAACACTGTTCTCACTGCGGCTGCACACTAAAAGTAATTGATTCCATTTCAATACAAGATTTCGGGGGATTTTTCTACACATGCATACTGTAAAATATGGTATGGTGCATTTATAAATATAGTGTACAGTATCTGCATCACTCGGCCAGTTGTATCTATGCAAGTTAATGTTAAACTAAATAGAGGAACTTGATTGGCAGGCTTAATATGAGACACGTAATATGTAACATAACAACATAAAACATGTTGTTTATTAAAGTTATTAAAGTTATTATTATCATGCCTGTACTGACCTCTGATCCTCCATGTCTGTCCCTCTCTCTTCAGGATCGTAGCGGCTCGTCTGGATGGATCTCTGGATTTCTTCACCGTTGAGATAAACAAACCTCTGTGTCTGCTGCAGTACAGAGGTGAAGCTCAGCAACACCACCACCAATGTCTTTCATCTCGCCTGTGTAGTGACAACTTAACATTGTACTAAAATTTGTATTTTCTTCATTTATACTCATGACATTACCTACTTTGGGATGCAAGAAAGTGCGATGGGCATTCTTTTATAGTTTTCAGATTTTTAATAAATCAAACGTTTAACTGAGAAATGAATCATTTGTAACACTAATAAAATCCAGGTGTTTCCACTCAAATTAAGAAGAAATGAGGAGGATGCTAACAGTGGTGTAGTGGGTATAGCATGTATCATTTGAGTCTCAGTCCTTATCGCAGCAGACCCAGGTTAGACTCCGGCCCGGGGCATTCCCTGCATGTCGTCCCCCTCTCTCTCTTTCCCCATTTAAACTCTGTACCTTCAAATCTTCAACTGTCAATAAAAGGTGAAAAACCTTTTAAAAAATATAAAAAAAGAGAAATAGTGTATACAATGTTTGTAAACCCGTATTTCTTCTATACAGTATATAATACCTTTTATAATATTAATGTTGCTAAACCTGTATTCCCTCTTGTTCAGGTGTCCCGGGGCGAGGCAGCATTCCTCCCTCTCCATGTTACAGTAGCGATGACATGATCAGTTGTCAGCTGACGCGCTCGGTGCAGTGCGCTCATCACAAGCCAATCACGGTGCTGCGCGCCGCCGCAGGGAGGGTCGTCACCGGCAGCCAGGACCACACCGTCAGGGTAACACACCTCATCCTGACGGGATAGTCTTAACAGTGTCTCAGAAGAAGAAAAACAAACAGAACATTTAGAAATACATACTAAACAAGCTACAACGTCATGACAAAATATTTTCAACTTAACAAAAAGAAAAACTCTGTAAAAACAATGCAGTAATACCAAATGTACACTGTACTGTTTAACATTTATTTGTGTGTAAATGCACTTCCTGGTTCTGACTGAATGTTAAACAAAGATACAAATATAATAGATTAAAAATTACTTGTCAAATGATTAATTCTTCTCCTGCTGTTTCTTTGTCAGATTTACCGTCTGGAGGACTCGTGCTGCCTGTTCACTCTACAGGGTCACTCTGGAGGGATCACAGCCATCTACATAGACCAGGTCAGTAGGAACAAGCCTTCATCTAACAATGACATGCTTGGCAGAGCCATGCAATCTAGAACTTTCACCACTAGATGCAGCGTTGAAATCTAGAATCTCACCACAAGATGACACCAAAACACTCCTATATTACACACTGTACCTTTAATAACGTTTATATGTGGATGTTTTGTATTGTTTATTGATATGATATGATGGTCAAACATAATATTATATTGAACAAAAACAGCTGTTTTTCAAACCCTAAAGTTAAAGCCTCATTTTGATATTTTTTGTGTGTTTCCTCAGACGATGGTTCTGGCGAGCGGCGGGCAGGACGGAGCCATCTGCCTGTGGGACGTCCTGACAGGGGGCCGGGTCAGCCATGTTTACGGTCACCGTGGAGACGTGACATCACTGGTCTGCACCACGTCGTGTGTCATCAGCTCAGGACTGGACGACCTCATCTGTATCTGGGACCGCAGCACCGGCATCAAGCTCTACTCCATACAACAGGTACAGACGGCTGGCTATTAGTGTGTGTGTGTGTGTGTGTGTGTGTGGAATCATGAACACAACAGGTACACAACTATTTTTTTGTCTGTTTTTTATGATGATCAATGAGAAAAATATTGAATATCGTCCAATACACACTTTATTCTGCAAGGAAATCATTAACTAGTACAACTTCATAGGAATATACTATAATGTATCATGTGTATCCAACATGAACATGTACAAAAACAAGCAAATTAAAACCCTTGTAACATTATTTGTGGAGTCAGTGATTCTGGAGAATGCTTGTTGACAAAATCCCGAGTTGTCCAAATCAGTGAACATCTCCTCAAGAAAAGGTGGAAAAAGTGATCTCGACAAAGAAACATTCTGGAGAATCGCTGACTCCACCTTGACTATTAAATGACATTTTGTTTAATCTAGGGCTGTCAAAATTATCGCGTTAACGCAGAGTGATTAATTTCTGGAATTAACGCGTTAATTTTTTTTATCACAATTAACGCATGTGCAGAATGATCCGCCCCGTGCATCCCACCGGCTCTGTACTACAGTCACTCTAAGTTGTGGCTGACCCAGGATCAGTAGCTGCGCGCAGCCAAACATAACAGCACGCTAGCCCATGCCGTGTTTTAAACTGCTAACGGTCACGTCTGTGTCGGGGGCATAGATAGTTTATAAAATCAACTGCCGTGGGTGACAGTTGATGTCGGGAGCAACAGGAGGAGAAACATTGTCCGCTCTATTCAGAGCGCGCGAGGACACAAACGTCTGCAGTTTTCAGAGGTGTGTGTGAGTAGACATCAACATAACGTCGGCTTCCTGGTACAAATGAACAGTCCCCTAGGACATGTTCGCGCGTACAAACGTACGTACAAACACACACACACACACACACACACACACACACACACACACACACACACACACACACACACACCGCGGACTGTAATCAAGTTGTATTCAAGAATGCACAACCTATAGATTCACCAAATAAATGCCATTATATAGCCTATATTTGCCCAAAGACATAGTAAAGAGACAGACCAATTGAATTATGGTGTGGTAGGTATATATTTTAGTTTGATTTAAATTTATTTTCATTATTAAAACCATCATTTGGATTTTTAATTAATAATAATAGTAATTTTAAATGTACATATCCACCTCCTGTCCTTTATCTTTCCGTTCATACAACAATATATAGAGAACATTTTTCAAGCATATTTCGAATGGTAAAATTAATCGTGATTAATCGTGATTAATCCACAGAATCGTTTGACAGCCCTAGTTTAATCGTTAACTACAACATTTTGTTTAATAGGTGCACTATTGAATGTCAATAAAAAACAAGTCTTAGTTTAAAGGCCCTTGCACACCGGGCGCGTTTTATTTGTGCGATTAATTCGTTAATCATTAATTGGGGCGACTGTGGCTCAGTTGGTAGAGCGGGTCGGCTGATGATCAAAGGGTTGGAGGTTCGATCCCCGCCCTGCCACCTGTGTCATAGTTGTTGGGTCCTTGGGCAAGACACTTCACCCACCTTGCCTCGTGTGAATGTCGATAGTTAGCCTGCTATCGGTGTATGAATGTGTGTGTGAATGGTAACGTGTAAATGGGAACAGGTCTCCCTTGCAAAAGAGTCTTCGGACTCAATGGGATATACCTGTATAAATAAAGGTTTAAAAAAAAAAAAGTTAATTACAGATTAATACAAGCTTCCACACCAAATTTGCGTCTTTTATTTTTTCGAACTGAGTTCGATTTTTCTGGGACGTCGCTTCTTAAAGTGAGACGCGACAATTCACATTTCAAAACATTCACTTTTACGTGCCGTTTATTCGCGTCGCGCCCGGTGTGCCTTTAGTCTTAGTCTAAGTCTTCAATCATTTTGAAATGAAAGAATCTTGTGTTTCTATAAACTACATCAAAATGTACCACCATTTTTTTTTCTCCCTCTCCGTGGTGGGTAAACCTCACTTCTCCCCTCTCCCCCCTGTCCCGGAGGCAGGCTGTGTTAATGTATGTGTGAGCTGCTGGAAACTCAAATTGATGAATAAAGTATCCTATCATTCTATCTATCTATTCTGTTCAAACAGTTTAGACAAGGAATAAACGTTGAACACCAATTTGAACACAGACCAAATCTTTAAAAAAAAGTGCGTAATTGGTCCTAACCCAAGGCTATTGTCTTTTTTTTTCTAATATTTAAAATGTCTTAATATTTCTTTGCTTCTCCCCTCTCTACTCCCCCCCCCCCCCCCCCCCCAGGAGGCGGGCTGTGGGGCGAGTCTGGGGGTGATCTCAGAGTCTCTGCTGGTGACTGGAGGCCAGGGCTGCGTCTCGTTCTGGGACCTGAACTTTGGGGACCTGCTGCAGACCGTGTACCTGGGGCAGAGCAGCGACGGCCAGGGGGTGAGACAGCTGCTGGTGCTCGACAACGCAGCCATCGTCTGTGACTTCGGCAGCGAACTCAGCCTCGTGTACGTGCCCTCTGTGCTCGAGAAACTAGACTGAAAGAGATATATTACTGAGGGTCGCTACAGTGGGAACAACTATGGGGGAAAACGGTGGAAAAAATTAGCTTTTTTTCTATCCGTTATTTTAGCTTTTTTTTTGGGGGGGGGGGGCTATTTTTTTATTTTTAATTTTTTTTCTGACACTCAAAGGACATGCGATTATGGCATCGGTTTCCATTTGCAGGCAACGTATTTTTAAAACTTTTTTTTCAAGTACAAACCTGGATGTCATGACTGGCGGAAATGGCTTGATTGTGCAACTTGCTGCATTTTAACCAGAGGACGACCTGGTTGACATTTTACGAGGGTCAACTCGTGCGGTTCAAATTCAAGAAAAGCTGGATGTTTCTAGCTTCAAGGAGGATCCACCAGTTTGTTGTTTTTTTTTTTGCGTGCGTGCGTGAGTGAGTGCGTTTGTTTTCGTGGCTCTGCTGCCCTCTATGCTGCTGATACGGGAGGGGCTTAACTGTTGAGACCCCTCCCGCCCAGAGAGGAACAATGAAAACTGTCTCTGTTATTTTTTAATATTCCTGCTGCCTCTTTCGCTTGATGGGCGAATGCAGCCACGGTGAGCTCGGCAGGACGACATACAACCTGTTGGGGTATAATACATAAATGTGTGTGTGTGTGTGTGTCTGTGTGTGAAAGAGAGAGTGTGTGTGTGTGTGTGTGAGTGTGTGAGAGAGAGAGACGGAATGAATGAATTTAGGCCTTTTTTGGGGGGCAAAACTGCTGAGAACAAATATCAATTGTGTGTGTGAGGGAGAAGTGATGATATAACTGTATAAAGTGAACCTCCAGCAGGCGGTTGTTTTTATATGTACAAATCTATTATTTATTAGCGATACATTTTTGGAATAACCATTTGTTTGTTTATGAATGGCTAATCCCGGCTCTGAGACAAGAATATAACAATAATGTGGAAGTAATGACATTAATGTAAGAGGGGTGATTGTGTGTGTTGCGGGGTAAGGGCTTCGGTTATGAAACGGTTATTTTTTGACTTGGTTGAACTGGAAAGTGTATTATGGAGGTTGGGGGTTTTAGCAGAAAAATGTTCCTCCTTTTACCCCAGCCTCGGCATCTGATTCTGGGGTTAATGATGCTGTATGATGGACCCCCCCCTATGGTCCTGCTGTCCCGCTGTCTCCCTGTGCTTGCTACACCTTTATCAGGCTACCTCCATCTTCCAAACTGCTTGAATTTTCGTTGACAATACTGACGTCATGTTTACACTGGCGGTTATGTATATATTCTTTCTTTTTTTATATAAATTCTGCCCTTTTTAGAGATTTTTTTTTTCTTTTTTTTTTTATTCAAAAATGTTTATTGTATTTTGTTTCAACTTTTTTCTATCAATGTTTTTTAATGTTGGCCAATAACACATAGCAAAACTCCCTGTATATCTTGTTGCCATCACCATGACGTTGGCATTTGTCTAAAAACTTGTCACCTCTGTTATGGTAATAATATGTAAGCTAATAATATTTATACAAAGATGCTCTCGTTTAACAGTTTAAAGAAGAGTGTCAACCTTTTTTTAGAATTTGCACACACTGTCTGTGCTCCCAAAAATGTTCCTTTTAATTCACTGTTACTCAGTAACATTTTGATTGGTACCGTACAACAACCTTTAACATTATACACATAACTCCAAATTATTCCAGTATAGAATAAGATAGCAAGTCTTATAGGCAGTTAGCTAGGAATCAAGGCTTGAACTTGTATACAGAGCAAAACATTTTTTTGACAAATTTCGAAAATAATAACAAAGTTATTACATTTTAATATGCTTAATGTGCTAACGTTAACCCTAATAATGAAATGTGGCTAAATGTTTTTTTGACGAATTTCCATTCAAGTTATTACATTTTTCCCCCACTGACCAGTTCCTTTTGAAAGGGCCAAACTGCAAAGTGTTAATATTTAAATGTAAACCCAACAATCAAATGTGTAACTAAAAATAAAAAATATTATCCAGTATCTTTTAAATAATTCTTTAGATCCTACCTTGCCCCAATTTTTTTTTTTTAAATCAATTAACAGGTCAGTTTTGGGACATTTAACCTCTTGACTTTTTGCGCCCCCTCCTGGCCATTGCCCAAACTTCAATGTCTCTCTGGAAACCTGTTGAAAGAATGTGTTGCTCCAGGATTTAGACTCGTCCCTGACTGACACCAACAACATACAGACAGAATGTATTTCTTAATCTCCAAAATCATCTAACATCTACTGTAGCTGCGTCAATGAATGTAGGAGAGAAAAAAAGACAAATCGCATTACTAACATCAGCTCAAAACACAGCAAAATGTCGACATATTATGAAGAAAGTTAGACATGCGAAAACTAGGGATGCACCAAAATAAAAATTCTTGGCTGAAACCGCACGGTTACGTCTGTCTTTAATGCCATTTACTTGTTTATAAGCGTGCAGCTCTTTTAAAAAAAATATTTCCTTATTGTCATATAATTTGGCAATTTCTGGTCATTTTTTTCGGCCTTTTAACTGTTTCAAAATTTCGGTGCATCCCTAGCGAAAACCAAGTGTCACACCTACATACAGCATCTGAAAAACTTGTATCTTGAATTGTAATTTCAAAAGACTATAGAGGGCTTGTGTGACCTTCACAGCATCGCAACCTGTTAATTTATTAGCTCTGTTTTTCTTCCTGTTGTAAACATTAGTCGAAGAACCTTTTAGAAATGGTCAATTTCAATGTGTAGTGTTCTTTTTTTTTTTTTGTAGATTTTTTTTTTAAAACGTGTTTTTCTAACAATGTGAAATTGATTTCAAAGCAAAAGTTGAGTTTGGGACATTTTTGGGGGGAATATGGTTTTGTTGTCATTGAATGAGAGAAGATCGATACTACTCTGTTCCACTTGATTGTTGCATTCAGGTGCTCCTCGAATCGTCTGAATTTGCGAGTGTTTTTAATGTTGGAATAACATGCACACTACAAAGATGGGTTGTATTTTATTGCTCAGAGTTTTTAAACAACACATTGATACTTTTAATTCTAATAAATAACTTTTTTAAATAATCTATGAGGTCACTTAATCTGGACGTCAACTAAGGGTTACTACCTATTATATATAAACCCTGCGTTCCAATCCCCATACTATTTAGTATCCCAGAAAAAGATTAAGGGTGTCCCAATAAAAATACCCAAAGGCCCTACTTCCAATTACCTTTTGTAGTATGCAAACCAGCATGCTTTAGTATGTAGTGTAGTAAAAAAAAAAGTATGTGATTTGGAACGCAGGGACAGTTTCTTAACGGCAAGTTGTGACTTTCACGTGAATTGAATGAATTGGAAACTAATTTTTCCAATTATTTTTGACGTCACATGAATGCAGCAGAGGCTAATGGTTAACTGTGGCATTACATTGAATTGACCCATTTTAAGAGTGGTACCGATCTTTTCTTCTAAGAATTACCCAACTTGTCTCAAACTATTCATTTAAGGAGAGAAGGAGGGTTGGACAAATCTCAAATGAATCTTTCACATTATACAGACGTCACAATCCATATCTAACAGTACTTTTTCGCCAGTATAGAAAATGCTTCTACGCAATTTATTTTAATGTGTGTTACTGTACAGCTTCAAAAACCCTTTCCATCCTGTTGCTTATCAGTTTCACCATATCGAAAGTTCTGTGTCTGCATCCTCTCCTTTAACACAACTCTGTCTTGATATTTTAAAGGTGGAGTCAGTGATTCTGGAGAACGCTTGTTTTCGAAAATCAATGAATATCTCCTCACGATCTGCTACCTGTCTGTACTGTGTGTGTGTGTGTGCTGATACAATATAGTTTTAATACTCAGCCTAGACTCTGTAAAGTGGTATGTTTTAATGGTACAATTAAATGCTTGGACCAACTCACCAACCATAGCCAGAAACAATGCTATCGATATAGGCTGGGCGGCTATTGATACTTTAGCTTTGACACATTTTTGGCTTCAACACCTATTTAAATATTGACATGCTTGTCGTCACAATTGCTACACTATATTGATAGCATTGTTGCTAGCTACAGTTTTTCACAATAGGCATTCTCAGGAATCACTGACTCCACCTTTAAGCCTAGAAATCCCCATCTGTCTTTCTCCCCCCCCCCCTCCTCAGTGTCTGGCTACAATCTACACAGGCTGTAGCAGTGGTGGGAACTGTTTCACTATTTTGTAACACTCACACAAACACAAACAAACACGCAAAACTTTTTACTAATTTTCAAATAAAGAGGCTTTGATACAACGGTTATTTTTCTGTCTACTGGATTTATTTTATTTTTTATAATTTTTTACAATAATGAATGATTAGTGAAATCTTTTCCAGAAGGACTTAAGTCTAATTTTTTATGCAAAGATATTTACAGTGTTACAAATGAAAATAATAATCAACTGTTAGGACAACGTGCTGATTTGTATGGTTGCCGTGTGTTACGCACTGATTGAGAGAGGGGGTGATGTCATGTTTTTAAAATGGCTCCTCTTGCCCGCGACTCCATCCATCCATCCATCGTTCCAGTCATTTAAATGATCACAAACCATCGCCGTGGTGTTCCCTTGACGACCACTATATGTGAAAAAGGAGGTGAGGGGGGGGGGGGCTATGTAAGCGGAGTGCATGCTGGGATAATGTTTTTTTTTTTTTTTGGAGCCCCAGATTTTGTGTCACAAACATTTAAAAAGAAAAAGCAGCAAAAAGAAGAAGACAGAAGAAAATGAAGGAATACAGACGACGAAGAAGTGCATAGTGATCTGGTCCCAGAAGCCACCGGTGATGGAAGGACAAGCAAGAGTGTGTGTGTGTGTGTGTGTGTGGGAGAGAGATTGTGTGTGTGTGTGTGTGTGTGTGTGTGTTTCAGGTGTGTAGCAGCTAATAATCTGATAACGTACGTTTTTTTTTTAGTGTAACTTGCCAATAACGTGATATAAATTCTGAGCTACTAAGGCCTATGTGATGTGACTTTTGCCCACAATTTGATAAGTCATTGGGTGTTAGTACATTATCAGCTACTACAAAGTGGACGCCATCTAAACCAGTGGAAATGGGACACACCCCACCTCAAAGCTGAACCCACTACTGTCTGCCTCCACCAGGCACGTCTTGGTAATCAACATCACTAAAAATGTCTCACACTACCGATTTGTGTGTGTTTTTCTCTTAAAGGAACAGTTCAATATCTTTTAAATTTTTAGCTTGTTGCTTTACTTTAAACAGGGAACCATTCCTTTAGCTGTACAGTGCTCGTTCACAAACCACGGTGGATGTGCTGGTCAGAAGGTCAACAAAACAAAACAAAACGTCTGTGCTAACGAGTAGAAGAGCGACAATAAAGTGCAAAAAATATAGAGCGACAACATAACGTAGTAAATAGTCCAGTCATAACAAGCACACAGGTAAGTTTAGTCATGTTGTAAAGTTCATCTTCTGACTGCGGGCGACGGCAGGCTAACGCTCCCATTGACTACCAGTGCTTGAGCTAAGCTAACTAGCGATGAGCAGCCCTTGCCTGTGTCTTCTTAAAATAAATGCACACACAGTTAAAGAGGAATGGTTTCTGTTGCTAAAGCTAAACAAAAAAATAATATAATAATTGAACTATTCTTTTAAAAGCAGGATTAAAGTGAGATAAAGTTGTATCAACATCGCGGACACAGACACACAGTGGTCTCAGGTCTTGTTTAGGCTCCAGAGGGGGTCCAGGTTACACAGCGGGTCGTCCCCTTCCTTCTCTCTGGTCCCGTGGAGACCCTGCCCCTCTGCCGGCTGCAGGAAGCTCTGTTTGGTGACTCTGTGTTTCCCCTTCCCCCCTCCCTCCATGGAGAAGGCCTCTGGGGCAAGTGAAGCCAAAAACTCCAGTGACGAGGGGGCTTGAGCAGCTGCGCACACAGGCAGAGAAAGAGCATCTGGTGGCGGGCTAGGAGAGATAGCATCCAGCCCGTTTGGTGGTTGTTGTTGTGGTGGTGGTGGTGATTGGGGAGGGGAGCTAGGCAGAGGCGGGCTGAAAGAAGAGGGTGTTTCCTGGGGTGGATCTGTGGATGGACAGGGGGGTTCCTGGATGTCCCCCAGTGAGTCCAGGTAGTCGGGTGAGAGTGAGACGGTGTGTATAGGTGTGTCTGTCTCTTCCATAGAGGGGTCTGTGGCACTGGGCGGGCGGATGCTGAGCTTAGCGATGGTCGCCTGAATGGAGCTGATGGGCATGTCCCCCCCCAACACCAGGTCCTGCTGGGACTCCTGTCTGGAGTAAGGCTGCAGAGAGGGGGGGGGAAGAGAGAGGGAGAGAGAGAGAGAGAGAAAGAAAGAGAGAAAGAGAGAGAGAGATGTTTAAAAAGACTGTAAAAATGGTAAATGTACTCCACTTGTATATCGCTTTTCACTGTTTTTTTACAAAGCGCTTTACATTGTTTTGTACACATTCACCCAAACACACACACACACACACACACACACACACACACACACACACACACACACACACACACACACACACACACACACACACACACACACACACACACACATTCATACACCGATAGCAGCAGGGAGTAATTTGGGGCTTATTGTCTTGCCCAGGGACACTTCGAAATGTGGAGGGGAGAAAATGAAGCAGCTCTACTAACAGATCTAAAGTAAGAAGTTACCTCGTCTGACAAGAAGTCGTTGAAATCCTTTGGATCAATTGGTCGTGCAAAATATAAGAAAATAAAACATTAAAACTAAAGAAAAAGTGAAAGATTGAAGAGGCTGGGAGCTAACAGGGAATTAGATTCAAAGACTAAACTAGAGGGACAGCAACTCCGCTCTACTCACAGCAGATTTCTCTATATAATATCACTACAGGGTCAGAACATGCGCTTTACAAAGAAAAACACACTTTTTTTTATACATAGTTCTGGTTCAATTTCACCAAGTATTAAGACGACTGCCTCTAATATGTCTGGAATATCATGGGGGTGACTGAAGATTTTAACCATCACCAAATACTGGAGCAGATAAGTGCTACAATCTTTCTTTTTGTGATACAGGCGTGAAAATTAGCATGAGCAGTCTCCATGGGTCACAAATGGTCTGAGACAAAAAAATAAAATAAAAAAAAAAATCATGAAAAAACCACATACATTACTATGAGAAATTTTCAAATTCACAATTTCAAATGTCTCGGACAATTCTCTTGTCAGGTGACCCATGGAGACGGCTCGTGATCATTTTCACACAACTGAAAGATTGTGACGAAAATAAGCACACCTAGCCGCTCCACTGAAAGTAGATTGTTAGACAGTGATGGTGTCTAACCTTAGCGGCTGCAGTGGCGGTGTTCTTGCTGCAGGTGGCGGTAGTGATGCCGTGGCGCTGGAGGACTTGCTCTGCGTGTTTCAACACCGTCTCATAGCAGAACTTCAGGTGCAGCTGGGGAGACACACACACACACACACACACACACACACACACACACACACACACACACACACACACACACACACACACACACACACACACGCACACACACACACACACAATACATTACATCAATATAAAGTTTAAGTTTTTTTTAGCAATTCAAACATCTATTCAACTTATGAAATAAACTAGATAGACAGACAGACAGACAGAAAGACAGACAGATAAAAGGGTAGACAGATAGATAGATAGATAGATAGATAGATAGATAGATAGATAGATAGATAGATAGATAGATAGATAGATAGATAGATAGATAGATAGATAGATAGACACCTTGTCCTGCAGCATGTTCTTTCTCTGTTGTCTCATCTTGTTGACGAGCAGAGGGAGATCTGGGATCCCGTTTCCAGCCTCCAGCTCCTGCACAGCCGCGTACAGCAGACTGAAGGCTCCGCTACGCCCCACACCAGAACTGAGACACACACACAGACACACACAGACAGACAGACAGACAGACAGACAGACAGCAGAATGATTAGTAAATACTTACACATGCTTTTGAGCTATTTGGAGGAAACAAATCGACAGTGTAAAGTATGAGTTAATATTTAAACTGAAAGATATGTGAACATTGGACCTTTCTAGGAACTTTTTGGAGAGAATTTTTTTATCTACAATTGAACAAAGTAATTGATGAATGTGGGTTTAATAATATATGTTATAGATTTCTGGTCTTATTAAGATTCATTTGTTTAATGAAAATGAATGTACTCTTAATTAAAAAGCTTTGATTCAAAAGCTCTGAAGTCTTTGAACCGTGTTATTATTGTTGTTTCACTAAAACTTTTTAATTAGATATAGTTAATCTCAGTCACGCTTACAACAAAGTTTAAATCGCCTTAAACCACTAGCGGCATCAAAAACAAAACCTATTACAGTGCTTGTGTACAGTGTTAAGAGGTTAATGTATTATTTTATAGGGAAATTATGAGTCTTTACCAAAAGAGGGAAAATAACTAGGTGTTGTTAGGTATAAAGAAAAGAGTTTTTAACACTATGTAAATTGGATCTGCCGACGGGCTTCGTATTAAGTTAATAGCTACAGATTAAAGTGATAAGACTGAAACTTCATTATAACCAACTCATTATTGTACAACATGAGATTTTTTCTTTCTTCTCTTTCTAAAGGATTCTGAAATGTTTCTGCAATTTTTCAGGGAACATTTCTTTGCAATCTGCGTGTTAAAGGTGCTACGAGGAACTTTTTAATATTCCTGAAACAGTCTCGCTTTTCCTCTGACGATCAGAAATGACAGATAACAGCAAACGAGACCGTCAAAGCAAAGAATGTTGTTTTTATATAGTTTTTCTTAATGCCTTTGTCATGGGTACGCTCACCCAGGAACTAAGTTGGTGTAGTGAAAACACTACCGCTTTTGTCCAAAGGGGGTGCAAGAATGAACAAAAACTGAAAGTTCCTCGGAGCACCTTTAAGAAAGCAGCGATTCCTCATAAAGACAGGATACAAGTGTTACCATAAATCCATTCATTTGCCAGACACTGGATCCTGACACCAGAGACTAAATCATGTCCGTTCAGCTGTCAAAGACGCTTGAAGAATAAATTAGCAATCAACTTTTTAAATGAAAGACATCTTGAATATATTAGATGAGAGATTTCAACACACACACACACACACACACACACAGAGACAGACACACACCTGCAGTGCACCACGACAGGTGTGTGTAAGGGCCTCTGGTGGAGGTAGTGTCCATTGACCTCCTGGATGTATCTCAGCAGGTTGCTCTTGCTCTCAGGGAGACCGCTGTTGAGAAACACAAAAGAAATTATGAATAATTATCAACAGAAACTAGTTCACACTTTTAACTTAGGTGTATATTTTTGAAAGGTATAGAAGCGAGGAAGGATAATATAAATCTAATGTGAATAGTATTTTTTTATTAATTCATTTTATTTTTCATTAGTAGCGTGAATACCCACCTAAGGATTTGATTCTCGGATGAAGAGAAATCAATTTTGAGAGGGGGTGCTTTTCAAAATTGATTTTATCTTCATCCGAGAATCAAATCCTTCGGTGGGTATATTTGCATGACTGATGTTAATAAGTGAAGTAAGTTTCATGAGCGTCAGACTTTCCTTGTGGGAGATAGCAACCCTAGCCCAACCCTAACCTAACAGAAAATGAATGGAATTCAATGTAAATCGCCCCAAAATGGACTGGCTTGCTGTAAAAAGCCCCCCCCCCCCTCTCAAAATTGATTTCTCTTCATCCGACTGATGTTAATAAGTGGTGTAAGTTTCATGAGCATCAGGAAACTTACTGCACTTATTTACATCAGTCCATTTTTGTTTTGGGCCATTTGCATTGAATTCCATTCATTTTCTGTAGGATTAGGGTTGGGCTAGGGTTGCTATCTCCCACAAGGAAAGTCTGACGCTCATGACACTTACTCCACTTATTAACATCAGTCATGCAAATATACCTACCTAAGGATTTGATTCTCGGATGAAGAGAAATCAATTTTGAGAGGGGGTGCTTTTCTCAGCAAGCCAGGTTATTTTTGGGCTATTTGCATTGAATTCCATTCATTTTCTGTAGGATTAGGGTTGAGCTAGGGTTGCTATCTCCCACAAGGAAAGTCTGACGCTCATGAAACTTACTCCACTTATTAACATCAGTCTTTAGATGCTGCTGATACGGGTGTGGACTTTATTCATATTTTCTTTCTTTTTTGTATTTTTTTTGTGTGCATTTTTAAGATTTTATCAATTAATTTCTTCAATTTAAAATATTAAAAAAACAGCCTCATTGTTCTGTCAAGGAGGTGAACTGTAGGTGTATGCTATGTATAAATTGGCCTTTCATTATTTTTTTTATTCATATATTATTATTATTATTTTTATTTTATTTGATCGTTTAAAATAAAGATATCATTCATTCAATACAAATAAATATTAAAAGGCAGCCTCACTGTTCTGGCCAGGCGGTGAACTGTAGATGAACGACTGTGCGCTTGAGGCTCTGGTCTCTGTACTGAAGGCTGATCATGCGTTCTGTGTGTGTGGGCGTGGCCTTCTGTGTGGTCAGGCTCAGTGTGATTGGTCCCTGAGCCAACTGCTGACCGCGCTCTGTAGGGAAGTAACGCACAACCCTTCCCTGGGAGGGGGGAGGGAAGAGAGAGAGAGAGAGAGAGAGAGAGAGAGAGAGAGAGAAATGGTGAATACCATAATAGAACAAATGATGAGATTGATAATCAATGACAATAAAATGTTATGGTAATTTTAGTTATTATTTATAGCTTAAAGTAGCTATGAGGAACTTTAAAATATTTCTGAAATGGTCTCATTTTTCCTCTGATGATCACAAATGTAAACCAATCGAAACTCCATCCATACCTTCTCTAGCTCCAGCTCTGACACCAGCATGACTATGAGTGAGACCTTCTGCTCGTAAACCATGAGCCAGAAGTCTGCCGCGGTGCCCGGGAGCGGCGCCTGTGTGGCTATGAGCCGCGGGCAGTACGGGGACAGCTCCTCCACGTAGCTGGCGTTGATGTAATCGTCTTTGCCCGACTGCAGCAGCACGCGGTTCAGGTCGTAGGGCATGACGTCCTGGTGGCGGTTCTTCATGGTGTAGCAGCGCGCGATGGCTATGGACAGCTGACGGGCGTCTCTCTCCTGCTGGTCCTGGAGCTCCTTCCATCGGGCGTCCAACACCGACAGACCGCCCTCGCTCTCCGACGGAATCTCCAGGGATTCCACACACGCTCGGTAACGCTCCAGGTCACCGTGCAGACGGGCGACGCGCTCCGGGGTCTGGTACGGGTCACCCTGGATCAGGAGGACGCCCTGGAAGAAGGGATGATCCATTCAATTTAAATGTCTTTATGTGTGGGCATATTAATGAACATACATCACATCGCGTGATATTGATAATTCATTGGATAAAACTGAGTCAGGACTGTTTAATTAAAAACTCAAATTCAAATTCAAAACCCTGCAATTCAGGGCAACTAGCCGAACTACGACATCTACAGGAGCAGAGTCTGAATTCACAACCCGTTGTCAAAATATAAATTTCTCGAGCCAACGATACCATAGAAATATCACGATAATAAATATCACGATATATTGCAGTATCGATTTTCTTTTTAGCACAGCCCTATACTGGAGCGCCTCATGTATTGTATTTCACCATAAAAAAGCTACATTTGATCATGTCAGTTAACATAATGATCAGTTGGTTAGCGTTGGTTATCGAAAACATTCCAAACAGCCACCCCTACCTGGAAGCTTTTCCTTCTTCGCTCCCCGTTCTGAGGGTCAGCCTTGGTGGGTTGCAGGACGTTGGTCGGGGCCTTGGGGCCTCCGGGCTGGCTCTCCGGGCTGGACGAGAGCAGGTCGTCCGTGCTCGAGTTCTGTCGCTGAAACAGTGACGTGGATGGCGAGACGGCGGAGGGAGAGGGAAGAGTAGGGGTAAGGGCCGTACCTCCAGGGGCCTGGGACGGTCTCAAGCCCAAAGAGCCCGGACCAGGGGAGGGAGAAGGGGAGGGGGACGGCGATGGAGAAGGGGGGACATTGTTTGGTGGTTGTTGAGCCACCGATGGAGCTCCGGGAGTGGGCTGCATCATGTGTTGAGCAGGGGGGGCGTGTGGAGCGTGTGGTGGGCCCATGGCAGTGGGTTGCTGCTGGGGGGCACTTGGAGGAATGTTCCCCCCTTGAACTGGAGGAGGGTACATGGTAGAGGGCATGGGAAGAGGAGCCTGAGTTTGTTGTTGCGGTGGGGCGGGCTGTGGTGCCATCGGCGGCATCATTGGACCCCCGCCAGGGTAGCACACACCCCCAGAATGAGGGGGCTGTGGTTGTTGTTGGCCGGGCATATGCATGGGCTGCTGGGCCATGTTTTGTATCGGAGGCTGCCCAGGGTGTGGGTGATGTTGAGGGGGCATCTGTTGTGGCATGGGCCCCCTTGGCATGTGGACCATATGAGGCTGCATGTTTTGGTGAATGGGTTGACTCGTGGGGGGCATGTAGTTCTGTGAGACTGGGGGCATAGGCTGACTATTTGTGGGGGGCATTTGTGCTCTGGGACCCCCCGGTATGTGCTGCATGTGTGGGTGTGGTGGAATCTGTTGCTGGGGATTTTGGGGCATTTGGATTTGTTGCTGCTGTGGCTGCTGTTGTGGTGGTAACATGTGTTGGTGAGGGTGGGGCATCTGTTGGTTGGGATGGGGCAGGTAGGGCTGAGAGACGGGGGGTCCTGGTTGAGAATTTGGGGGCATTTGTGGATGAACATTTTGCGGTGGTCTTTGCATCATCTGAGGGGGTACGTAACCTTGTGGAGTCTGGTAGCCTTGCGGTATCTGGGGCCGTGGTTGATAGCCGTTTTGCTGATGATGTGGCTGCATTTGACCCGGGAATGGGTGCTGGTACTGGGGGGGCATATTAGGCTGAGGGGGCATATATCCATGGGGATAAGCTTGGGGGGGCATAGCAGGAAAAGCCCTCGGTCCAGGCTGGTATCCTTGAGGCAGTGGTTGAGGATACTGCTGCTGCTGTTTCTGCTGCTGTGGTTGTTGTGTAGGAGGTTGGGTTTGGCCGTGAATGGGCATCCTTGGTTGTTGCATATATTGAGGATAGCCACCCATGTGCGGGGGTACGTTGTAGCCAGTGGAGGCTGCCGGTGGGATGGGGTGGGGGTGTTGGTGGTGGTGGGGTGTGGGGGCGTAGCTGGGGATTGGAGCCTGGATGCTGTCCACTGTGGTGGTTGAGGGCCGGACTGGGACGGGGGCTACTAGGCCAGGCTGGGGCGCTTGAGGAGCGTATGGTCGATAACCTGGAAACAGTGAACAAAGTCGTATTAGAAACAGCATTAGCCTAAATTAATTCAAGAAGCAAACCACCAAAAAGTTACGCACTATAGCTTTAATTTATCCACCATTCATATTGTAATACCTGATTAATTATGTCTTTTTGTTAGCTGCGTTACACATTTTTGTACTACTTTATTTGCCTGCTTAATTTTGAATGTCTTACATTAGGAGGGCCATCCAACCCAACAAGCCCTCATGGGTATTTACTATTTGGACACATTCCAGCTATTTGTTTTACTTTTAAAAAATTGTTTTACTTAGGGTTACTACTGTATTTATCGTGTCCCTTTTTTCAATGATCTGTTATGTATTTTCTTGCAATAAATCAAAACAAAACAAACCTGATACAGGTGGCATCTGTTGGGGCATCTGTGGGTGGGGTCCGCGTGTAGGAAGACCCCCAGAAGTGGGAAACTGCGCTATCCGTGCCAGTAGTTCAGGAGGGGGCAGGTTGGCAGGGAAACGAGGGAGACCGGCCGCTTGAGCACCAGGCCAGGGCAAAGAGCTGCTTCCACCCATGTTAGCGTTAGGGGGCATGTAGGCCTCGTGTGGGGGGAGATGGGCTCCTGTATTGGGCAGAGAGGGAATGTCTGGAGGTAGGCTACGGAGCTCCTCTGGTAGGTCACCACCCAGAGCCAAAATGGCGGCACTGAGCTGGGCCAACTCTGGGTCGTCCTCCAGGCTGGAGCAGGCAGAGTCTACATCCGGGTTCTTGGGCTTCAGACAAGGCTTTGCTGCTGTGGGCCGCGCCGGGGGCTTCTTCTGGGTCTCTCTACAGCAACGAACATGAAAATGGGGAATTAAAAAGACATTTCAGAATAATTATCATCTTCTGCTACAAGGCCAATTTTTTTTGAAATTGTGAAATGTAATTCTCCCATCTCTGCCATACCATTACTTGTCATCTGTTTCTCTTGCTCATTATTTGTATTATTAACTAAACTTAGTTTTATGAACTTTTTCTCACTTTTTTAAACTTAATTTAAGTTTTCTAACCAACATGGGTCAATGGATAATCTGTTTAGACTGGGAAACAGTGCTACATAATGTAGTGACCTATGCACAAAAACAAATGGTTTTTTTCAGCAAATCTCTTAGTCACAAATAGATTGGAACAAAATGTTTACAGATCAAAAAACTTCTGTGTTTCAATGTCTTGCTTACTTTTCTAAAACTGGCCTCCTCTCCTCGCCCCTAGTCTTGCAAATCTCTTACTTACAAAGAAATTGTATGAACCAAACAGGCAACATTTTAACTGATCTAAGACTTCAAGAAAACTTTATTATTATTATTATTATTATTATTATTATTATTATTATTATTATTCAAATTATTATTTATTATTATTATTATTATTATTATTATTATTATTATTATTATTATTATTATTATTATTATTATTATTTGTTATTGTTATTGTTTCAAAGTCCTCCTTACTTCTCCAGTACTGGCCTCCTCTCCTCGTCCCTGGTCTCACACAAGGCCTTTGCTTTGTCCAGCAGCCGTGAAGCCTTGGCCTCCAGATCTTCATAGAACTCCTTGCCCTCCTGGCTCTTCTTCATGAGGTCTTCGTAGGCCTCGTAGGACCCGACCAGGCCCTGCACCGTGGCGTTCCACTGCTGCTCCGTCTGGCTCAGGCCCTTCCGCACCGAGGCGTACTGCACGTTGGCCTCAGTCAGGGCCTTCAGGATGTTCTCCTGGGCCGCCATGTTCTGCTCCATGTACACCTTCACCTGCTCGTACTTCTTCAGCTGCTCCTCAAACGTACGCTGCAAGGACACGGTTGGAAGTCTTTAAAGCGAACACAAAACCCACTGCAGACTCCTCCTTTAATCGTTTTAATTATGTGCCTGCCTGAAGTTTGATTGAATTAGAGTTTCTCTCACAAGTCCAGCTCAATGCGCTCAACAATAGGGCTGCAACTAACGATTATTTTGATAATCGATTAATCTGTCGATTATTTTCTCGATTAATCGATTATTAATCGATTAGTGTTTTGGTCCGTAAAATGTCAGAAAATGGTGAAAAATTTTGATCAATTTTCCAAAGCCCATGTTGACGTCCTCAAATGTATTTTTATGTCCAAAACACACTGATATTTCAGTTTACTGTCATAATAGGATTAAAGAAACCAGAAAATATTCACATTTGAGAAGCTGAAATCAGAGAATTTGGAAATGTTTTATTAAAAAATTACTTGAAACGATTAATCGATTATCAAAATAGTTGGCGATTATTTTAGTAATCGATTAATAATCGATTCGTCGATTAATCGTTGCAGCTCTACTCAACAATAACGTTTCTTGGAATATGGATGTTAGCCAAGATTTTTAGCAATTTTGCATAAACTGAAAAACAGTTATTTCATATAAATTGTGTGGTTTTTCAATCAATTGACACCACAAATGTATATACACATCTCGCTAGAAGATTACGAAGATAGCTTGAAAAGCATGGCCGCAATCGACCAAAGCATATTTGCAGGGGCGGGGCAACACTCAAGTCCAGTTCAATGTGCTCTACAAAAAAGCCTCTTGGGCCATGGAGGGTCACCATAATTGATTTTACCTAATTTGCATAAAGTGAAATATTCTTGTTTTAATAGTCACTTGAAGCGTCCTACCTTCATGTCTGCCCTCTCCGTGGTAACCAGAGTAGAGGTGATGTCATCCTGCTGGATCAGGTCACGCAGCTGCTTCTCCAGAGAGTTCCTCTGCTCCCTCATCTCCTGAACCTTCCCCAGGATCCGCTTCATGCACTGCAGCCCCGCTACCTCCTCTGTAGCACACACATAGAGGGTTACATTCACAGTTCATTACAACATTATACGATGTTTATTACTATAATGATGTGTCAATTAATTAATCAAAGGAACAACTGAAACATAATTGGCTCCTTATACAATAATAATATATGCAGACAAATTAGTTGTAGACCTATTATAAATGGTAAGACATTATTGTATTTTAAATTAATTAAATGTAACATTCCTACAGCGGGGAACTTTCATCCATAGACATTCATGAAACCCTAATTCAGCTTATTGAGGCTCATATGAACACATTGCACAAAACCCTTTGTAAATGACATACACACACACACACACACACACACACACACACACACACACACACACACACACACACACACACACACACACACACACACACACACACACACACACACACACACACCCTTACCTTCGCTGAGCTGTGGTTGGGGCAGGGCGTCCTTTAGCCCCTCCAGCGGCCCCCCCAGCAGTCTCAGGTTGCTGATGTGCAGGTTCATGGCTCGGTGCAGCTCGGTGTTGGTGAAGCTGGCCTTCTCGTGGGCCTCCATGTATTTCTCCAGCTCTCGGTGGATCTCAGCCAGACTTTGGGCCTGCGATGCTGGGTGTGTGTCGGCCGCAGAGGGACCCCCGAGCTCCATGAGGGCACGTTCGCCTAACTCGTCCGCCTCTAGAACATCCCTGATCTCTCTCAGGGATGATTCTACGTCAGTGAAGACACCAGATAGACCTACAGGAGAGGGGGGATGTGAAAGGGGTTGTTTACATGGAAGCACAAAGCAAAGGTGCTGCAAAGATACAAGAATAAGAATTCTTTTAAGTTTTTGGATTTGAGAAAGTGATAAAATGATGTTTTCATAAAAAGTTTAAATTGTATTTATTTACACAGAGAATGAGTAAAGAGATGTATCTCTAGTTAAAATACAACTGAAAAGTTCTTTTTTTTTCATAACGTCTTATTTAGAAGTGAAACCTTGATAAATTCCTTACACATGTGAAATATTTCAAGCCTTTTTTGTTTTCATTTGTGATAATAACGGCCCATGAAAATCAAAAATAGAGTATCTCAAAATATTTACATGATATATATATTTAAGTTTATAACATCACCATAAAAACGTATGAGATCAATAAGTATATTTAAGTATAAAAAGTAAGTAATGTTATATAAATGTTATTCTCACAACTGTCAAGGTTTGCCCCAAGTGTGTGTGTGTGTGTGTGTGTGTGTGTGTGTGTGTGTGAGTGTGTGTGAGTGTGTGAGTGTGTGTGTGTGTGTGTGTGTGTGTGTGTGTGTGTGTGTGTGTGTGTGTGTGTGTGTGTGTGTGTGTGCGCATGCGTGTGTGTCTGTGTGTTTCCACTGACCCTGCATGGACTGTATGAGGCTCTTAACAGTGTCAGGTCGGACACTGAGAGCAGCACATTTCTCCATGAGCACCGGGGGAATGTGGCTGTACATCTCCAGGTTATCCACTGACTCTGGCTCCAGGCCCAGACAGTCCATGAACTGCCTGCAGGAACACAACACATAGGTCAGCTCACAACAGGTTAAAAGCGTCATTGAGTGACCTCCAAAAAAGCACTATATAAATCCTATCAATTATTATTATTATTAAAATTTAATAAATTTTTCTTTTTTAGATCTTTTTTTGGCATTTTCAAGCTTTAGTTGATAGTAGTGAGAGTTGAAATGCGGTGACAGAGCTCAATATAGAGTTGGGAGTAAGTAATGGCCATACAAGGCACAAAAAAAATATTTAAAATAATGGATTCTTGGCCATTTTGATATAAGGATGTGGACAGTGACTCTGGAGAATCCTTGTTGTCAAAATCAGGGGGGAAAAATAACTTACTAAAAGAAGAGGTTAATGCTCTAAAACATGAATTTCCCGAGTACCTAATAGATTACTACTCTCCCGCTCACAATAAGAGACTCACAAAATTATTCAACCTTCAAAACACACCTCAGACAGTGGATAAAAGAAAACCAAGTCTGTGACCACCTTTAAACTCTTTTATTTTCTTGTGTTATGTGTGCCTTTGTATATGTATTCATTGTTTAACCTGTATTTCTTTGCATGCCAGGGACAACAGATGAAATCTAGCATTTTTGCTAAAATCTGGCATTTTTACAGCTGTAAATGTTACAGCTGTTCATGAATATGCACTGTCCCTAACAAATAAACAAATAAATAAATAAAATTCACACACTCACTTGATCTTATTACAAATCATTGTCTGTTATTTCTTCAAACACTATTTATTTAAAAAAATTGGTAGCATTTTTTTTTTTTTAGCACACACACACACACACACACACACACACACACACACACACACACACACACACACACACACACCCCTACTCACTCTAGTGTTTCATTCTTGCTGTCGACTTTTGCCATGACGTCTCTCAGCAGCTTGGCTTTTTCCTCACTGGAAAAGAGAAATGTGACCATAGCCACGAATAAAACATATGAATAAAAGGCTGACTTAACTACTGTAGCTCTCTTCTCCCCCCTGTCTGTTATGACCTGTACCTGTATAGTGACGAGGCTTCGTGGGCAGCCATCGGCACCAGCTTGGCAAACAGGTCCGGTCCAGTGACACTAGGGTCTGTGGGGTTGACTGGCAGAGCTTTCACCAGGGGGGCACCTAACAGGGGCAACATGTATATTGAAGGGGCAACATGTACAGTATATTGAATCAATTATATTCACCATTTAATCAAGAAAATTATCGGAAAATTCATTGATTGAGCGAAAACATTTGAATCATTTATAGTCTTTATGAAGAGATAGAAAAGTTGTTTTATATTTCTTGAGACTTGCTGACATATCACATATTTATAATATAACCCAGGTTATCATCTAGCACAGCCAGTTAAAAAACAGCTAAGAGACAACAAACTGTCAGTATCACTTTGCATAGACACAGTCAACAGAATACATCTATATACAAATGCAGCTTTGCATGCACACATGGATAAAAGCAGTTATTCAAACTTGCGTGTGTATGTGTGGTGGGTGAGTGTGAGTGTGAGTGTGTGAGTGTGAGTGTGAGTGTGTGTGAGAGTGAGTGAGTGAGTCTGTGTGTGTGTGTGTTACCTTTGACTGAGGCCAGAGACTCTAGAGAAGGAACCGTCTCGTGATAGATGAAGTCATTGTCTTTTTTAGATGAATTAAACCTGCAGGTGAAAGTTGATTTTAGTATTAACATATATTTCTACAGACACCAGAAAATATTTTAAAAAAAATTATTATTACTCACTTTCCCCCGATAATGTCCATGGTGAATCTCAAGGCTTCCTGCACGCTGTCAGGCTGACCCTGAGTGTAACAAGTTTAGTTTGTGTTTAATAATAGGTTAAACACACACACACACACACACACACACACACACACACACACACACACACACACACACACACACACACACACACACACACTAATATGATCTTCTGCGTTGTATATCTCTACCTTGGCCAGTTTGATGGCTTCATTGAGTTTGTCCAAGGAGCTCTGCAGGTACGCCAGCTGTTGGAAATAGGAATTTAAAGTCAGCAAAATAAGGAAATGCAGGGGATTGAAAATCTGCAACAAGTTAAAAACTAAAAAGCCTAGATGTGAAATTTGGTCCTACCCGCTCTCCGTACTTCTGCTGCTCCTCCGCCTGTTTTCCCATATGAAGCTGTTAAGAGAAAAAAATAAGTAAGATAATAGAGTGATACTATAGAAATCGAAATACACAGACAAGTTTATACATGCACCACATTACCAACCCCCCACACACACACACACACACACACACACACACACACACACACACACACACACACACACACTAAACTCACATGTGCGATAGCTGCAAAGTAGTATATCTTCATCTGAACCAGTTTCTTCCAGTCTTTCTGGATCTTCCCCAACATGGATGCCGTCTCCGAGTTTTCCAGCGCCCTGCAGGCTTCTTTATAGTAATCCACCACCTGTAGCAACACACCCAAAGTCAATAAAACACTTATTAATTTTTAAAGGAACATTTTTGGGCATTTTCAAGCTTTATTAGATAGTACAGAGTTGAAATGGGGAGACAGAGAGAGAGAGGGGGGGATGACATGCAGTAAAGGTCCACGGGTCGGATTTGAACCCGCGACCACTGCAAGAAGGCCGGAGCCAATATGGTACAAGCTGTATCCACTACACCACCGGAGCGACCCATTAAACACTGAGTATGTTATTGACTGATATATTATCTGATAGGATCTAAAGGGATTAATATGTAACAGTAAAACATTCACCTGAGCGCTGATGCGAGCCACCAGGAAACTCTTCCTGTTGTCCAACATGGACTTCTCCAGAAGACACTCCTGAGCCTGGCCCTAAAGACAGACAGACAGACAGACAGACAGACAGACAGACAGAGACACACAGGTTGATAAGACAGTGTTATTTCTGTTTTAGTATAAATATACATTCATAGAGGTAGTCACAGTAGTAATGATGTTATATTATTTGATTTCACAGGACTGAGAATAAAAAAAATTTAAAACATAAATGTTTTATTTTTCACTTTATTTAAAAAAAATGTTTTATATGTGCTCGTATTATCGCTGCATAATATAAGGATTAACGAAAAATGCAAAAACTACAAAACATCAAGTATCTTTCTGCTTTGAGATCACTGCCGACACTGCCAGACATTATATAGCCTATGCAGACACTGAGATTTTTTTATTTGATTGGCTAAATATATTGACATGCAGAGAGGGAATGCATGGCAGTCTGTGAGATACACGTACCTTGGATGTTGACATTGCAATAACAATACATTTCCGGTATACTTTGCAGCCCTAGCATGTATGTGTGTGTGTGTGTGTGTGTGTGTGTGTGTGTGTGTGTGTGTGTGTGTGTGACGTACCAGCATAAGGTTGATGTTGAGGTTCAGGATCTGGTGGCTCATGTCCACGCTGAAGTTGTGGCTGAAGTGATCTCTGAGGTAAGAGAACGCCCCGGCAGAGCACTGGAAGTGTGTACAAGACACCTTCATACCCTAGACACAGAACAGAGGGTTAGAGAGGGAGGGTGTGTGTGTGTGTGTGTGTGTGTGTGTGAGTGAGTGAGTGAGTGAGTGAGTGTGTGTGTGAGTGAGTGAGTGAGTGAGTGAGTGTGTGTGTGTGTGAGAGTGAGTGAGTGAGTGAGTGAGTGAGTGAGTGAGTGACTGACTGACTGACTGACTGACTGACTGACTGACTGACTGACTGACTGACTGACTGACTGACTGACTGAGTGAGTGTGTGTGAGTGAGTGAGGGTGTGTGTGTGTGTGTGTGAGATAGAGTGAGTGAGAGAGAGAGAGTGAGTGAGAGAGTGAGTGAGTGAGTGAGTGAGTGAGTGAGTGAGTGAGTGAGTGAGTGAGTGAGTGAGTGAGAGAGACTGAGTGAGAGACTGAGTGAGTGAGTGAGTGAGTGAGTGAGTGAGTGAGTGAGTGAGTGTCTTACCTCCTCTGATACCCTGTTATCCATTGCTCCCAACATGGAGTGCAGGGCCCCTACAGAGAATCAGCAGAAAGGTTCAATGAAGTTAGCAGGTAAATAAATACACGTTTTAGTATTCTGCAGAAGTTAAATTAGTTTGAATAACAACTTCAGCCAATTCTTGAAACACTGTCTGACTTCAAAACTCTCCATGACTGAACTGACCCAGATTGTAGAGGATGCAGGCCTGCTCATAGCTGATGTCATCGTGAGTGACTGTTTTTCCAGAGAAGATTTCAGTCCTGCCGTGCGCACAAAACAAGGATAATTACAGACCAGAAAAATACAATACAATGGAGCTGAGTGAGCATACAGTACATTTTGTTTTGTATAATCATACTATATTTCCCTAGATTAGACTGTTCCTGTTATTTTGTCCACACCTGTACATGAAGCGAGCGATTGTTGTAACATTAAAATTAGCTTTAGACCTCGATTTTTCAGGCTGACGAATAATTATTGTGGGTGTGTGTGCATATAAGAGCGTGTGTGTTACTGTGTGTGCTTGCGTGCGTGTGTGTATGTGTGCTAAGTGTGTGTGTGCGCGTGTGCAATTGTGCATGCGTGTGTGTGCAAGCGTTTGGTGTGTGCATGCGTGCGTGCGTGTGTGTGTGTGTGTGTGTTCCTACCATGCGATAGGTACAGCAGCTTCCTGTGCGGTTCCCATGGGGACGCGGCTCTGGAGGTAGTGCAGCTGACCGAAGTACTTCCTCAGTGTGCTGCAGCCCTCGAAATCCCTCGTCACGTTCACCGCACTCTGTCAAACAATCACTTAAAGGTATAGTACGCCATTCCAGAGAACACTTGATGATAATTAAACTGAGCACCAAAACAAATACACCGTCCCCTTATCTGTGCTCTGCCCCAGGACACACCTTTCCTTAGCAACAGCTGTCATCCCTTGAAATTGAGCTTATCCCTCCAATCATTGGCCATTAGCATTTCCCTCGAGTCAGGAATACATATTATTACATCCATCCTCTTCACTGTAGAGCTCAACTCCATCTTGTTTCTGAGTGGGTTCTGTAGTTTTAGCTTTACATGTTGCTATGGCTGCAAAACTATTAGGATTTGGTTTGTGTGCCGAGTTGCAGTTTGTATAAATTGTCAACCTGTTACCGGGTCAGATATGATGAACACACTATTTAATTTTGATTTTTTTTCAGAGAATATCTGATATATATATATTTTTTTAAGATAATTGTTTGGCATTTTCAAGCTTTATTTATTTCAAGCTTTATTAGATAGTACAGAGATGAAATGGGGAGAGAGAGAGAGAGAGAGAGGGGGGGATGACCTGCAGTAAAGGTCCACGGGTCAGATTTGAACCCGCGACCACTGCAACGAGGCCTGAGCCAATATGGTACGCGCTCTGTCCACTACGCCACCGGAGCGCCCCAATCTGACTTTTTTCTTGAAAAACACTGGCCCTAATACGCCGTTATAAAAATAAATTGTACAAAGTACAGGAAACATTTGAATAGTTCTCATAATTCCTTTGTATGTCATTTCCCCACTGTGCCTACCTGCCGCAGTGTCTCCAGTTTCTTCAGCTGTTCGTTGTAGTTGTCCGGATTCTCTCCATAATTCTTCAAGATGAACTAAGAGGAAATAAACAAACAAATAACAAGTTGGTGCACTTTTCAAAAAATCAGGTTTAAGACGCCTCTCAAGACTAGAACTTTTTCGTTTTATAGATTCACTTTGGCTATAATATATATATATATATATATATATATATATATATATATATATATATAAAAAATATAGCATATATATATATATATATATATATATATATATATATATATATATATATAATATAATATAATATATATATATATATATATAATATAGCAGAATCACATTTTAGCATTATCTGACATGCAGGCTAACTGAGCCAATATGGTACGCACTCTATCCACTACACCACCGGAGCGCCCAAGAGAGGCAATTTTTACCATTATTGAATGTCTATTTTCTTTGGTTGTCTCGCTTGTAATGCAGTTCTCGTTTGAAAGGTGCTACACGTAATTATTTTTTTATTAGCTCATTAATCAATAGTCTTATCTTTGGCCCTGAGCAATATCCCAGTAGTTTGAACTCTATTGGCCTTCACCCAGAATGCTTTGCTTTGCTTTGCTTTGCTTTGCCAAGACAATCTCTATCCGACTGAGCCTCTGTAATGAGCAGGAAGCAGCTTAATGAGAGGTCAGAAGGTAAACTACACAGCAAACATACTCACTGCTTTACTGGGGTTTGGTTTCTGTTTCTAATGAAATCATGGAAGCAGGAACTTCCAGGAAGGTAAAAAGGCTACTCTAAAGATGTACAACGACACAGCAGCATTGTACTACTGACTTCACCTTTTGTTTGGGATACACTTGAACTCATTTAGATCTTTAATGATTATTTGTTCTTGATGGGGGTACACTTAAACTATCTAGAAAATGCATTTCCTGCTGAAAATGCGTGTGAATGCTGAAGAAGCTGACGCTGAACTGGATAGCCTAATTAGATTAAGATATTTAATGATTATTTGAGGAACATCAGCTTGCTATTAAAGAACAAAACATTAAGCTCTCACATTTTCTCTGTTTAATAGTTCCAAAATGAGATTCCGCATTTGACAAAGAAAATAAATGCTACCACTGTCCAAAACTGACACCGACTCTTGCATTAAAAGTTAAACATATGAAAAAATCTAATGGTAAATATTGAGGTTTTTGTGTATTGTGTATTGAGGAATTCCTTAAAGACATTTGCCTACAAATGGTGTATAAAAAAAATATTTTGGAGCACCATATTTGTTTTTAAATATTGCTCTGTGACTGTCAGAGAGCAAATGTGGGAAGTCTATTGCAGTATATATCCCAGAGGAGTATTACGGAAAGGAATTACAGTAACCCAGCAGGGCAAAGGTATGTCATTTTATCTGTATCAGGAAGGAGCGGGAAATCGGGTCGCCAGATATGTAGATGAGACCAAGTTAAAAAACAAAAAGAGCATTAAAATGTATAGGCCTATGCATTTGTGAGCTTGGACGAAAGGATGTGCTTTACAGTGTTGTAATTAACGAAATTTGAGGTAACTTTTACTATGATTGAATGTCTATTTTCTTTGTATGTCTCATTTACAGTAGAAATCCTTGCCTTTTTAATATCACATGAAGTTGACATTATACTATGAAAACAAGGCTTTTACACAATAACACCATTTACCATAACACATCATAACAGAGACATATTTCTGTTTTGAACACTTAAAGGTGCAGTGTGTAATATGACATCATCAAGAAAGTTCTACAAAGTTCTAGAATGCAACACTCCCTGGGTAACCCCAACCCTTTCAAATAATAACAGAAGCTACAGTGGCCTTCAAGGACAAGAACAATTCTAACTTTTAAACAATGCACCTGATGACATTCCAACTATGACACTTTCAAGATGGCGGCACTAGGCCTTGGTCCAAAATATGCAGAAATATGGACATATATGAGACCCTTTCTAAGGGAAAAAATAATAATTAAAAAAAAAAAATGTCAGCTATTATGCACTAAATTAAATGTACTTATGGATATTATAATTACTTTCTACAAAATCTGTTAGGAAATAAAACCCAAAATTCTACACACTGCAGCTTTAAAAACACACATAAAAATAACAGTTATTTTTTTCTCCAAAGAAAGATGTGAAAGAATCATAACATCTGTATCATCTGACATCAACATCTCCTCACACCTTTTGCGTTCACCTCATTATCTTCCTTGTATGAAACTGTTCTAAATGATATTCCAATTAATAATTCATATATGAATCATGTTTAGTATATCATGGGGTTATGTTATGTTATGTTATGTTATGTTATGTTGTGCACACCTTATATTAGGAAAGCTGGTGTTTACTTATATGGTAAACACCAGCTTTTTTTTTTTTTTTTACTGCTTGTGTATGTGGCTGTAACTCTAGCATGTGACACAAAATATATATTTAG
>OX442353.1:31354142-31384142 GCA_949357725.1 Hyperoplus immaculatus | reverse complement strand
GCCCAGCAGAAGACCCGGGTTCGAGTCCCGCCCGCGGGCGTTCTCTGCATGTCACTCCCCTCTCTGCCCCATTTCACCTATGTCTCTACCCTATCAATAAAGCATAAAAAATCCCAAAAAAATAACACAGCCTAGGCTCTGTAAACTGGCATGCTGCTAGCTACCAGTTCACAGAGTCTAAGCTGAGCTTTTTCTTCAGAACATACACAGTACAGACAGGTATTGCTTGGAGGAGATATTCACTGATGTTGTCATTCATCAATAACATAAATGTACTTATTTTTTCATCAACCTCACAACCTTTACCCCTTATTATTGAGACTGTCAGAAGCAGAAGTCACAGCGGAAGTAAAAAAAATAAAAAATAAACAGAGTAATCTCTTATAATGTTATAAAGTGTTTGCTGTTTTCGTGAAGATGGGCAAACCAGTGATTCTACACTATCTAAATCACGTTTTGGTTTTGAACGAAACTCGTGGCTGTGCAGAGGCTTTGTCTAGAGATGCTTGAGTGGCAAGGTAAAAGGTTTTTTTTTAGCCTTAAAACAGACTGGCATTATAAAAAGAACCATTCTTGTAACTTGTGAGGGTAAAATTATCACACAATATGCTAATACAAGCTAGATTGCAGCCTTCCCCCTCCTCCTTGCATGTCATGCATTAATTACAGGTATAGGGCCAGTCCATCTTTCTCTCATGCTAAACTTTATACAGCCAGTATTGTCTGATTGCTTTCTCCCTACAAGCTCTGAAGAGGCTTTGTCAAGTCCGAGAAACTAACCTCCGAAATTCTGTCACAGCGATTTCATCTGGGTAATCTCATATTTTGGATTTATACAGCACAAAGTTATATCAGAAAGAGAGCCGGGGTTTCAAACTGGAGGCACTTAGCAGCTCTGACAGACTTACTGGGGGATTAGAGGGTGAAAGGTGCAAGAGAGTATTAGGGCCACGGAATGAGAGGAAGAAGTCTTCTTTTTCCCATTATTCACACGCACGCACGCGCACACGCACACACACACACACACATACACACGCACGCACACACACACACCCGCACACCCGCAGGCACACACACACACGCACACACACGCACGCACGCACGCAAGCACACACACACAAAAAGTTGAAATGTCGAGAATACATTTGAAATGTCAAGATTAAACCTGACAGTTTCAGACTGCTGTGACGTTGGAAAGATAATGACTGATTTGAACTTTCGTAAGCTAAACGTTATAATAACACAAACGGAGCATCTTTGCTTTTGTCGTAAGGTAGACAGTGGGCTATTAACACATTTGTACTGATAGAAGACCACTAAGCTCCACTGATAACTGCACTGCACTGTATCTTTGGGGAGACTGTGGCTCAGGTGATAGAGCGGGTCGGCCAAAGATCGAAAGGGTTGGCGGTTTGATTGCCGCCCTACCGCCTGTCTGTGTCATGGTTGTTGTGTCCTTGGGCAAGACACTTCACCCACCTTGCCTCGTGTGAATGTCGATAGTTAGCCTGCAATCGGTGTATGAATGTGTGTGTGAATGGTAACGTGAGAAAGGAAAACAGGTCTCCCTTGAAAAAGAGTCTCCGGTCTCAATGGAATTTACCTGTATAAATAAATAAATGGTTAAAAAATAATTTAAAAAAATCAGAGTGATGGTATTGAATATATTCCAATGCAAGAAACACCAACAAGAATAACTTACAAATGAAAGACAGAGTTGTCCTATTGGGTTCAATTTAAGTCAGATGTGATGTGTTGGATGAAGAAGGTTAATCATAAAGTATTCATTACGTTTTTGTTTTGTGGCTATAATGGTGCCAGAGATGTTTGGGAAATAAAATGTATGATATAGTATTTAATAATGATTGGATAGCTTTACACCTGGGATATGTAAAAAAATAAAAAAGTAATCTTACTTTTAAATAAAAATGCTATTTTTATTATCAGTTCTGTTTATGTTCATTATGATCCAAACTCTACTACAGATTCAAGATTCAAAGTGTGTATTGTCACAATAAGAAACATGTTCTCAGTCATCCAATAAAATTCTTCCTTTGTTTTCCACAGACTGAATGCCAAGAAAGAAAATATAAAAAATATGCAATATACAATATATAAGTAAAATAGAAAATATAATTATTATGTCCAATTATTTATGTAAATTGTCCATGCATTTTTTTATTCTACAGCAGCCGATTGGAGCATTTCTCCTCCATTGGCTCTGGTTAGCGGTTTGGCTGTGCAGTGGTCCACAGTAATGTGTGGTCATTATACTGGCCGGCTCCCGGTGGCCAACAGTTGGACACAGAGGTGAAATATGTCGTTTCACGCTCTAAAAACCATTGAAATTTGGGCTAAAAATGGCTTGGCGTGAGCTAGTACTGCCGCTGTTACTGTATATGCCAAGTTCATCAAGCCTGCTGAAAATATAGCACACATCTTAGCTGTACAGGGGAAAAACTAGAAGACAGTATGATTATCAAGGCACAATTCTGTTGAAAGAAAATATATAATCTTCTTTGTCGGGTTAATCAGTTATGATACATTGTTTTTTATTTTAAATGTGGAAAAAATTTATGTTGGGAGTCAAATTCACTTTGTCGGACTAAATGGATTAAATACAATAGGCACTATAGAGCCACATTGAAGGTGCTACGAGGAACTTTTAAATATTCCTGAAACAGTCTCACTTTTCCTCTGATGATCATGAATGACATGTAACAGTAAACAAGACCATCAATACAAAGAATGCTATTTTGATATAGTTTTTCTTAATGCCTTTGTCATGGGTACGCTCATCCAGGAACAACAGCTGGTGTAGTAAAAACACTACCACTTTTGTCCATAGGAGGTGCAAGATTTAACACAAACTGAAAGTTCCTCGGAGTACCTTTCACTAAAAGTATTTTCTGGTAAAACAATATGATTCATACATCTCCAGAAATATAGTTACAATGTGAATGAATTATTTGGTAAAGGAGTAGTAGCTGGTGGTATAGGATGGAACCACCACATCTACAGTGCCCACCATCACTGTGTCCTTGAGCAAGACACTTGACCCCAAAACTGCTCCAGGGGCGCTGCACTATGGTGGACCCATAGATAGTAACTAATATGGATGTAGCATCCGGGCTGACCTCAGTTATCCACACGGCATCCAATAATCCTGGTTTGTGCCCGTCGCCATTTTGTGAGGGGGAGGGAGATAGCTGACGTATACCTCCGAGGCAAAGTGAGGCACAACGGGCGGAGAGCTGTCACTCAAGAGATCGCGCCAATACATTTTAACCTCTGATAAAATAAAAACTAGTGTGGTCTGAAAAAATTCACCCCCCTCAGTGTTGTCATGGAGATATGACCTAAACATACAGACTAAAATGGTTTTGTGGACCAGGCTGTAAATAGGTTTAATAAGACTTTGAAAACGGCCTGTCTAACAAGTGAGTCAAAGAAAAATGGCTCAGTCTTGGTACCACCCCCCTAGTGGCACTTCCGGTTACTACAGTTGTGGTCACTTCCTTATTGGATGCTGGTAAAAATCGCTGAGGTTGGGGCTTGGGTGGACCCTGCGCTCTGACCCCCGACTGAAGTAACTTGAGAGGGGATATGTGAAAAGACGGATTTCAATGTGCCTCCAAAGCAGTAAATTGACTCATTAAGATAACTTGACTTAACTTTGCCCATCTATAAAGATGTATACTTTTTTTCCCAAGGCATGCAGAACTCAGCATAACACCGGTGTGTGATGATGTGACGTGTCTTCCTCTGATCTATACTTTGACGGACTAAAGCAGATTGTGTTTTGACGTGAATCTGACAGACCAACTCCAAACCTCCAACAAGACTCAGGAAAGGAGGATCATCACAAATCGTTTTCATTTCCTCCTCCTCCTAGCACAGCCTGTCCGTTTGTTCTCACAGCGGATCTTGAATTTGAGCTTCAAAAGCAAAAATCAAAAGCACTCCATGGCCTGAATCCCGGCTGTGTTGCTAGAGCTTTGAAGGCTGTAGTTGCGCCGGTATAGCTGTGTTCAGTTTAGTTTAGTTTAGTTTTATTTATGCGTAGTGAAATTCTCATGTACCAGTCCGGCTGTAATTCAACTATATAAAGTGCCAGATTATATTAATGATTGGGTGGTCACTGGGTGGTGGGCTCAGGGACATTGTCAGTCTGGTTTAACAGTCAGATGGCCTGGGGAAAGAAGCTTGTCCTCATTCCTCTCTGTTGGCCCTCGGCAGACGGCAGCGTCTCCCTGAAGACAGACAGACAGACAGACAAACAGACAGACAGACAGACAGACAGACAGACAGACAGACAGACAGACAGACAGACAGACAGACAGACAGGCAGACAGACAGACAGACAGGCAGGCAGACAGACAGACAGGTAAACAGACTGTTGTTGGGGTGGCTGATATCACTAATGATCTTTTTGGCTCTTTTTCTGCATCATTTTGTTCGTTAGATCTTTAAAGGCTGTAGTTGCGCCTGTGTAGCCTGGGATCAGCTGGCAGGTTCTGCCCTCAGGCTGACAGCACCTCATCCGTCAGGGCCCTGAAACTAGCCCGAGGAGAACCAACCTCTTAAAAAATGCACCTGATGTTGTTTTTTTATTTTTTCTGGCGGTTGTGTATTCATTACAAAGGTTTTAACAACCCAATACAATGGACCTGAATCCTAAAAAGGTGGTAAATGAACTCTAGTTTCAATATTTAGCCAGTGCTCTTGGGATCGCAGTGTCAATCTGTCGGCCCCAATATTGAAAATACTTTGAAAACTAAACGTGGCACATAATTATGAATTCAATCATTAATCAATAATACATAACAACATTAAAAGCACAAAAATACATTTAACAAAAAACGGATGTTCAAATTATTTCACAAAAAGAAAAAGAAAATGATACATATTCAATTGATATGATATGCCTGAAAAGGAGTAGGAAGAAGTATACAACTTAATCCTACCCCTTTTCCACAGCTCAATAATTAATATTTAATAAAATCCCTATAAGTATGATTGAAATGTATTTGCCCATCACATGATACCATTCCAAACAGCTTAAAGGAATACTTCACCCATACGGAACCAGCATTCTATCATTATAAAATCACCATTATAATATAATGAATTAGGTTTTTCTTCCCTCAGTCTTCCCTTAGTCTTCCCTTGGCCCAGCTGTCCTGTTAATCCTAACCCTTACTGTGATGTCACAAGAAGGAAACTGTAGGGTTAGGACAGTGAGACCATAAAACACTCTTTCTGCCTTTTCTCAGGTTAAGATGATCCGGTTTAATTTTTTTTTTGCACATTTATACTAAATAGGATCTCCGAGTTCAATACACCTTCATATTCCAACCGGTGAAGTAGGCCTTTAATATATATTGGTATAACAGTAGTTACTGCATTATACAACCCAATGGAACTGAAGTGTAAAGGTGATAACTTCTATATTTAGCCATGGCTCTTGGGATGTTAATGTCAATTTGTCGTCCCCAATATTGAAATACCTCAAAAACCAAACATGACATTTAGTTTTTTTTTTTGACATTCGTGGTCTCAATAGACTTAAATGATGATTCAAAAAATAGCAAAAGACCTGTAGCAGAGCCGAGATAATGTGGCTACTATATTTGGCTCACTACTTTTAGCCAACAACAAGTCAGTTTCATTATAGGTTTTTCTTGGGCAAATAAAAACCAAAGATAAACAGCCATTCTAGGCTCGTCAAAACAACTAGAGACTTTAGGTCGTATGAAAGCTTTGTCGTTCCAGTATGGGGGTAGTTATTGCTAAAAAAATATTCCTAAGGTTTGGAATACGGAGATAGCCCCCTGCTTCGATATGTGGCTCATGGAGTTCTCTAGCACTCTGGAAAATCTGTTATGAGATTTCAGGAAAAGTACAAACATTTAAACAGATAAGGCAGCCTGTCATCAGAATTCTGATAGCTCATGTATTACAACCCAAGTGTCTTAATAAAGAATCTGAGTCAGGCAGCTTCAAAGTCTGGTAGATTTTTACTTGCTAGCTTAAGCAAGGGCATCAACATGCATCACAAGTGTAGCATACATGATTGAGACTACATGTTTGAGACCAAGAATGAACAAAATAACAGAAGCTTTACGTATATCTCCCAAGATGTGTATGTGTAACATTTGGTTTGTGTGTTATCAAAGCAAGTTTTCATCCTTCATACAAAGTCCTAGAACTGAATGTGACGGGAGTCTCCTTACTCTCTCCTAACGCCCCCTTTTCCAAGGACATTCAATGCTTCTCGCCTTGTGAAAATGAGCATGTTGCACATTTGTGAGGCCAAAATCTTGATGTTCAAAGAAACAGTTGCTAGGACAAAGTCTACAGCAAAAAGCATGGATGTTGAGGCATTCAAATATTATACAATCATAAGGGAAATTGGATGAAGGATCCAAGCAGGAAGTTCTTACCAGAATTGCCCAAACAACTGCGGCTCTGGCAAAACTGAAGCCCAGAAAGACAAAAACATCAGTCTGGCATCAAAGGTGAGACTACTGTGATCACTTGTCAACTCAATCTTCCTATATGCTTGCGAAACTTGGACCCTTACAGCTGAGCTACAGAGGAGAATACAGAGCATGGAGATGAGATGCTACAGGAGACTTTTGGGGATCTCCTACACCCAACATGTCACAAACAAGGAAGTTTGGCAAAAGATCAGCCAAGCCATCGGCTCACATGATGACCTGCTTACCACTGTTAAAAAACGGAAACTGAGGTGGTACTGACACATCACCAGATCCTCAGGCCTTGCAAAGACCATCTTGCAAGGTGGAAGGAGACGAGGGAGACAAAAGACAAGATGGGAAGATAACATCAGAGAATGGACTCACTTGAAAATAAGTGAGGCAATGAGAGCTGCCGAGGACAGAGAGGGATGGAGAGAGCTGGTCAACAGATCGTCTGTGGTGCCCCAACGACCCTGCGGGGTTATGGGATAGTAGTAGTAGTAGAAGGGAAATTAAATGATGTTAACACAGCCTTTCCTCGACCTCGAGTTGTGTGTTTGTGTACTTTAAAAAGAAAAATTCAAATATATAATAATAATAATAACAAAGATAATATTATCATCGTGACTGGTAACTGTGGACTGATACTTTGGTTTATGCAGACCATGGCATTTCCATCAGAACGTGTATTCACTGCTAATAACAAGCAAATGTTAAACTAAGATTGGGAATATGGTCAAATGACACCGTTGGCAATGTCATTGTGAGGATGATTTTACATATTTATATATTACTGTGCCCCTCATGCTTGTCACACTAACCTCAACTCAAATATTGGATTCTCATTTCATTGTAATATCATTCCTGCCCCGGTCTCCCACACATAAAGCCCTTATTTACTGCAGTGTTAATAGTGTTTTAGGCTGCAATATATTATGTGCACATTCACCATATTAAGTCGTATCAGTGTTACTGTTATGTGCCTTATCTGCTTTTGCTCTGCCTGCCACATTTTATTATATTCAGAGTTGCAACTGATGATGTTCTATGTTTCTATTTGTTACTATTTTAGTCTACAAACAAAACCATCACAATTCCTCAGAGCCCAATTTGTCCGACCAACTGTCCACAACAACACAAAACGATTGAGTTTGTTTGGTTTTGAAAAAGTGTTTGAAAGGCCCCATGGGAGAAATATTGACGGGAGGGAGTTTTCTTTTAATTTCGAGAAAAATGTCAAGAATGAAGTTGAAATGCAATTTTGAAATGAAGGCAGACAATGGGCTACAACAATAATCTTTTACTGAAAAACCAGACTTCCTCTAAGCTCCACTAATAGCATTGCTCTCTATGTGCAGCGGGCTGTGAGACGAGAGCACAGGGACCGTCTACAAAGGGAAACACAGAAGTGAACAATATTTGATACTCTCAATTACAAGTCGAGCTTAGAGGACGTCTCCGTTTAGTAAAAGTGAGGTTGTAGCCCATTGTCTGCAGCGATAGCACAGATGCATTGTTTGTGTATTAATGAGGTTTTTGCTTATGAGTTATCGATCCCGGAAGTATGAATCTGCCAACGTCTTTCCAACTTTACCGTACTCTAGAACTGTCAAGTTTATTATTATTATTATTATTATTATTATTATTATTATTATTATTATTATTATTATTATTATTATTATTATTATTATTATTATTATTATTATATTATTATTATTATTATTATTATTATTATTATTATTATTATTGTTGTTGTTGTCATTATTTATTTTTATTTGTCATTTTCAAGCTTTATTAGATTGTACTGAGTTGAAATGAGGAGACAGAGAGAGAGAGGGGGGATGACCTGCAGTGAAGGTCTACGGGTCGGATTTGAACCCGCGACCACTGCAACGAAGGCCGGAGCCAATATGGTACGCGCTCTATCCACTACACCACCGGAGCGCCCATACTGTCATGTTTATGTTTGACATGTCAACTTTTTCTCAATGTGTTGAATGAAAAAAACAACTTCCTCCTCCAACAGCCCTTATACTCTTTTATAGTTTTTGTAATTTTGTTTGTATCAAATGATTTATGATCAATATAGTCATTTATTAAACTCCTGTCAATTGACACACTCTTAATCAACCATTTGTATTCATTCTGTATCATCCTCTTATAATTCCCATGTCCCTGCTGTTATCAGACAACACTCAGCTCTCCAAGGTGCAGGCAGGACGACGTGAGGACATTTTGAATAATGCCAATAGTGATAGTCTTTTCTTTGTCGCCAATGTTCCCCGAAGCCACCATGACACTATCCGTCAATGGAAAACTATTGTGAACGTCCCGGGGAGTGTCTGGTAGAATAAGGAAAAATTGCTGTAAAAATCAATTAAACAATATCTATCTAGCAGCTGCCTGTCATTGTGTCCTCATGCACAGCCATTCACATTCTAAGGGGAACAACCAGGCCCTTTCCAAGCTGCTCAGAGACCATTAAATTAACTGGAGGCTGAATAGTGAAATGGGGCCCTTTTGAGAGGCATGGGAATAAATAACAGCGGAAAGGCATCGGAGCGAGCAAAGGCACAGAATGGAAAATAATGAAATAATCACTTGGGCTTTTTTCTTTAAATTTGAATTCTGTTGCATAAAGCGTGACTGTGCTATTGATCCCTAATGGTTTATGTTTCCCTCTGCTTGCTCCAGTTTGCTGTGTGTGAGGGAACCTGTTTAGATTGGGTTATAATCCTTGTTTGGGCGTGTGCTAATGAGATTTTCAGCAACAGTAAATGAAAGCTTTCATTCCAAGATGATTGTTTTTTTTTTGGTGCGGCTCCAAATGAGATGATTTTCAAATTCCCTCAGGGGGAGAGAAGCAGGAAAGCAACAGTGTCGTGATAAGCAAAGAGTTTAGAAAGATTGATAACTTTTGAGGTGAGATAGTGCAGGCACACACATTGTTTTTTCAAGCACTGGTCAATTTTGAGATTCTTGTCTATTTTGCTTCGATAAGATGTCTTCTTTCATACGAGTATAAACAAAAGGTTCAAAATATATATTAAGGTGTTAATTTCATGAAACCTTGTCCGTTTGCGTCTGTATCTTTGACAGCCGTTATCTCAACATTATTTTATTTCAATACTCAGAAATCTCAACTTACATCAACTAAATTTTCCATAATCATTCTTAGCAGTATTCTGAAGGTTATCACAAAAGGATTTGAACATATGTTGTCAAATGTCTGATATGTGATACGTTGTGTTCCTAAAAACATGTAGAATATGTATTTCTAACGCCTGCAGCCTCCATAGACCTTTTTGATTTATAAAATGTAAAAAGGCTTTATCCAAAATCAGTTATGTAAAAAAACGTTGCACACTAATATGTTAGGATATTGAAGTCAAGTTTTTAACTTCACATGCAGAGTCACACTCACAAATGAAGGTGTTTTATATTCATGAGTGCAGCTGTCTTTCTTATAAAATCCCTCCTTAGATGTGCTTTCTATTATACGCCTCAACAGATTGCCTTTGTTATGCACAGCTGGTGTTACAAACTGGCTTCCTCCTCCTGCCAGCGTTGTGCATTGTGCAAAAACATATTTCTGTGGGAACAAATGATGAATGTTTAGTTGTGCTTTCACACAACAGTCATTATCCGACCCAGTCTCACAGTGAAATGTGTAATAGCTACGTTGGTCCACAGTGCAAAAACATAGTAGTTAGTTAAAGGTGCACTGTGTAACTTTTGGTGTGTCAGAAAAGTGGACATTTTCAGAGGTGTTTTCTGAATATAACTGAATAAATACACTTTCCTCACAGGACAATTGGATCCCCTGAACACTGTTTGAAGTTAGAAAGCTTTCTGATAAGTTACTGTTTCACTGTTGTTGTTTACAGCAGCAGGGCCCACAGTTTGGTTTACAACAATGTTTTGTCTCATGATTGTTTCCAGGTTCCTCAAAATAATTACATTTTTGATTTATGACGATATAATTATTTAAAACCAAGAATTGCATGTAGAGTAAATATTAATTGTAAACCATCTGCAGGCGCTGCCAATTTAAACAAACCCCCCCCCCCCCCAGAAACTGCATAGTGCACCTTTAAGTTTTTCCCCCTTTTTTATTTTCTAATGGACCAACCCATTATTTAGGCGATTGTGGCTCAGGTGGTAGAGCGGGTCGGCCAGTGATCAAAGGGTTGGGGGTTCGATCCCCTCCCTACCACTTGTGTCATGGTTGTTGTGTCCTTGGGTAAGACACTTCACCCACCTTGCCTCGTGTGAATGTCGATAGTTAGCCTGCTATCGGTGTATGAATGGTAACGTGGGAATGGGAGCAGGTCTCCCTTGAAAAAGAGTCTCTGGTCTCAATGGGATTTACCTGTATGGATAAAGGTTTGGAAAAAAAAAATATAAGCTTAGGGCGGCATTCATACCACTCTGAATTTTAAACATGGGCAAACATTGAAGAGGTCTCAGAAACATATTGGTAGTCACATAAACATTCAAAAAGCTCAAGCTACAAATTCCTTCATCTCTGTATGTTGGATTTAAAATTCTAAGCCGTTCCATCTCCTAGCCCTTCCCCTTTAAACATGTTTTTTTTAACAACTGTGGATGTGTGATAGCAGCGAAAATTACTAAGTTACGCTCAGCACATCCATATATTCACACACACACACACACACACACACACACACACACACACACACACACACACACACACACACACACACACACACAAAAAGCACTTCAAGGTGAGACATTAGGTTTTTTCAGGGAGGTGTGCAGAGGATGATTGCATATGAACATATTCAGCGTTCGGTGTCACAGTGAAGATTGTTATTCTGCATGGCGTCCTGGAGGGTCTCGGCTCAAAGAGCAGCCCGGGCCTGGAGACTAGTCTGTGTGTGTGTGGGCGGGGAGGGGTGTGTGTGTGTGCGTATGTGTGTGTGTGTGCGATTATGTGTGAGGGTGTGTGTGTGTGAGAGAGAGTGTATACGTGTATGTGGCTGGCTGTGTGTATAAATGTGTGTGTGTGTGTGTGTGTGTGTGTGTTTGTGTGTGTGTGTGTGTGTGTGTGTGTGTGTGTGTGTGTGTTTGTGTGTGTGTGTGTGTGTGTGTGTGTGTGTGTGTGTGTGTGTGTGTGTGTGTGTGTGAGAGAGAGTGTGTGCGTGTGTGTGTGTGTGTGTGAGAGAGAGTGTGTGTGTGTGTGTATGTGTGTGTGAGAGAGAGTGTGCGCGTGTGTGTGTGTGTGTGTGTGTGTGTGTGTGCGCGTGTGTCTGTTAGTGTGCTTTGCCAGACAAAATGTCTGGTTTCATAGAAAACCAATCGAGACACCTGCCGGCTAGCACTGCCAGCCACTGATAAAACAGGAGGAAGAATGTATTTGGGCCCGCGGCATGTTACCACTGCCTTTGAAAAGGGCACAGCTTGGCCAGGAATCATTTTTGTCCATAACACCTGCTACTTTTACAGCCTTGTGAAAGAACCCTAATCCAATAAAAGACATTAAAAAGGGCAGTTGTACAGTCTGATTATCTTTTATTAGAAAACGAAAGGGCGGCTCCAGGCGAAAAACGAAAAAATCGAAAAAAGACAAAAGGAGTTTAGTACAGACAGGGAAATAGGTGCTTTGTTTGAGCAACGGACCCACAGCTACTACAACAGGATTGAAGCACTTGACTGTTTATCATGCACGGAGAGGACGCACTGCTGACAGAAATACATGCGGGAAAAGAAAAGAAAAACCCAAAACACATCACCCCAGCACAACATCGCGACATGTGCGATACACTGTACAAATTAAAAAGTTAGTACGACTCAAAATGTCAAGGCAACTGTCTGCACTAGATTAAGATAAATAGATATGATTGAGGATTTTTTTTTTAAATCTTTTGTTGAGATAACTAATATGTAAAGCAAATATCAGACAATAACAGTTGTGGCAAGTAATTATCTGTCATACAAATAGAATTTTTTTTATTCAAACAATAAACAGTTTTCGACCGTTTGAAACATTTTCTGAACTATTTAATAAGTAAGCACAACTTCTTAGTATGTTCAAAACCCAAAGTAAAATTACATTATGTAAGTTATCTCAAGATAATTAGTCGGACAGTTGAACTTGAGTTTCAGTTGTCCGGGAAACTCACAAAATCCAGTGAAAACAGTTGCCTTGACATTTTGAATTTCCCTAACTTTTTTAATTTTCACACTGCAGGTCGGAAAAGGCAACAGCAGATCACAAGAACATCACGCCGTCAGAAAAAAGGGATCAGAGTTCACTGTCCCGGCAGGAACGCGATAAAGGAGCGATTTTTTTTCTTCTTCTTTTTTTAAATGTATTTTCGTAATATCTTTTAATTCTTAATAGCAGGTTGTATGACATCTCCGTGAAGTGCAAAGACAACAGTCGAAAAATCAACGTCGGGCTGATTTCCAGTGTCCTCGCCACCTACGATATATACTGTAAACACTCTACACTATAAGGCGCACAGTTGGAAAAATTGCCCAATGAAAGAGCCACAACATTAGTTCATAATAAAGGGTTAGATGTGAAAATGCATCATCTTTTTTTATCAACACTCCGCAGATACCGGCATACCAACTGTCAATATACCAACCGAAGGCAGTTCGGCGCTCTTTCAGTTTCTTCAAAATGGGCACTACGCAAAAAAAAAATCAAAAAATAAATTAAATGGAAAAAAATATGAACACATTTTCTTTCCTTTTTTCCAAAACATCAAATCTAAACTTTTTTCCCTTCAAATTAGGCACACGGTACGGAACAGTAAACTTTATTTTTTTTTTTATCTTCAATACCTCTTTTAGTTCTTTACATCTAAAGACGCACACACACAGACGTCCTTCAAGGAAAAAACTCTGAAAGGACACATTTTATCGCACACACAGAACAGTTATCTTTACTCACTGCTGGCAGCTATCCGAAACAAATCTTTTCCGAGCACATTAAAGGGAGAACTTTTCCACTTCAGTTTCCTTCTTTTTGATTATTCAACCCGCTGTTAGGACCTCGTTACCAGCGTTACCTAATAGTCTAGAAGGAAAACGGGTAATACTTTACAATAAGGGTAAATTAATCAACTTATAGCTAATGCTTGGTTAAAGATTAGTAAGCATTGACTAGCGGTTATACTTAATAGTTAATGCCTAACAAATCATTAGTTAGGGTACATTATTAACTGTTAGTTAATGCTTAGTTGATGTTTAATAAGCCTTAATTAAGCATAAACTAAACATTACTAAAGGCTTTGTTAAAGATTAATAAGCATTAACTGAGCATTGAATAATGGTTATGCTTAATAGTTAATGCCTAACAAAGCATTAGTTGACTGAGAATAGTCCATCCTTAACCAAGTATTACCTAACCCTTAATAACTAAGAGATAACTTGAGAGTTTGTTAATGCTTACCCATACGCATTAACTTACCATAAATAGCCTTAACTACACATGAACTAACAGTTAATTAATGTTCCCTTAATGTAAAGTGTTACCTGGCAAACGACCACCACAGAATATCTTACAGAGACATAAGGCATCACATTCCTCTTTGCCTGAATCGTATCAGTTACACAAAGTATTTTGAACCAATCTCGGAAAAAGAAAAAAATACGCTAAAACTAAACAAAAAATTAATGAATACCTACTTCAAACACTGATTGTCTACGTTATCGATACAAATATGAGGCCGGGTCGTAAACATGATTACCATGTAAACACTGTTACTGTTATCATACTGGCTTGGACCTTTAAATACAGTCGACCCTGTATGTGTGAAATATGAGAAAAAACTTCTTCAGTCTTCCACACATGAGATGGAGGGAAGGATGAGGTATGAGGTAGTCCACAAGATGTACTGATGGCAGGGGGGGAAAGGGAGAGTTATGGGTAAACAGTTAAGTGTTTTCGGTGCATCACTTAGACTCAGGGTCGTGATATTTTCTTGGTTCGATCAATAATCTTCATGGCATATTTTCTTTGTTGTCTTGTTCAAGGTGACAGCATTTTTCTTCTAGTCATCATGGCAGGGAGAAGCTTTTTGAACTTTTGAGCACATTTTCAAGTCTGGAGAACTTTCAGATGATTTTCTAAAAAGTTAATATATTCCTGGTGAATTAGCAGTCATTTCCTTTATAGGGCCAAAGTGCTCTCCAAGCATCAAATCAGTGTTTTAATTATTCTAGATTTTTTTTGTTGAATTTTTCCAATTTTTGCGTCACCCTTTTAACAGGGGCATCCTCAGACAATACGGTAATCGAAGGTGTCTTTCTCGGAGTGGTCTGTCCAATTTGAGGAGGGCATGCTGCGGTACGGGTCCAGCAAGATGCGGAAACAGCGTACGATCAGCAGTGCCAGGAATATGAACAGCAGAATCACGAAGACGAAGGCGGCTTTCTGCTCCAGCGTCAGGTAGGAAGGCACGGAATGGCCGCCGCCGCCCGAGGACGACAGCGTGCTGCTGAACAGACCCTCGGCCATCCGGGGCACGTCCATGCTCGACCGTCTCGGCTCCAGCGCTTTGTCCGTTTGATTAAAAGGTTTATGGGAGTGGAAGGTGAGGAGAGGGCGGAGTGGATAGGACCTGTGGAAGAACACAAATAGATTTATTATACTGGAGAAAAGGATTAGACAGGATTTTTTCAAGTGCAGAGGTCAAAAAAGGCAATAAAATGAATACATTTGACGAAAGGTTATGTTTAGGGTGATGGTTGTGGAAAAGATAATATGCACATCACAACATTAACGTTTGATTAAAGGGTATGGGAGTGGAAGTTTGGGGATAGGGCGAAGTGGATAGGACCTGTGGAAGAATACAAATAGATGTGTTATTATGTTGGAGGCAAGCATTAGACCAAATAGCAAAATAAAATCCAAATAGCGAGGTGAAAATGTTTTTTACAAAAGACTGATTGACAATAGGTTATGTTGTGGTCACAATCGTTATGGAAGTGGCAGGTGGTGGGGGTAGGGTGAAGTGGATGGGACCTGTGGAAGAATACAAATAGATTAATTATACTGGGAGAGAAGGCAGTAGTCAGGATGTTTTCAAGTACCAAGGTCAAGAAAGGCAAAACAAATAAATACATTTGACAAAAGGTTATGTTAGAGTCATGCTTGTGGAAAAGATAATATACACATCATAACTTTAAATCTATAGTGCACAACTTTTTTACGAGTGAATGTCTGTAACATTCAAGCCATTGCAGAATGAGTTGACAGAAAGTTGATTTAGCCTTATCAGCTCCACAAAACTCTCTCTGTATTTCTCAGTATGGCAGTGTTTACAAACTGGTGTCTCCCCCTGACACCTTGCATTCTTTAATTAGTTCTATAAAAACAACACACTCCAGGATTTCAAACCAACACGTTCTTTTTGTCTCGATAAGTCAGATGTATCTGCAGCTATGTGGGCCTATCAAGTGACCCTGCATTAATACATTGATAGGATAAGGATATCAGTCTCGTCAGATGTATGTCAAGGAATAAATGAAACGAAGGCAATATAATTTATAGTGATTTATAGCGGCATTACTGGAGATTGACGGATGACCACAGCAAACCAATACATCAACTTGATGTAATCATCGAAAAAAAAACATCAAATCCCAAGACATTGAACAGATGAGAGGAACCAAAACCAAATGCATCATCTGGAGCCCGGAACAAAGTCACTCTCAGATGGGTTTATTTTAGAGAGGTTATTATCTATGAACTGTATAAGAGATGTGTGTGTGTGTGTGTGTGTGTGCGTGTGTGTGTGTGTGTGTGTGTGTGTGTGTGTGTGTGTTAGTGAGTGCTTATTTTTATAACTCAAGGCAAAGAGTCCGTGAGTGTGAGTGAAGAAGGCTCAAGGGAGACTCCTCTCTTAGCCTTGAGTTTCTACAGCTCAAGGGGATTTTTTGAATTGGCACTTTAGATGTTTTAGTTACACAGCATTCATCGGAGGGCTGTCGCTGGCTTGGTTCAACAAAGAATCCTGAAATCTCCGATGGATTTTACACTCGTACTCTTACGCAAACCCAATCTGCAACCCACAATTCATATTCTGTGGCACCGTTTCAATTTAAAAAATGAGAATAACTAGTTTTTTATCCCTTCAGGCAAGGTTATAATAACAGAAAAAAGATTATTGAAAAGTGGATTACAAAGCAGGTAACGGGGGCAACAGAAGAGCTGGAGCTATAGGGAAGCAGTCTCAACTGGTTTGGGCTTATGAAACTGAAAACGTGTTTGGGAATAAAAATCACCCAAAGACCTACTTCACCGGTGGAAATATGAAGGTGTATTGAACTCTGAAATCCTATGTAGCATAAATGAGCAAACATTTTAGAAATCGGTTAATCCTAGCCTGAGAAAAGGCAGAAAGAGTGTTTAACCCTACATTTTACCATGTGTGACATCACACATGGTAAGATGTAGGGTTAGGATTAACAGGACAGCTGGGCCAAGGGAAGACTGAGGGAAGACTGAGGGAAGAGAAACCTAATTCATTATATTATTTTAGCGATTTTATAATGATAGTAGGCCGGTTCAGAATGGGTGAAGTATTCCTTTAAGTTCAGTATGAGCTGATGTGACAAAGTGCACTGATCTAGTGTCAGTTCTATATTAATTGTGTGTGATACAATAGTGTATAATGCACATAACAATATGATATACTATTAGTTTTTGTTATATATTATAGTATAATGCACATATCTTTTACACTTCTTTTTCCATATATATTTTTTATTCTAGAATGGAAGCAACTGGTGATTTCAAACCCCGGGGGATCCATTAATTATTAACAGTACTGATCACTGTGGGTCCTGCTATGTTATGTAATCTTGAGGCTCTTTACTTTAGCAGTGCCCTGTGCCAGGAATCTAGTGGTTAGATCAAGATAAAGATTTCTCCATTGCCATTGCCTGGTACATACAAATGAGATTCAAGTGCACTGCCTGAAACAGTGCTCAAAATATAGTCACACACTTGACACTCACATGTAATTCATACATACACTATTGCTAACATATGCACAGTATTGCATAATTGTATTGCACATGAGCAGTTGTATAGAACAGGTTAAAACATATTAAAGGAATACTTTACCCATACGGAACCGGTGTCCTATCATAATAAAATCGCTATTATAATATAATGAATGAGGTTTTTCTTCCCTCAGTCTTCCTTTGGCCCAGCTGTCCTGTTAACCCTATCTCTACATTTTAACTAGTGTGATGTCACACTAGTAAAATGTAGGGTTAGACAGTGAGACCATAAAACACTCTTTCTGCCTTTTCTCAAGCTAGGATGAACCGATTTCAAAAATGTTTGCACATTTATACTACATAGGATCTCAGAGTTCAATACACATTACTATTCCCACCGGTGAAGTAGGTCTTTAATAAATACAAGTATTGCACAATTTATTCTATAAGGTGAATGATTTCAGTACTGAGTTCAGTGTGGTAATGGCTTTGGGTCTGAGAGCTACAGTGTTCTAGGGATTCAGAAAGTTTTAAATGATGGACTAAACACATCATTGGTTTTCACTTTATAATGGTTGGATTCGTTGACAATCGGCCAAATAGACAATAGGACCAGTCACACACACACACACACACACACACACACACACACACACACACACACACACACACACACACACACACACACACACACACACACACACACAATGCCCAGAAAGTCTGCACCAGGGAGGGTTAACAGGGGCCAATAATCTCATCTCTAGCGTCGGGCTCCCTGGCAGGTGGATATGTCCAGAAATAGCCTAGCGCAGGTTTGCTGTTGGTCACAGAGCACAAAAAGCACCAACATTCCACCCTTAAAAAAAACTTTGGTTAAAATGTATCCACTCATATAGTGCCATACTGTTTGGGTGGTTATAATGGAGTAAGGCTATTATTCCATTCTAGAATTCCAGGCAACTACTGTAAGTATTATGTAAATAATTTTGGGCCGGCTGTGGCAAAGTGGGTATGGCGGTCGACCACTAAACCACAGGGTCGGTGGTTCTATCCCCTGTCTCCCCGCCACATGTCCAAGTGTCCCTGAGCAAAGAGACACTGAACCCTGAATTGCTCCCGATAGTTAGCCTGCTGTTGGTGTATGAATGTTTGTGTGTGTGTGTGTGTGTGTGAATGGTAACGTGTAAATGGGAACAAGTCTCCCTTGAAAAAGAGTCTCCGGTCTCAATGCGATTTAACTGTATAAATAAAGGTAAACATTTAAAAAAAAAATATGTATGCAGAATACAGTGTAGTACACAAAGACTTAGTCCAGTGTTTGAATGTCTAATGCCTCTCATACCAAACAGTGTTGCGGTTAAATGAATTAGATTAAGTTAGTATTCCATTATATAAGGCAAGGCAACCAATTACAATGTGAATGCAGAAGACAGTCAGAAATGTAGGGTTTAGACAGTGAGACCATAAAACACTCTTTCTGCCTTTTCTCAGGCTAGGATGAACCGATTACTAAAAATGTTGCACATTTATACTACATGGGATCTCAGAGTTCAATACACATTCATATTTCCACCGATGAAGTAGTTCTTTAAGTTCCTATTCCATTATAGAAGGCAAGGTAACCAATTATAATGTAAATGCAGAAGACAGCCTTAATCCAGTGTGTGTGTGAATGTCCAGTCTCTTGTCTCTGACCTTTTTCAGCCTAGCAGAGATCAGTGAGTGACAGTAATTACTCCCACAGCTCAAAGCCCACAGGTGGTTATAGGCTACTGGCTACTTTGTTATTCAGCTCAAATTGCCTATTCTATTCACTTGGATATTGGACGCAGTTTTTCCTCATTGAAAGCTAAACCTCTATTCTGACGTTCTGATGTTTTACACCAATGTGCTTATATTAGTTTAAATTGAGCTTGCAGCTTTTCTGTTCTGTTATTTTTCTGCAGCTTGCATCATTTAAAAGACGCTCTAACAATGTATTGAATTTGGAGACGACTGTTGGTTTTTAATATAAACAGCGTTTGAGGCTAAATGTATTAATCCAATAACAGCCAGTACGTCGCGTCTCATCTTTAGTACATGAGCCTTGCAGACAAAATTGTCTAATTAGACCCTCAGCTGCATGAGATAGCTAAGACACTTTGAGGTTGGTTTTGTGCATTTTTTTCTTCACATTATTATGATTAATTCTGTAGCTATGAGCATAATTCTGTAGCTATGAAGAACATAAATCCTATTCCTTCACCAACTGTTACATCGCAACAACAAAATCTATCATAGCGAGCAACACACACAGCCAGATGATACTGTCTAATCAACGCATGACTCACATCAATTGAATATCTACTTGTAGTGAACATTTTAACCAAAGAGGCATGTTTTTTCTCTAGTTTCTTTGAAAAACAGAAAGCTAAAAAATATATTAGGGTACCATTCGAAAAAAGTTACGCTCTACAGCTTTAAATGTCATAACCAAAAATCAGACCAATCCAAATCCGAGAAAATAGGACTCCGGGTTGCTCAGTTTGGCCTTTTACTTTTCTTATACGCTGAATTTTCTTTCCCTTAATTGGCTTCACTTGTCATTTTCAAAGGTGATTAATTGAACCAGATAACGTTCTGCCTCTGAGCAATGTTTTCCTAAGCCATACTATTCTTTTTGGCAGCATCCTTTTCCCTTTTCGGTCACGCTTCTTTGAGCGTGAAGCGCCGTCACAGAGACTGACAATCACAGGGAGAGAGAGAAAGAAAAAAGCTGGGCTGCTGTTGGTGGATTTTATGAGGCTGATTGAAATGACAAGACATTTCTAGGGGGAAGCTGTCTGTCTGTCTCCCTTCTGCCTTAAAAAAAGAACAATCGATCTCTGCGGGCAACTCTCGGGAGAAAGAGCGGCAGCCCTTTAAAGCCCTGCCTCACTGATCCCAGGCCAGTAATCCATCACACTTAAAACTCAAAAAATGATATTTCACAGCAAGTGATTCATTGGCCCCTCGGTGTGAAGAATGACAAGGGACAGATGGGTTTTTCTCCTTTGTTAGGCTGGTTTTCCATAAGCTTTTTACTGTCAAAAATCATCATCTTGTGATCTGGTCTTCCAAGGACTGAGTGAGGTTAGGGGTCGGGTGATGGAAGGGGGCAAAGGGAGGGTAACCCCAACTGACACCCTAGCTATTGTCTTCTTAAAAAAACTATTGCGGAGGCGCTCGAGGTGTAGTGGTTATAGCACCCGCCTCGCCTCCAAAAAAAAAAAGATAAAGATAAGATAGAATAAAATAACAAATACAATGGGATTAAACAGTCTAAACATAACTGCGTGATCTTTTCTGATTTTATATTTCTTATACTAATTAGCTACATAGCCCTACTGCAGCAATGTAGTGCAATGATTTGAACCAGAGCTTTTTACATACCGACTCCTTTCTGTTGTTTATGTCATAAACAGTAAGTTAGATATGTTAACATTTACAACTGTCTTATTCTAAAAGTATTATGATCAAATGGAAAGCTATGACAGAGAAAAACTGTGAAACTGCATTGGATAATTATATTTGCCACTCTCCTCTTTCTTTTTTGGATATATTAAAATTCAAAAGCGATAGCAGTGCAGCCCCATTTAAAGTAATTTACATATAAATGGGGATTCCCACTTAGGCTACTGTCCCTCCCATGCCACCCTGCAAAGACCTCTTTCTAACCCCTTTGCCAACCCATGTGAAATTGTCTAGATCCGCCACTGGTTACGTATTAATATTAGCACATTTGGGAGCAGAGAAATCACTCTGTGCACTATTTGTTAGCAAGTTGTGCACTTCAAAAGAAAATTCCGACGTGGTTTACAGTGCATCAAAAGCAGCTCTTCTGCTAAGCACTCAGACTTATAGGCGCAGATTTTACCTGACAGTCTTACACACTGAACATTTAAGCTTCCAGAGAGAGAGAGAGAGAGAGAGAGAGAGAGAGAGAGAGAGAGAGAGAGAGAGAGAGAGAGAGAGAAAGAGAGAGAGAAAGAGAGAGAGAGAGAGAGCTACACTTCTCATTTCAAAATTCAAAACGAGCCCCTCACCCCCCCGCTGTTTTGAAGAGAGTCACAGCATCGATTTATTTATATATATATATATATATATATATATATATATATATATATATATATATATTTACTGTCCTCAAAAGCAGCTATGTTCAAGGGAAAACAATATCCCTTAGTTAGCCTTGGAAGAGCCTCTAGATAACTGAAATACAGATTGCACAATGTAGGATTTTTAGTGCACACACAAGTCCAGCTGTACAATATCCCAGTGACAGTTGCCTTGGTGATGAGGTTGCGATGAAACAAAACGTCGGGGGAGCTGATAATAAAACTGACAAAGATCTGGCTGTGACAAGGACATGGAGCCAGATTTGGAAAATGAAACTAATTATGTTGAAAAGTTGATCTAAACCTGCAGGGCTGGCTGAGGGAGGGAGGGAGGGTGTGTGTGTGTGTGTGTGTGTGTGTGTGTCTGTGTGTGTCTGTGTGTGTGTGTGTGTGTGTGTGTGTGTGTGTGTGTGTCATGAGTGACTAATGGAGAATTCAAAGTGCATCACAGGAGGTGAATTGAAATGGTTTAGGGGCGACCATTGGAGTTTATTTTCAGCATGTTGTCATGTCCTGTCTTATTAAATGACTGTGGAGATGATGGAGTTGTTACTGTTACATTTTATGCAGGCCTATGGCTTTAATGCTTTTGTTCAAATTTGTATTTAAAACGCGAGCCTTTTAGTCTTAGAAAAATGTTATTGCATTTCACATTTCTGCTTGTAAACGTGACAAAAAAAATAATTGAATCCTTTTGTGCAAGAATTTGACACCTGTTATAAAAACATACATTTCAATACCTACAACAATCTTTATCACCCAATTTGTATTTTGTAATCAATCAACTCTAATTTTTTTTATTATCCCCTAGTTCGACTTACATGTTTGTGTGAAGAAATGCAAGCAAAAGAGGAAAGCTTGGTAAACATTGCAAAATCATATGAGGTACAAATATGCAAGAATGTGACACTTGTCATAACAACATAAAACATTCAATTACTACCTACACAAGTCTTTATCACCCAATATATATGCTAAGCTATTAAAAAACCCTTAAAATATAAAAAAAAAATTGTGTAAAGAAATGCAAGCAAGAGACAAATTTGATGCCAATCAATAGCTTACATAAAAATACACATTCATTACATCTATAACAGTGCCAATACCACCATATAATCCCTGCACTGAATCAGCCTAATTTATTTTTGCATGATTAATCCATCATTTTGCATGTCATCTAATTATGATCAAAGGTTGGACACACCCGCAGCTACAGCACAACACTGCCACTGCAAACAGAAGAGCCGCCATTTAAATATTTAAATTAACCAATAAAACATTCATATATTCAAACTGACCCCTTGCTATTGATCTAGCCTACTCTTAAGTAAACCGTCTGATCGTTATAGTGAGCCGGTTGCACTCTTAACCTGACCGCACACGTGTGTATGTAGCCTGTCAAAAAATACAATAGCCTATGTCACCTTTTACATGCACAACGCAAAACCAAATAATTGAAATTTAGCCTCCGAGTACAATTACATGAACAACATATTAGGTTTAGAATCGGGAGTGAAATCAGTTTTATAGGTGTGTATGTAGCCTATCAAAATATAACCAACATATTACCTTAGGGCGGCTACACATTCAAAACGCAAAAACAAAATATAGAATTGTAGGCTATAAGTGAAAATAAATACACTATCTCTAAGCTTAACAGAAGTGAGAGTGGAATCAGTTGTAATAGGTGAGAGTGCGAGAGACTTGTAAACACTAACCTGTTGTTATCAGCGCAGGGGGAGAGAGCTCTGGAATCTCCGTCAGCGCTGCATATCCATTTCCCCTACTACAAAATCCAACGATTTCTGTTAATTTTTCAGGCTCTTTTGACAGCGAAACAACACGAGCAGTGACGCGCCTTTCCTGTGTGTGTACTACGGGGCTACTCACTTCATGACAAGAGACAGAAAATGCTTTTTTAAATGTGTGTGTGTGTGTGTCTCGGTGTGTGTGTGTTGACTGAGGCGTGCAAACCTCACCCTCCTCTGCAGACTCATCACGGAAGGGATGTAGTGTGGAACCCCGTCGTTCCTAGCAACCTGTTGCCATAGCGATCCTCCCAGCCAGGTAGGTGTGGGCTAGATAGTAGATATTGCATGAGGATGAATGAGGGCATGAGGGGGAAAGGTGTGGCCCTAAAATGCCTTCTACAAATAGAGGCATATGCACAAATACCCTATAGTAATACACTTGTTATTTCTAGGCTAAAGGTAGAGTAGTGATTCTGGAGAATCAGTGAATATCTCCTCATGATCCATTACCTGTCCATTGACCTATAAGCCCCTTTTACACAGAGATTGCGGCATAGTGACGGAACAACATCACTTCAAAATGCCGGCTTTGCTTGCTTCTGTGTTATTTACACAGAACCAAGCGACGCCGGCCTGCTGGCGCATCAGTAGCTCCTTTTACACAGCGTTCCGGAATGAAAGAGGTGCTTGTAAACAGCGTCAGGTGTGACGTAAACATTTAGCGCCGCGCCGGTCAGCTGCTTTACAACAACAACACTGACCGGTGAATTGAGAGCAGAAGTGCTGGAGCTTGCAGTATGAGGGCCGTATTGACAGACCGCTGTCAAGGGTATAATGACCGTTGCTAAGGATCTATGTCATAGTTTTGATGGATAGACGTCTACAAACAGGGCTACTACTCGTTCAGAAAACAATGGAATACTTTTTCAACATGACTTTGCATGTATCAGGAGAGCAGGGAACACAGGAGTCATGGTTAATGTCCGACAGGAATCCAGTCAAGACGACTTGAGTATGTTTGGCCGCATATTGACAGTTAGACAGTAACTTCAGGCTGCAGCCCGCAATGTAAATGTTCCGCAGTAATTTTCTCCGTGAATTGTGTTATTTATGTTGGGGGATAATGCTTTGTTAGCTAGATGGAGCTCTTGTTAAACATATTGGCCGATTAGAATTATTATTTGTAGAGTGTGCGAGTCTTGAGTTGTGTTAGCAAAACAGTAGCTTTGTGGCCCGTTCGCTATACTTTATCCCTTACTTAGCCTAGCCTAGCTTTCCCATTGTACAACTTCTCCTGGGCAGAAATAGACTCATACACTCTGCAAAATGAAGCGCGGGGGTTTGGATTGAGCAACGGACCTTATGATCAGATAGATTATACGCCGTTCCTTTTATTTGGTGATTTTTACGGGACATCAGGCCGCCGTGATTAATGTTAAACACACGTCCTTCAACTGCTAACATGGTCGCATGTTTAGAACGTAGGCTATGGAATGTCAAAGCCCCCCTGTTCCGCAACAACAAGCTGGAGCATTTAAACAGAGAGGCGGAACTGATTGTGTCGGGAATCTTACTACCCCCCGAGGTAGTGAAATTCCCGGAACAATCTCTCGCACCTTTCTTTCCTCGTTCCGCAACTGTCGCATTTAAACAGCAGGGCGGAGGGCCGAAAGGCCGGCATATTCGCGGCTTTCACTGGCTGTGTAAAAGGGGCAATAGCCTACTGTGTGTGTGCCACTGAAAAACAGCTTGTTGATAGTCCACAGCCCAGGATCTGTAAACTGGCATGTAAACAAAGGATATGTGAACAAATGGGGGCTCCATATAGCAGCAAGCTCGTTTACAGAGCCTTGGCTGTATACTAACACTGGATTTGATTCCAGCACACACACAGCACGGAAAGGTAACAGATAGTGACGTGACATTCACTGAACAAGCATTCTCCAGAATCACTGACTGCACCTTTAACATATGGCTTAATACATGGGTTTATATGGAACTTTATACAATTTAACATTAGTTGAACTATGAAAACACATTATGTTTATGCTAAATTAGTAGCTAAGGCCTACTTTGCCAAAATCAATATCCAGTAAAGACATGCAAAACGTGGGAAATTAGTCGATGGGACTATAGTTGCTCTAGTCGTAGCCAATGTGAATATAGCTATAATTTTGAGATTAAGTTGTGTTGTGAATATCAAGTAGGCTAGAAAGACAACACCATTGTATAAAGGTTATTTGAGAGTCTTTGTTTGTTCCTCCATGACAGACGCAAACACCCTCTGAGCCTTTGGGAGAGCGTGACAGAGCGTGACCGGGTCAGACAGTGACTGTGCACAGCGGTTTTGGGGAATATGTGACGGCATGATGTCTTGTCAACTGTTCAGTCGCCAAATGTTGCACAGCGGCGTCATCTGGTGGTGATATACGAGAACTGCAGGTCATGAGTGAGAAATCTACTGACGCTCAAAACCATTTTAATCTGTGAAAAAAACCGAGAACTTTTTTGGAACTTGCTTCTGTGAAAAAGAGAAAATGCTTCTTTGACCCTGGGTCAATCCAAAGCGTTCATCTTTAGGTTAAGACTGCCTTTATTAAAATTGCGCATTCTACAGCCAGAATTATAATAAAAACATAACTTCTTCAGGAAGTTACACAAAAGGTATGTGGTGCAACAATGTTAGGCTACATCAAGTTTGAGCCCTTGTTCTTGTTCACATTTTATTCTGAATTGGGAAATTATTCCTTCATAAAAATGCAGTAAGTATATAGTAGTTATAATATAATATAATATAATATATATATAATATAATAGTTATATGGTTACCTTGTTGTCTTTTCAAAACAGATCAAGTTCAGTTTTTACCCAGAAGTCTATCTCTCTCAGCCTGGTCCATTGCAGGTTGGATAGATGAATGCCTCTGTCATATTGGCAAAGAAATGTTGATATCCAGCCAACATCTATATCTACCTGCCAGGGCCAATATCAGCATCAGCAAATTCATAACATTGCAACACAAACACACACATGCACGCATGCACGCGCGCACACACACACACACACACACACACACACACACCCCTTAACAAATCCACCCATCACACACACTGTCATCGTAGCAACCCTCGGAGGAAGAAAAGAAAGAAAACGTTGCCAGACACCTCTGCCAACACAATCTGCCTGATGTCATGCCAGCAGCTTGGCAGCGGCCGGCTCAATGCTACTCATCAGCACTCGATACCTCTAACTAATCCTTTTATTTTGTTAAATCCTATATACCTGGTGTGTGTCAACGTGTGTGTGTGTGTGTGTCAGTGTGTGTGTGTGTGTGTGTGTGTGTGTGTGTGTCAACGTGTGTGTCAACGTGTGTGTGTGTGCGTGCGTGCGTGTCAGTGTGTGTGTGTGTTGTGTGTCAACGTGGCTGTGAATCAAGAGGGAGAATCACGTCAAAGGGCGAGTCAGCGATTCTGAAAAAGTGCTTTTTGTCAAAATCGCTTTCTGTCAGGGGAGAAATTTGACTGTTTCATAAACATTTAAAAGTTCCATGTAGCGTCTTTAATTAAAAAGTTCAGAAATGGCCTTGGACAGAGAGTCAAATCAGGCAAACTATTCAATAGGGGATAGAGGCAAGGAGACAAACAGACAAATAGTGCGTAGTTAAGGCAAGGCAAGTTTTTTTTATATAGCACAATGCAGACACAAGGCCATTCAAAGGGCTTTACAGGGGCAAGATTAAAATACATCAAGTATAGAATAGACATTGGAAAAGCGAATGTAGAATATGACTTTAAGCTATTTCCATATGACTCTAACCCACTGTATTAAGGAGGAATCAGGTAACACGGGGGAATCAATACAGACAGAATCAGTTGGAGAAAAAAGTGCTGAATCTCAGGAATGTAAAGGTGAAGAGAAAGTCTTCTCACAGCAGCTACCAGAGAAGTAGAAACATATTCTTGAATTTTGAATCTTCTGGTTGGCAAGTATCAAATGTCACATCTGACTGTGAGCTGAATATGAATCAGTATAAAACAGCAGGTTCATGGTGAGGATCATAGTATTGGCACACACACACACACACACACACACACACACACACACACACACACACACACACACACACACACACACACACCAGATCATGTTGAGCCTCTTTCTGCTTCTCAGCCAGACAAAGAACATTTTTTTCCAGAATCAAAGTGGTTTAGAAAAATCCATAGCAGGTCGAACAGGTTCATGTTTGTACTCATATACAGAGACTTGTTACAGGCTTACGAGAGCTAACAATGAAAACACTATGCATAACATTATGAAAAAAAAGTATAAACTTGTAAGTAAGAAACTTGCGCAATATTTGTAACAAAATGCTGCGTAGATAATTCATTTTCGCACATAATAACTTAAAGGTGGAGTCAGTGATTCTGGAGAATGTTTGTTGTCAAAATCAGTGAATATCATCTCACGATCCGCTAGCAGCCCGCAATGTGTGTGTGCGCGCTGAAAGAAAATCCAGCGTTAATACACAGCCTAGGCCCCTTAGTTAAAAATGTTACCCTATTCGCCTTTGCCTTAATTTTAGGAACTTTTGAAGCCATGCAGACAGCCTGACATACACTATCACAGGGACAGGGTGAGACCACGGGCTCCAAGAAACGGTCTCATCAGTCAAGCAAACTCAACTCTACATCGATGCCCCAGAGTCCACAGAATCTTAATGTGGTCTGCCTGACAGTGTCCCACAAACCGTTTAAAATGCAAATTATGCGTTACATAACTTTAACTTTTTGGCCTGAGCCTTGAGTGTTGTGATCCAATGACTTTTTTACTTTCTGGAAACACTTGACATAATAAGAAAGCGCTTTCAGACGGGACATATTCCTACGAAAATGCTCAACATTATGCAAATGTCTCCCTCTGTCACCTTCAGTTAATCATCATCATCCCAGTATTTATTTTGCTTTTCCCCTCGATAGAATTTGTAATATTTCTGTTATTTCAGCTTGTAGGCTTCTGGAGAAAAAAAAAAAACCTTAGTCAGCACTTGTGTGTTTGTCAAGGAAGAACTAAATACCAATGTGTGGGCTTTATGATTTGAAGTGATGAAGCTCATTCCTGGGGCTTAATGTGAAAACTGTCATGATCAAACAGGCAACATGGAGGACACCTGGAGATATGGAGAGGCAAGAAATCATTAAATTTATTCTTTTTCGGAATTTTTTAAGCCTCATATGTGCATTTAAAGTAGCAAAGCAGACCATTTCTCTCTGTCTCTCTCTCTCTCCATCCCTCCCTCTCTCTGTCTCTGTCTCTCTCTCTCTGTCCCTCTGTCTCTCTGCCTCTCTCGCCCTCCCTCTCTGTCTCTCTGCCTCTCTCTCTCTATCTCTCTCTCCTTCGCTGTCCTCTCTCTCTGTCTCTGTTTCTCTCTCCCTTCATCTCTCTCTCTCTATCCCTCCCTCCCTCCCTCTCTCTCTCTCTCTGCAAACTGTACTAACGGATTAAATGTGTCATATTTTTCCTAAAGCTTCAGTAGAGTAACCGCCCTTTAATACAGGAATAAATTAGTATGCAGCTAATGGCAAACATATATTCTCAGAGTCTTCCTTATATTAGCAAATAAACTGATCCCGTCTGTGACCATGTAATTATTCAGTATTATACTCATAAGTTACTACATTTATAAATATGAGAGGAGAGCGCATTCAGGAATACATTAACTTCTTTAGTCATTGCTCATATAATTCAGTAAAGGTTGTTTTGGCCTTTTATATTATTATTAATGACTCAGTTTGACTTTGTTATTGTGAAAATTGAAGCAATTTGAGGATGTGAGTGGACGGCTAAAATGTGCTTTTACTCACAGCTGGAGAGTGAAATCAATACTGTCCTTAGATCTAGGGCTTTTTAGTTATCTTATTTGTATAATTTTTTTATCATTTAATGTTTTGTATGGGTTTGGCTCTTTTTATTAGCTTGTTGTGGTACTGTCTAAGAAACATGGCCCAGATACACAGCAGCAGTAGACAAAACACAACACCTACATTGAGGCAAATATAAAGTTTGTATGCAGCTGAAGTGGAAATAGGACAAAAATACTTGAAAATGTTGATTAAAAGATTTGAAGTTTCAAACTCTTTACAATGGCTCTAAATTATTGAGAGAGAATGCATCCTTAAAGGTGAAGTAAGCGGTTTATTTATGTTAATATAAGTGCTAAATCGCTCTTTATTCATACAGTGATCACTTACATAATGTGCGCGTTTCTTAAAGCCGATCTCTCAGTCAGCTGCTTTGCATGTAATCGGCAAATAAACTTATTGTAGTATCCCGAAATTTTTATCCAATCAGAAGAGAGAACGCTACAAACGACACTCGTCTCACTCATATATACTATACACTCCATGGTCTCACTGCCGATGCACGCCAGAGCAACAGATGGGTGAATGTTTATGCGCCTACAATGGCGGAGCAGGTAAAAATCCTTCCCAATGTCTGTTTTGATGGTTTTTATCATGTTTTATCACACTTATGGATCTGAGATGATGCTAGATAACTTGCTGCTTGAAGACCGCAGTGCATTAATGTGGTGACGTAGGGACGAGCAAGGGGACTGCCAACTGCAGTAACTGACAGGAAGTTAGC
>OX442353.1:31304142-31349142 GCA_949357725.1 Hyperoplus immaculatus | reverse complement strand
AAAAAAGAAGCGTTCATAAGAAAAAAAGTTGGAATAAGTGGTGAACCTCCCAGGGGCATATCTGGTATTTATTTCATACTGCTGTGTGTGTGTGTGTGTGTGTGTGTGTGTGTGTGTGTGTGTGTGTGGGTGTGAGACACGTCCTGTTGAATCACACATTAGTCAACTCTTATGATCTAAATGATCTGTAACGATGCTGTAGCATGTATAGATATGATGATTATATGCATCTCCACACACACGTACACGTACACGTACACACACACACACACACACACACACACACACACACTACATGCCACATGATATTCTAGGAGGTTCACCACTCATTCTAACAGCTCAGCTTCAGTATACTTTTTGCTCCACTCTCACTTACCATATAATGGGAGTTTAATTACTGTGTTATGTTGTTGCTGATTTCACACTGCTGCTTCTCATAAAAGCTTTTCAATGAAGAGACGGTGCATTGCCTTTTATTGTGATGCCGCTACAAGAGTGTGACTGAGGTTAATAAGGGACAGCAGACCGCTAGTAATATTTGCACAGATTTACATTTTACAGCAAACAACGTACACCAGATTCTGTTTCCAAGGTTTGATTTTCAAAAGGAGGTAAAGTAATATGCTGCAGGCAAAGGCTGATTGTACTTGTATAGGTGTAGATTTCGAGGGGAATGCATGTAACATGTCCCACTCAATATTAAAGGAATACTTCACCCATATGGAACCGGCGTTCTAACATTATAAAATCGCTATTATAATATAATGAATTATGTTTTTCTTCCCTCAGTCTTCCCTTGGTCTAGCTGTCCTGTTAATCCTAACCCTACATGTGATTTCGTAGGAAAATGTAAGGCTAGACAGTGAGACAATAGAACACTCTTTCTGCCTTTTCTCAGGCTAGGATGAACCGATTACAATTTTTTTTTGCACATTTATACTACATAGGATCTCAGAGTTCAATACACCTTCATATTTCCACCGGGGAAGTAGGAAGAGTAAACGTTATGCCCCTCAAACAATGAAAGGTGGTGTTACTAAAACTAGTGATAGTGACTGGTATTACATCTCTACCATTGTGTCCCTGAGCAAGGCACATAACCCCAGCACTGCTCCAGGGGCGCTGTTCTATGGCTGACCCTGCACTATAGGACGCCCTTTAGAGTATGGTGTGAAAGGGGGATATGTGAAAAGACATATTTATATTTTTAATTGACCAATAAAGCAACTTTACTTTATAGTGTCAGCTAAATGAAATGTAATTTTAAAAAAAGTATACATTATACAATGGCGCAAAGAGACCGCCTCTGTAGTGTGTGTGTGTGTGTGTGTGTGTGTGTGTGTGTGTGTGTGTGTGTGTGTTTGTGTGTTGAGCATAAAAAAATCATTACATATTCATAAACCAAGCCGTTCCCACCGCCTCGCCATGGCAACATGACTCATATGATGCATGTGTGTTGATCCGTCGAACAAGAAAACAAATGGGCGGCGAACGGGGAAATCAATGAGGTGAGGCCTGCAGATCAATCCTGTGGTTGTGCTCATGGATTCATTTTACCTGTGACACACACACACACACACACACACACACACACACACACACACACACACACACACACACACACACACACAATCCCATTAAGGTTGACAAAGACTAAACATGTTACCGCCTGCGTAGAGAAATCTACATTGCTTAAAATTGTCATGTCTTCCATCTCGCGCTGACAGTAATGATCCCGGAGACGGCGCCATTTTGAGAAACGCAATTTAAAGGAAAAATTAGTTTGAGAAGGAGGAGAAATGTGTCAGAGTGGAGAGAGGGATGAGAGGGAGAGAGAGAGGGAGGGAGAGAGATAGTGAGAGAGAGGGGGAGACACAGAGAGAGAGGGGGTGAGAGAGGGAGAAAGAGAGGAGGAGAGAGAGAGGGGGTGAGAGAGAGGGAGAGAGAGGAAGAGAGGAAGAGAGGGAGAGGGAGAGATAGAAAGAGAGAGGGGAAGAGAGAGAGGAGAGAGAGAGGGAAAGAAAGAGAGAGAGAGAGACAGGGAGATGAGTGGGGGTGTATCTGTGAATCATTAGTTCTATGGGATACGCCGCTGTTCCAGGACTAATTGAGTATCAGTGTGAGCGGTGGGCGGGTCGGCCTTAAAGCTGCTGCCGTCAGCGTGTGCAGGTGGGAGGCTGAGAGAGGTGAAGACAGCAAAAATAATTCCCTCAAGTTCAATGAAACACAGCTTCCATTCCTTTAGTGGACACGCAGGGGGCAAAGAACAGACAAAAATAAAACAACAATGGGGCTCTCCAGTGGTGTAGTGGATAGAGCGAGTATCACCCTTGCTCCGGCCTTCGTTGCAGTGGTCGCAGGTTCAAATCCCACCCGTGGACCTTTACTGCGGGTCATCCCCCCTCTCTCTCTCTCTCTCTGTCTCCCCATATCAACTCTGTACTGTCTAATAAAGCTTGAAAATGCCAAAAAATTATCTTTAAAAAAAAATATAATTTATTTAGGGGAAGGTGGGGTGATTTGTGCAACTTTTTACTCAAAGTGATTTTAAAGTGAGGCCTTGACAGTTATGTCTCCAACTCAAATATGTACATATATTTCAGGATGTTGTGCATCCCTGGCAATAAAAACTTTGGATCTGGAATAAACTGTTTAAGAAATATAGCTTTCGGAAAAAAAGTTGTCTTGTCGCACAAATCACCCCACGTAGTGGGGTGATTTGTACGTCATTGTGTCACAATGACAAAGTCACCATCATCATCTTTCTGGCCATCTGAACTCTCATCAGTGGTGTCGTTAAGTGGAATTGAGATGTCACTCTCTCCTGAGCTACTGTAGACTATCACTTTCTTTTGGTGACCAGCGTATACAGCCATGCCACTGGCACAACTCTCAGAAATGTACTTTGCACTAGTTGCTCCGTGCTTGTGGAACCAACTGCCACCTGACAAATGTGATTCCCCCTACATTTCTGCCTTTAAATCAAGGCTCAAAACCCATATGTACACCCTGGTGTTTCCTCCCCATTAACCTCTGCACTACTTACTTACCTCTGCACTACTATCTGTGTTTATGTGGATGTATGGGCTTTACGTCTTTTATTTTGGTTATTGTTATTTTACCTTCATTGTTTACCTACTGAATGCACTATGTACAGCACTTTGGACAGTGCAAACTGTCATAAATGTGCTTTTATAAATACATTTTACTTACTTACTTACTTATAACTCACCCAGGCCCTTGCGCACAAATCACCCCATCCCCAGAATTTTGGATAATAGGCATGATGCAGCAATTTAGGGTTGACATTGTGCTAACTATATAGACTCAAAGTGTAGCATACCAAAGCACTAAAACATGTGTCAAATGTTTTCAAACGTGTCTATAATTGTTCAGACACAATAATCAAAAAACCTTGATCATGGAAATTTTACTTTGAAAGGCAAAACACAGTTTTTTGAGCTTAAATGTGCTTATATCTTATTCCTTGTGTCTCCCTTCTTTACAGGATGAGTCAAATGGATGGCTCTTCTTAAATATGTGGTCACATTTCCAATTTCTTCCACGGTTTTCTAGAAACAAGGGGTTTTGCAACTTCCAAAATGCACAAATCACCCCACCTTCCCCTATATTTTGTAAACTATTTTGCACATTTATTATAGCCTATTTATTTTCTTCCTCTATTGTTCTACGTTTGATAACTTCTCTCAATATCCTTTTTCTTTTGTTGTTGCATGGATCATGTATGCGTTCTATGACCCACAGTGCAGCCCAGTGGCCCATGGTTTACTTAATATGGCACAACATACACACAGACGCAGATGACATATCCCTCACTGACATTTCAGTCACATAAACAATTAACTTATGACCTGCAGAGTAATCAGCTGGGCTATAGCACATCACACACACACACACACACACACACACACACACACACACACACACACACACACAACGCAGGGAGAGTCAGAATAACCGAAAGAGACAATTTTGCGAAAACTGCCAGGCCTGCAATCTTCACTCAGTGATTATGGAAAGAGTTGAGAGGGAAATGATGAGTTTATGGGCATATAGCTATGAACTCAATATAGGAAAAATATACTGTATATAAAAGTGATGATGACAGAAAGACTATCAGATTCCATTTGCACCTTTTGACTTAATTTCATAAAAGGAACAGTAGCTTGGTTCCCATCACCTGTTATTACTGGAAGTTTTTTCTCAGCCGAGCTAAGGGTGTAAGGGCAGGGTGTCATATTGTATCATATTGTATGAAATGTAAAGCCCACTGAGACAAATGTATTTGTGATTTTGGGCTATACAAATAAAACTGATTTGATTTGATTTATGCATATTTTGAACTATCGCAACAGAGAATAGTGATGGATATGGCAATAAAAAAAAAATCACAAGAATTCGCTCACGTGTGTTTTTTGACTTCTGTGAAAAAGCGTTGATGATGGGACACAGGAGATGGGAACACCAGTTCTGAAGTTGCGAAAATTGAACACATTTGACTGATCGCAGAACAAACAAAGTTAGAATTGCAGTGTGCAGTGCAATGACAATAAATATCTCAAAATCTTGATCAGCTGTTTGGTCCCCGTATTGCCCTTGCTTATTAACTAAGTTCTGATGTCTACGTACATCTATGATTGTTTCAGTGTGAGGACAGAACTGTATTTAGAGCCGTACTAAATGAAGATCCAATGACACACAATCAGTCTCATCGATTCTCAGTCAAAAATCCATTCAAAGTCAGTCTGGATGAGGTACAACCTTCAGCAAAGTGTATCGGATTGAACCAGTAACACACACACACACACACACACACACACACACACACACACACACACACACACACACACACACACACACACACACACACACACACACACACACACACAAAGTCAAAATTCATTACTTTATATATTTTTGTAATGGGTTGAAGTTCTCATCAAGAACGATTTACATTGTAAATGACAAAAAGGTCAAATTTAATCTCACTTCAGTGTTTGAAACTTCAGCTAAGCACTATCAAAGCTATAGTGCGTAACTTCTGTCTCCCCTCATGAGGAATAATGAGTAATTACAGCAACACTGTCAAGATTGTATTCTTTCTGCTGTACGTACATTTTTTTATTGCAGTAGAATCAACAACTGAAACATTTTGTGGGCACTTCTTGAGCTCCTGTGCCAGTGTCGGGGGGGGAGGGGGGGGGGCGACACCAGTTTGTAAACGCTGCCATACTGAGAAATACAGAGAGAGTTTTGTGGAACTAACAGGCTACATGTCAACTCGTTTGGCGATGGGCTTGAATGTAACCTACATTCATTCATATGAAAAAGCTACTCAATATAGCTTTAACTAATCTGCACTCTTTTAATCCACTTTAAAGAGTTAAGAAAACATGCTCCTTGGCCCCTTACATAGGAATCTCACCTTGTTTTGTCTCATATTTTTCCTTCAGTTGATGTTTTGTTGTTCCGCTCAGCTTTCCAGGCGTGAGGAATGGCTGCTGGATATCAGACGTCAACATCTGTCTCCCTATGGCCACAAACCCAAGAGTGTCGGGAGGTTTTCTGTGTTTTTTAATGGATTATCTACTTACTATTTTGCTGCTTCAACCAGGCACACAGAAAACACACACAAACACACACACACAAACACACACACACACACACACACACACACACACACACACACACACACACACACACACACACACACACACACACACACACACACACACACACACACACACACACACACACACAGTTAGCTAGTTGGCCCACAAGATAGATACTGTACTTAAATTTTGACTTTCCCTAGTAGACAAATTCACCTTCATAATTTAAAGTTATAGCGTTTATGTTATCAGTATGACAGAATGAGTTTGCAATACTGTCATGGTTTGAAGTTGTCTCAACAAAAAGCACAATTAGTCGCCTCAAATTCAGGCAGTTGCACTTCAAACTTAAGAGTTTTAGTTGGCCACAAAACAAACATCTGTATCATTATGTTTTGTGTGATTTACTTTTTTGGATTTCAGGGAGGAGGCAGTTTAGCCCAAACTCAGGGGGTTTAGTTAGTGTTACCCTTTATCTTCTGACTCAACAGTCCTTCTTTCGAACTCATCTGACCTTAGCTTGCTCATCTGACATGTTAGTCTCTTCCCAATGCTGGCACAGTCACTCTAGCTGGCAGGACCTGTTTGTGCCGCCTGAGCTGGTGGATGATGGTTACCAGTGAGGACCGGGAGGAAGCGCCCAGAACCGGCTGAGTTGGGGGGATTTCCAGCAGGCAGTGATGATGTCCAGGAGGCCTTTCATAGTGGTGTGTGTGTGTAGGGGGGGGGGGGGGGGGGGGAAGGAGGGGGAGGGGGGTGAAGACAGGTGCAGACAGAACACGTTATGACAGGCTGGGAGAGTGTGTGTGTGTGTAGTGTGAAGACTTGCTTTAAGGTAAGGGTATACTTAGGTTTAGGTTTAGGTTTAGGTAAAGGTTAAGGTTAGGGTTAGGGCAAGTCTCCAGGAAATGAATATAAGTCATGTAATGTTCTCGGAAGTGATAAACCACAACCTGTGTCTGTGTGTGTGTGCGTCTGTGTGTGTGTGTGTGTGTGTGTGTGTGTGTGTGGCGCGCACAGATGAGCTGGTGTGTGAAATTAGAGCTATCATGAAACAGACAGGCACAGGTGGTTTCCTTGTATCCGGGTGAAAGTGTCTGAACTGCTGAGTCGATACCTTTTGACTGGCCCAATTGTAAACTGGATTGAACCAGTAACTCTCACACACACACACACACACACACACACACACACACACACACACACACACACACACACACACACACACACACACAGACACACAGACACACACACGAGTGCCAGGCGTACCGCGCATGCCGACCATAGCAACCATACCACATAACAACCCACTGACCACTGACAGATCTGAACGGTCTGTGGTATACAGCATCAGACACAATATACACAGACCATCTTTCCTGTTTACAATTGCACCTGAAAGGCTTCGATAAATACCTGTACATAGTATTTTTTGATTTATGAAATAAAAATAAAGGGCCATATTCAAAATCTGTTGTGTGAAAACATTAGACACTAATGTGTTGTAGAAAATTTAATTAGTTGTCATTTTTTCAGAAATGTTCCAAGTACATATTGGACCTTTAATTTATACTAGTATGAAAGAAGACAGAAAAGCCAACAATCTCAAAATTGACCAGTGCTTGAAAAAACTACTTTTTCTTATTTTCTTTTAAAATCTTGACAGTTAATTTATTATATAGCTGTTATATATTGGTGTTGTAACATGTTCTTTGTTTACCTGCTGGCATCATGTCCAGGGTGTGCAGCAGAAGGACACTGTAAATATCCAGACTTCACCGCTCTCTCTCAGACTAGCAGATGTTTGTTTCTGTGAGTGTTGAGGGTGCGTCCATACCCGCAATTCATCCACACAGGGTCCTCAAGTGAACTTTCTGCAGAGATAGAGAGAGAGAGAGAGAGAGAGAGAGAGAGAGAGATAGAGAGAGAGAGAGAGAGAGAGAGAGAGAGAGAGAGAGAGAGAGAGAGAAAAATGCAGTTACCAGAAAGCAAAATGGGGTGGATAACAGCTTTAGAGCCACCAAATATAAATGTTTGTTATCTTGTTGTGTGTTCAACCATGTCATGATACAGACATATGAATTAGAGGTAATACAAATGCATTTGAACATAAAACTTTTACTTACACTTCTGAGACTTTTAAAGATTGATGTCTAAATAATGTCAAAGTCAAACAGCTGAACAGTAGCGTATATAACCTGGTATAGCAGCGGCAGCCTCTCCTCTTCTTAATGCCTCTGAAATGAATTGACATTTGGAAAGATTGGAGGTAGAAAAAGGACAAAACATCTTTGGGACAAAATCCAATTTGAGAAAAAATGAAATGTCGTTATGAAAACAACGTTTATTCAATTACGGTTTCTGTCAGTCTCCTCAAATGTTTTCTTCTGTGACATTAAATTATCTTTATTAAATGTGCAACAATAAAAAAAAAGTTATAGTTCAGGAAGTTAAATCCAAAACATTATTATGGCGTCCTGACTTCAAACAAGACAGATGACGCTTTGGTTTTACAGTACAATTAATTTTTATCTTATTTATTCATTTATATTTTTATATTATTATTTGTAGGGGAGAGTGGCCTAAGTTGTGCATTTTGGAAGTTGTGCCACCCCTTGTTTCTAGAAAACCGTGGAAGAAATTGGAAATGTGACCACATATTTAAGAAGAGCCATCCATTTGACTCATCATGTAAAGAAGGGAGACACAAGGAATAAGATATAAGCACATTTAAGCTCAAAAAACTGTGTTTTGCCTTTCAAAATAAAATTTCCATGATCAAGGTTTTTTGATTATGGTGTCTGAACAATTATAGACAAGTTTGAAAACATTTGACACATGTTTTAGTGCTTTGGTATGCTACATTTTGAGTCTATACAGTTAGCACGATGTCAGCCCTAAATTGCTGCATCATGCTTATTATCCAAATTTCTGGGATTGGGGTGATTTGTGTCAAAGGGCCTGGGTGAGTTATAAGTAAGAAAGTAAGTCAAATGTATTTATAAAAGCACATCTATGACAGTTTGCACTGTCCAAAGTGCTGTACATAGTGCATTCAGTAGGTAAACAATGAAGGTAAAATAACAATAACCAAAATAAAAGACGTAAAGCCCATACATCCACATAAACACAGATAGTAGTGCAGAGGTAAGATAGTTAATGGGGAGAAAACACCAGGGTGTACATATGGGTTTTGAGCCTTGATTTAAAGGCAGAAATGTAGGGGAATCACATTTGTCAGGTGGCAGTTGGTTCCACAAGCACGGAGCAACTAGTGCAAAGTACATTTCTGAGAGTTGTGCCAGTGGCATGGCTGTATACGCTGGTCACCAAAAGAAAGTGATTGTCTACAGTAGCTCAGAAGAGAGTGACATCTCAATTCCACTTAACGACACCACTGATGAGAGTTCAGATGGCCAGAAAGATGATGATGGTGACTTTGTCATTGTGAGCTTTGCAGGTAAAACCATTAGATCTGCTAGGCCTTGTTTAAGAAAATTGTCCTTCAATCTCTGTCAACTATTTACTTTATTTACTTTAAATACACCTTAAATAAGTGATTGTCTAATGGATTTGTCTTGCATTATAGTTTATGAGATATATATCAATGGCACAATGCATCCCATGGTATTCTCTCCAACCGCACAACTTACACCACACCGGGGGCAAGTTGTGCATTAAGACAACTTTTTTTCCGAAAGCTATATTTCTTCAACAGTTTATTCCAGATCCAAAGTTTTTATTGCCAGGGATGCACAGCACCCTGAAATATATGTACATATTTGAGTTGGAGACTTTACTATCAAGGCCTTACTTTAAAGTCACTTTGAGTGAAAAGTTGCACAACTTAGGCCACTCTCCCCATATATATTTTTGAGAGGAATTTTGTATGTTTCAAAAAGCTACTTATCGGCGTATAGATTGGCTTCAATAAGTATTTGTCTTCAAAAAACACATGCTACCTGTATTTTCATAGCAATACATTTTAGCCTATAGTCTCAATAGTATTGTTTCCTAGCTATGGCCCCTCTTTGTTTACATACCCGTTTACAGAGCCTAGGCTGTGTTAGCGGATTGCGAGGAGTTATAAAAACTGTAGATTGAAGAGAGTGTGTGTGTGTGTGTGTGTGTGTGTGTGTGTGTGTGTGTGTGTGTGTGTGTGTGTGTGTGTGTGTGTGTGTGTGCGTGTGTGTGCGTGTGTGTGTGTGCGTGTGTGTGTGTGTGCTTCTCCTAGTTTAGTCTTGACTCTGTGGACTGAAAGTTAACCTGTCCCAGACGACCTGAGAGCTCTGGATGGTTTCATAATGTAGAAATGTATTTTGGCCCCTAACCATTCAGCGCCTTATAAACCAACAGCATGTATTTTTTAAATCAATTTTCGAGGAGCAGGGGTTCAAATCCTGCCAAGCCAAACACAGCAGAGACGACTCCATATCGAGGCAGACTCGAGACCTTCCATTAAAACGTGCTGGAAAAATAGAGGTGCTAAAAACCCAAATGTTAGTGAAATGGCCGTCGCCAACTGCTACAGAGGTAAGATTGAGGTCAGGATCAACAGGGCTGAGATCAGTTGGTTAGTTGAAAATCAATGTTGAGCTCAAGTATCTCTTGTCCTCTGCTTACCCCTAGATCACCCACCAACCCAAGCCCCATCAACTTTACATTCTCCTTTTGTTTGATTACTGTTGTGCTCGCATGCAAAGTGCTTTCAGTGCGAGAAAAGACCTATATAAATTAGATATATTATTATTATATTAGTATGACTCTGTTAAACAAGTTATGTTTTGGGTAAACTGGCCTATCCCACGTACTGTAACCTCACTCTCTAACATACTCACTACTCATGGATATGTTGTTTTTGTTTCATTTTATTCCAATTAAATATTTTTAACTCACTTTTTTTAACTATATTTGCATTTTCAAACTTTTTTTTTTTTTTTTATATTTTCAACTTGCCTTTTTTAACCTACATGCACTGTATGTTTGGCTATTTGATTTTTACCTGTGATTTTTTCTTGTTTTAACAGTTAGGTGTCCTTGAGTGTTATGAAAAGGCATAAGTAAATTATTATATTAATAAACTAAGCTCAGAATTCTGAAAATAAAGTCAGAACTACATTTTTTTTTCTTATGTGTGGCCCCAATCCTCTTCCATACTCCCTCTGACCCCTGTCCCACAGAAGCCCAAATTAAATTTTTCCTAAATCTTGTATCAGCCCTGGTTGGTTCTATAGTCCATTCTATCATTTAGGAAGGCTTTCATAAGGAGGACTGAGCGCTATGATGTAGCCGGCCGCCCAGACATCCTATAACACACTGTAATTTCTCCTCTCATTCGCCTCGGCATAGAAAAGGCTCTTTCATGGAAAAGCCTCGTGAAAGGGCTGCGAGGGCGTATCAGATTGAGAAATGTAAAGGGGGAGTCTTTGTATTTGGCTGGGTTTAGGAGGGTGTGTGTGTGTGTGTGTGTGTGTGTGTGTGTGTGTGTGTGTGTGTGTGAGTCAGGGGGTTGGGGGCTATAGGCAGCGGTACAGACGTTTTGTTTCTGTGTGTGCTCCCTCCTGCTCCGTGTGTTTCTCCCCTAGTGTTTATGGGGCGTTTAAAAGCTTCCAAATGTGCTGCGGCTTTTGCGGCCTATACAAGTACTAACACCCCCCCCCCCCCCCCCCCCCCCTCCCACTCTCTCACACACACACACACACACACACACACACACACACACACTCCCCAAAAAAACCTCCGGGCGCTCTGCCAGTGCGGGCTTACAGTTCAAATAAACAGCACAGGCACGGTGGAGTGAGAGTTATGGGGCTATTTTTTTTATGTTGAAGGAAACTGAGTTGCTGACTATTTTCTAGACTTATATAATAACTTTGCTTCACTATTTTATTTCTATCCGACTGATACGGAGTGTGTGAGGAAGTGTAAGCGGCTTTCCTCGCTTGTATTTTCCATGTAAACACTAAAAGGAACTCAGGATGACCTCTTAAGAAATGTGTTTGAAGGCTTAGAAAGCTCTAGTTAGCCCCCCCCCCCCTCCACCACCACTTACTGGCAAAATTAAAAAGGGATCAAAAATGTGTATACTGTATAACTGTGTGTATTTGTACGAGCTTTAAATGAGCCCTTCTGAATTGGCAAATCTCGGAAAAGCGATTTGTGTCGTTCGTACAGACATCTTGTTGCAATCCCCCCCTCCCTCCCCCATTGGTTCGAATTCCGATTCGTAATTATATCACTACAGTGTATATTTCGGTCCGAGGAATGTTGATGGATGTCGAGACTAATGCCCGAGATCAGATATCTAGCCTAATAGTGGTCAGATTTTAAAAATAAATTCCTGTCTAGAGCGTCATAGAGGAAGGAGGCCATTATATATTTTTTCCCTCATTTGATTTGACAACATTTACAACATGCTCTGTGAAAGGTCTGACTTTTTTCTCTACTCCCCCCGGATCCAATTTTTGACTGGTTTCGACATGGAGTTTGACATGAGTCGATAATTAAGACATAAATCTTTGCCTTGATTTGTTAGAGAATTATGTTTTACTATGTGTGGGATCGGACCAATCATCGCTTGCCTACATTCAACATATGTCTATTGGGTAAGGATGATGCTTATGGTTATATAGACATAATCTTACATTCAATGACATTTATTTCTAAATGTATTTTCCAGGTGTTTTAACCTTTTTTATTGACAGTTGAAGATAATAGAGATGGATTGGACATATGGATAGGGAGAGGGGGGATGACATGGAGTAAATGTCCACGGGTCGGATTCGAACCTGCGACCACTGCAACAAGGCCTGAGCAAATATGAAATCCGCTCTACCCACTACGCCCAAAGCAAACCATTGGCTGACATTTTTTATCCAATGCAACTAACAATAAACACATTCAACTACAGTGGTGTCAACCCAAGAATTTGCAAGAATCAAGCAAGTACATCAACTATACATGCAAAATTCCGGAGTGCTTCGAGAGTTAAGTTGTCGGAACAATAGGAAATAGAGAAAGACGTTTTTATTACTTTTGGCCGTAGAGCGGTCTGATACTGATGACTTTTCAGTCTGCTAGAGAGAGCTGCAGAGTTACTGCTCTCCTGATGTTAGTGGGGATGTCGTTCAACCATACTGGAGCCAGGACAGACTTTACTGTTCCACCCTAATGGCACCAACAACATAGGTTACAGTAGGTTTACATGTGTAATACAATATGTACAGTGTTGTGATTTTTTATTTATTTATTATTTTTTTTTAACCTTTATTTATACAGGTAAATCCAATTGAGACCGAAGACTCTTTTGCAAGGGAGACCTGTTTTTCCTTTCCCATGTTACCATGCACACACACACATTCATACACTGATAGCAGGCTAACTATTGACATTCACACAAGGCAAGGTGGATGAGGTGTCTTGCCCAAGGACACAACAACCATGACACAGGTGGCAGGGAGGGGATCGAACCTCCAACCCTTTGATCATCAGCTGACCCGCTCTACCAACTGAGCCACAGTCGCCCTTTTACTCAAATTAAAGTGAACCTGGATTGTCACTCTGCAGTAAAGGTGGGGTCTTTGTATTATTTAGTTTTGGGTGAGTGTGTGAGTGTGACTGGGGTGGCAGCAACATAGTATTAGTATAGTAGTAATTTGCCTGTGTTTTGTGTATGTGTTTGTCACTGGTAATGTTTTATGTGCAATACAATATGTACAGTTTTATGAGTTAAAGTGAATCTGGATTGTGACCTGGTAGTAGACTCTTTGTGCTTTGTTGTATGGGTGAGTGTATTATTGTTACATACAGCTCTGGAAAAAAATTAAGAGACCAGTCTGGATATTTTCTTAAATCTTCATCTCTACATTACTTAAAGGCAATGTTCTTAATGACAGTAATTTCAGGGGGGAATTTGGTAGAAATGTTGTCAGTAGTTTGTTAAATAAAACCAAAATGCTCATTCTACTCAAACACATGCCTATAAACAGTTAAACGAGAGACATTGAACATTTGGAGTGGTCTTTTTTGCTGTATGTGTGCAGAGGAGGATGGCATATAAGTAGTAGTAGTTATGTGTATTAGTGTATGTGTTTGTCACTTGTAATGTTTCTGTTTTTTTTTGTCACCTGCCTAGTGACTACAAAAGTAAATAAGTATTTTTGCCATTTTGATGAGTTTGTGAAACCCAAAACTGATTTCAAAAGTACATTTTGTGGACTTTTTTTTATACTATTGTAGCCTGATTCCAGACATCTCAATCTGTTCAGTTTCAACACATGCTATTGGATTTAGAATCGGATGCCATCTTCTTGAAACTACCTAGCTATTTAGAAAAAGAACAATTTAGAAAAGTGTGTAAATAACAACTCTTAGATAGACCTATTTGTCTGATCATTGTGAAAAGGTAACTACTTGTGGAGTAGTTACGCCTATGATGTCATCTGAGAGTGATGTTGGGGCGGATGGATATGTCATTTCAACAAAACAAAATAATCCCTCACCCCAACAAGAAGCTGTCGGTTAAACAAACACACACACACACACACACACACACACACACACACACACACACACACACACACACACACACACACACACACACACACACACACACACTTCATTCTACAGGCTCTTTATATTCGCGGGAGAGGCCAAAACACCACTCCAAATGAATGCTAATGCCGCCGTGTGTGTGTCTGCCCAATGTGTAAATAAGCCAATTTATCAGGGAATAATTTGTCAATGTTATGTTGCAGTTTGTTGCCCTGTCTGGATATCAATTAATTAAAGAGGTTTACGGCATCAGAGATAAAATAATATTTGATGCATAAAAATGGCCCCTGAACAGCAGCCTATATGTCCCTAGGCTCCATTAGCTCTGATGTATTCATATGTAGCATTTTGCCCTAGTTATGTTGGCCGAAGTGAGCTGATTTAAGCAATGTTCTATACTTAAAGACCTACTTCACCGGTGGGAATTTGAGCGTGTATTGAACTCTGAGATCCTATGTAGTATAAATGTGCAAACATTTTTTAAATCGGTTCATCCTAGCCTGAGAAAAGGCAGAAAGAGCGTTTTATGGTCTCACTGTCTAACCCTACGTGTTCCCATGTATCACACATGGTAAAATGTAGGGTTATGATTAACAGGACAGCTAGACCAAGGGAAGAATGAGGAACGACTGAGGGGAGAAAAAACTAATTAATTATATTATAAAAGCGATTTTATAATGATAGAACGGCGGTTATGTATGGATGAAGTATTCCTTTAAGTTTAATTTTGTTACACTATGTTTTGAATGTAAAATTTTTGACTTGCAAAGTTACTGGTAATATTTGCCAGATTTATATTTCCCTATTAAATGTATAAGCAGAAGTATGTTTTTATCAGTGTATAATTGCTTAAAAAATATATCTATTTTATCAGCTTAGAATCACCCTTTTATATCTACAAAGGAGCGGCGTGCCACCATGTTTCTACAGCAGCAAAGAACGGACAAACTTAACGGCCTTACACGTCCTGGGGAAATCCACCTGTTGAAGACCAAGAAGAAGAAGTACTATAGAATAAATAACTAAATACATCTTCACCTCATCATTTGATATTGTGGAAAGGCTTGAGGCAGTGGTGGATGATGCCATCTTTAGTAACTATAGCTTCTTGTCCTTGAAGGCCACCGTAGCTTCTGTAAGATAGATTTTGACCCAAGGACATGCAACCTTGGTAAAAGACACCATGATTATATCAATCTTACTAATACCCCTACACCTGTCACACACGGAAACCCACGCACGCACACACACACACACACATACACACACACACACACACACACACACCCCTTCATGATTGAGACAAGGAACAGTACATGTGTTAATTTACAACACAGCACCATTAAATGTAAGTAGTAGCCCCTCCATGCTACACACAGGGAGAATATATTCTTTTTAACAATTCATTTGTTAGCTAGGTGGTGTAACGTTTGATTTACCATGGGGAATTTTAGCTAACGTTGGTTTTTCTTTATGTTTTTTTTGTCAGTGAAAAAGCCAACCAGTATCTTAAATGTGTCCAATTCCGTTCACACTCTTTAGTAAACATGTTTTACTCGCCTCCATATCATGTGAACACGACAACACAAACCTTTTGATTGCTAACAAGGACTTTTCTCTGGCGGTCCCTTTAAATACACAGTACATTTGATCATGTAATCGTGGTTTTTTTCTGGATTCAGCACAGCTTCCATGTTTTTCTGGACAGCGAAAAGTGTCAGTAAGAATTTATACTTTGAAGTCAGTGACAGTGATGAATGAGAGAAAATGGGGGGCCTTGGGAAAACCTCACGAAATGCTTACACACACACACACACACACACACACACACACACACACACACACACACACACACACACACAAACACACACACACGCACACAGCATGACTTCATGTTTGAGACAAGGAACAGCACACGTGTCCTGAAAAAAACAATATCGGTGTTAACCAAACATCTGCTTGTAAAAAAATAAGAAAATATTGAACGAAAATAACTCTTCGGCGACTTGTCAGTGTGTGTGATTATATTGCAGTGACAGGTCTGGATGGTGAAATATGTGGAGGGGCTTCTCCCTGGCCCTTTGCAAGCCTTTTCCTGCTGGAGACATAATGAATTGTGATGCCAGCTGTCACTGTACAGCAGTCGAGGGGACACAAAGTGATATTGAGGTGATTCCTGCCACGATTTTAACTGTAGATTCGTTTTTGCTTTGTATGAAAGGTACAGTGGGTTACACTGGATATATGACAACAACAAAACCCATTTTCAGAGGTGAAAAAAAAATTCCAGTTGGACAGATTAAGGGAGCTAGGAGAGGTGTAGTGTAATTGGAAAATGTTTTCTTTCAGTGTGTGTGTGTGTGTCAGTCACACCGCAATGTTTTTTTTAAATGTTTTTTTTCTTTTTCGTGGTCATATAAAAAGGGCAGACAAGGTCAAAGCCTATAATTGGATTAGAGATTTGGAAATATGTTTTGTAAGAGAATGCCTCAGGAGGGGAATTTCACCACATTCATTTTCAGAACATAAATAAATAGATAAAATAGAAACAGAGGAGGTATAGTAATGTCAGCCTTACTTTGCCAGTTGCACAATGTTGAATCATGGCTTTGGACATAGCTTCCGGGTAGGACACAGGCCGTTTTCACAATGGTTCTATTAGATGAAGAGATCTAGAGTGTAAGTGAGTAAGAGTTTAAATATACACTCAACAAAAATATAAACGCAACACTTTTGTTTTTGCTCCCATTTTTCATGAGATGGACTTAAAGATCTAAAATTCATTCCAGATACAGAATATTACCATTTCTCTCAAACATTGTTCACAAATCTGTCTAAATGTGTGATAGTGAGCACTTCTGCTTTGCTGAGATAATCCATCCCACCTCACAGATGTGCCACATCAAGATGCTGATCTGACATCATGATTAGTGCACAGGTGTGCCTTAGACTGTCCACAATAAAAGGCCACTCTGTTTCCATTTTCCAGAGCTGTATGTTAAAAAGCATCTATGGGGCTCTCGTGGTGTAGTGGTTAGAGCGCATGTCATTCCCCCTAACTGCCCAATTTCATCTCTGTCTCTCTGAGATATCAATAAAGAATTGAAAAGTGCTAAAAAATAAAAATAAAAAAAAAATAAAAATAAACATCTATAATTTCTGTCACGTCCACACAAGTTTAGGAAAAAGTACACAAGCCGCATTACGTTAGCAACACACCAGTGAACTGACATTTCCTTTTACAGTGATCAGGCTAATTGACAAGTCCCAAATAATGCCTTCAATTTGGGGGAATTTTCCATCAGGACTCCATTATCTAGCCTGGTTTGAATCTACACCCACAACATAACACCTCAATTTCTCTCTCTCTCTCTCTCTCTCTCACACACACACACACACACACACACACACGATTATCTAACAGACTGTGTGGAGGATAATTGCATAAGCCAAATCGATAGCACCTCATTAGGAGAACTGTTCCGGCTAAAAAGGTCAAATGTCAACATCCATCAGTCCACTGGTTTACTGTATGTATTGTATCGAGGGGAGAACATCACTTTTCACCTGACACACACACACACACACACACACACACACAAAAAACCTGAATACAAACAGGTTGTTTACCCACGTACCTCGGCTGTGATGCATTCACAGGCGGTCAACACATTAGCCGGTTGTTACAGGAATGTCTGCTTTACTGACGTCCTTCAAATGGCAGTAAAGATGCTCTGATGGATTTTTCTCGTTAATGCGTGTGCTTCAAGGCCCTTTTCAGTTTGTAATCAACTTTCAAAAACTCTATATTTGGACGGGAAGAGCCTGTGATGAGTTGGAGACAAAATATGAGGATGATTGGGAAAATGAGGTTTTCTAGCAGTGTTTCAACCCTGGTTTATTTCCCTTAGGAGGTACAAAGTGTTGATTTTATTGGAATTGTCAGAACAGACTTGGTAGAAATTGAATATAGGCTATATTCAATTCCACACATATTTATGAATACTGTATTACATAGTATTCATAAATATGTGTGTATGTGGGTATAATTGCTTAAGAACAAACTTATCGGCCTTACATGTTTTTTTACATACAGTATAGTGGGCGTCCTAAGGAAATGCACCCGTTGGAAGACAAATAAGAAGTACGATAGAATAAATACTATATACACCTTTTACCTTTAAAATAGTTTAATGGTCTGATTATCAATAAAAAGACAAACAAAATGTGTTGGGCATTTACCCGTAGCCATGCAGGTAGTGTTGGTTTAATCTGCTCGAATTTTAAAACGTGGCTTTCACAGCTAAGTATCAGCTAGGGCTGTCGACAAATAGTAAAACATTCTCAAAATATGGCCAAATAAAACCAAAACACCTGCAGTGTAAGTGAGAAAAATGCTATAATGGACCCAAACAGACTCTTTAAAAGCTTTCTGATGGACTCAATTTGATTGTTTGGGTGCTTAAATTATTATTATGATCCAAAGTTCTTAAATCAACACATTTGTTTTCCATCAGCACACTCAAACCATGCAGCAACGTCTCTCAACACGACCCTCTTTACTCACTGCAGGGTAGCGTTCACAGTTCACACCATGATTCTTTATTATCTCTTATGTAACAGCAAGCGGGGAGTTTGTGAGTCAACGCCACCGCATGCAGTTAAATTCAGATTTACTTTTGAAAACAGAAGCCAGAGTTCGTAACATATGAAATATGGATCTTTCACTTACACAATAAGTCTGTCCAGCAACTGAAATGATTCTGACTTTCTAAGAAACACACACACATACATGCACACACACACACACAGACACACACACACTACTTTTAAATATAATATTCCATTTCTACCAAGTCTGTTGTGAAAAATATCATTCCATTCTACATTACAGAAGATGTTTCCATTATTGTTCACAATCGTTGCAGAAAATTGCTCCAGACTTGTGATGGAAAGGATGAGTTTTTCTATTCTATAATCATTCACATGACGTTCACGTGGCATTATTACCGGGTACTGTATGAACATTGCTTGGAAGGCAATTACTTGGTTACGTATGTGTCCGAAATGGGCTGCATGTTGTACGGAACATAATAAAAATAACACAATAATGTATGTATTATAGTGGAAGGCAGAAAGCATTCTATTTCACCAATGCTTTATCACACAGGCCGTCCATATCCCTATTTACCACCTTTACTATTTCCTAGAAGGTTTCCTGGAAAAACTGTTGAGTTGGTACAAATTTGAAAAATAACAAGAGGTGAGGGTTTGGCCAAAAGTGCTCTATTGAACTCAATATGTATTATGATAATTTATTTATTTTTGGATTTGTTGTGTACTGACTGAAAGACATTAGGCTACACAAGCTTTAGAATTATTCATAACTGTATTTGATGTTAAGCAATGGAACACCGTTTCTATTCGAACTATTCTATTCAATAATTAAAGCCAAAATTTTTAGTTATTCCCATGAAAATTGCTGTTAAAAGGACAAACAACTGTAAGAAAACTCATATTCAAATATAGGAGTGTTTTGAAATGAAATTAATATTTTCTCTACAGTTGAAGAAACATCATCCAACATCCGGTGGAAATGTCATGTCAATAGCATCTTTGGAAACATGTGTGAATGTCGATAGTTAGCCTGCCATTGGTGTAAGAATGTGTGTGTGAATGAATGGTAACGTGTAAATGGGAACAGGTCTCCCTTGAAAAAGAGTCTCCGGTCTCAATGGGATTTACCTGTATAAATAAAGGTTAAAATAAAAATGTACTGAGGAAAATGGTGACGTGTTCAATACTTATTCCACCCGCTGTATTAAAGTGAATGTTACTGGTAAAAGCCTTAGAGATAAATGTTTTGATAAAGGAAATATTTGTATGAATTGATTTAATAAAGGATAAAACTCTTTTTTGTTTTTTGTCCAAGTGTGTGTGGAGTGTGAAGCCATTGCTGCCCAGTGTTTATCAGAACAATGAACATTTTGGAAGAGCTTATCTCCCCACTGAACGAGCGAGGCTAAACACTCCTTGGATCTCTTCAACAAACACAGATTGAATCAATACTGATCTTTTAATGCAACTCCCAGTGAGACCAGGGTGTATTCACTAGAATATTTTCCTTTTCCTCTACTCCTCGACTGGTTTACAAATAAATTAAAAACTAAAAAGTGCTGTTCGTACAGCAGTTTTCAGACCAGTGTTAACAGAAAACTTAGCAACTTGGTAATATAAAAAAAGTTAAGAATTATGTAGTCAATCTTTTAAACATTACTTTCACTTACCAAGACCACTTACCAAATGGATGAAGATGTTTTGAATGTTAGGTAGAATACATGTTAAGCGTCACCTACATTGTGACTTGTGGTTGAAACCGTACACACACAATTATAACGTGATCAATTTGTTGTTTGCAAATATTGTGTTTGTGTTTGTGTCCACCCTTCATGCATTACCCATTAGTGATTTCGACATGTTAACACATTCACCAGTGAGACGCTTGCATCATATTTTTAATTTTATTCCTAGTATAAGAGACATACAATGGTATTTCTGTGAGACCAAATTCATAGTAATTCAAGAGGCATAGGCCTGGAAATCAAAAAGAGAGAGAGAGAGAAAAAAAAAACAATACTGAATCAATGAGACCCCGCCGAGATATAATGTATTTACACCAAATCAAATACTGATAGGGCTACTAGAGGCAAGACCGCTCGCTCTCTCATACAATCTGTCACTGGCAGAAAAAAAAACTAAATAAAACACTTTTTCACTCATCAAACAACGGTAGCTGCCAAAATTCCTCTTCAGAAAGCATTACGGTCACAACCTCAAGTTGGATGTTCTGTATTTGTTGTTTCGAAAAAAAAAAAAAAAAATGTAACGCTCTGCAGCCTGTTATAGTATCCAAATCAACTTCTTTTTCCTTTCAAACAAACCGTTGCGGTCTGTCGTTATTATCCTTTTTTATTTACTGGAGCTGGTAGTATAATGAATAGTAAAAAACTTTATATTGGGCCAAATGAGTTCCGGGAAATTTCAATCAATAAACACCACTTTCAGATACAGTAAATCGTAGTAAAGCGCAATGCTGCTTTCACAGAATTGATCACGGTTTTCCAAGTCAAGCGTGATCAAAGGGAGGCTCAGCTGAACAGTGCGACAGCGAGAGAGAGTTTTTAAAGCCGGTATATTTATGATGCTAAGTCGACTGGCAGCACCATTTCTTAAGGGAAATCCCTCTACAGATGTATGGGACCCACTGTCTGTATCGATCCAATGGACAACCTAGTATGTCGGATCAGAGTTCATTGCACAATTCCATGTTTCCACACATTTTCTGAACAGAACATTTGTAGTCTGCACTCCAAATTATTTGTACTTATAAGTAAAAATCTAACCATTGTAGAAGTCATGCTTGCATCGTGCCTGCTTTTTATATATGAAACTTGAAACAATATTGTGTTACACGTTGTTTTTCTCAACTAATTCTTCTGAATAACAATTTAACTATTTTTTTTTCTTAACATAAAGCATTGGAACAAAATGCCATAAACGCGCTCCATACATCAATCATTCGACTTCTACAATGGCGTCAGGTCTGTAGGTCAAAACTTAAAGAGGAACTGTGAACTGCTCATTTAGTAAAAACCTAAAAGAGATGCTAAAGCTACTGCGGAAAGAAAAAAATCAAAAGCGAACCATGGCACCTATATAGTGAAAGTGACACCCAGTGGAAAGTGACATAATACGGAGGCAGTCAAACCTGAATGTCTGCAGTCTCAGGCTGTGTGTATTTGCTTTGCTTAACGCTTTATAAAGAAAAAAATATGCAGGCTCACACTTCTGGGATAAAAAAACAAAAAAAAAAAACAAGGAGAAATGAAGGGTTTCATTCCAAAATATTTCATCCATCCAAAAAAACTATATATATATATTCATATGTATCTGGTGTATTTTTTTTTCAAATTTCTCATAAAACAAAAAGATAACCTTTAAAATATGACTTTGTAAAAAAACCTAAAAAGAAAGAAAAAAAAGGCTCAATGTACTCAAGATATAACATATGATTCATTAGTGAGTGTTACAATCATACTCGCAGTTATCAGTTGACAAAATATCTCATTCTGGAATGAAACTCTTCAAATATACAATAGAATACTGTATGACACATAATGACAACCATAGAAAATGAAACACCTACAATATACTGTAGCATAGTAGCCGTCCGAGTCCCTTGCATTTACCCCTAACCCCATGTCACACGCTATTATTAAATAAGGCACACATTTACACATACAGTTAACATTTTGGCTAGTAATTATTCCTTTATTTACAACCAATAGCCACAAAGTTAATAATTATAATAACTGCAGTCCGTTTTTCTTGTTTTTATGTTCATTCTCATGATGCCAGATAGCATGGCATTTTTTGACTTTTTCTTTTTTGAGTTCAAAATATGTATGTTTACAGAGTACTTAATTTTCCATTTCAGAGGATGTAAGACCCACTATATTTGTGGAGCACCAATGTTGTAGAAACATTCTTGAGAGAACTTAAATTGACCCGATTATGTCACTTCTGACCTGGGAACGATAAGTAAGGAGAAGAACTAGTATAGCTGCTTTGTTGAAGTATCTCCTTTCTATTGTCAGCATGAACAAATTTGGTTCAGTGTTTTTAGCCAACTGACTGAGTTGTGTTAATGAAGTGCATGGTCTGGTGTACCTAAAATGTTTCTTAGGGGTTGTGGGGGGGGGGGGGGGGGGGGATTGTTTGATATGCCCAAAAATGAAAGAGTATAGTAAGGCAAAGACATAACTACTTTCAGGGGAATTTGCTGACTTTTCACCACAGGTTACATATACTGCATATGTATATGTATACATATTTGGTGTGGATATAAACACACATATATATACACACACATGCATAATATAAACACATTCGAGGAGTGGGGTGGGGTGGGGTGGCTGGGGACTGATTACCAACACTACATCAGTAAAAGGTTAAGCAAAAGCATGAATCTAAGCATTGCAGGAGCCTCCGGCTTTTCAAGTCTTAAAGATGACTGATGTGTAAAGTTTTTTTCCAACATCGATGCATCCCAAAACGTTTTGTTGCATTGTAAATCCACACTGAGGACACTGGCAGCCTTATATAAGGTGGTGGCATCACGTCACCTGAGTCAGCAGTTCTATTATAAGCAAGGAGCTGAGCAATACCAATATGGTACAAAGATATTTGTTGGACAAAAAAGAAGAGGGATAAACAAGTTTGGTTGAGGCTTTCGTCCACAGTGACACTGGCTGCCACGCGATTGGTTGTGTTTTTCACGTGAAAACCCACTGCATTACTTCAAAAGGCAAGTTCCATTAAGAAGACCCAATTAGGGAGACCCCCCCCCCCCCTTTCTAGTCCTAGGAGTGAGTATCTCCTCAGTAGTTGAACTTTCCCTGTTGGTTGACCGGGGACGTGGCAGGTATGAACAAGGGTTTGGGAGGGACGTCCGGTTTGAGAGAGGAGGCCCTGCGGACTATCGCGCCCCTATGTTGGACCACCTCCTGCTGGTCTCCGTTATAGCTGTGCTGCCGGGCCAGGTAGCCGTTGGGGATGTGGGGGTAGTGGACCTCGCAGGTGCTGCCCGTCGAGTTCATCCGTGCCAGGAGGGGCGGCGGTTGGTGCGGCCCTCCGTTCCGTTGGCTGAAGCTGTGCTGGCGTGGGATCATTCCTCCGCCACCCCCTCCCATCCCACCTCCCATTCCCCCTCCGTTGGGCATCTTGGTGGCAGCAGCGATCAGCGAATGCCTCTGTGACGAGTGCCTCCTCTCCAGGGTGGACTGGTGGTGTGGGGGGATGTCTGGAGGAACGTCCATGCGTCGAGTGAGGCTGTCCCGGGGCAGGGTGGACGAGCTGTAGTAAGGGGCCGATTCTGTCTCAGGAATCTGAGGTTGGATGCGGTTGGCGAATGCTAGTTGACCCCCACCACCGCTAGCCATCAGCCCCTGAGGACTCATTAACTGGGCGTTCTTGCTGCTGCTTGCGTCGTGGATGTGCTTCAGGAGCTCATCCAGTGACGTCACCTCCATGACTTTCTGGGAGTAACCGGGGTAAGGCTGCTGAGATAGCACACGTTCAACATTGTGGATTTTGCGTTCGTCTGGATGGAGGTGACCCACCAGCGGCTGCCCGTTGGAGAAGCTATGGGAGTATGGGAAGACCTGCTGGTGGTGCAGCAGGGCTGAGCTGGGCCTGGAACCAATGTTATGAGACTTTGGCTCCTTGGCATTGTTGCAGTTCTGGTTCTTCTCCCACTGGTTCTTGAAGGCCTTCATGCTCTTGATGGGCAGTTCCGGGGTCGAGTCTGGCGTAGGGAGGCCGGACAGCTCAGAGGAATGGTGGAGATGGTGGTGGTGCGGGTGGACCAGGTCTCCCATTGACATGCCATGATGGCCGTTCCTTCTCGGTGGGTGATGTTCTCTGCTGTTGGCGAAGAAGGAGTTGTAGATCTTTGGAGATGACACCTCCATCTTCTCGTCTTTGCTCTGGCTGTCCAGGAGGCCGTTGAGCTTGGCCAGGCTGCGGAGGGACAGGGCGTGAGGGATCGGGGCCTCGGGATCTTTCGACAGCTTCTTGGTCTTGTGGCCCGTGTGGTTACAGTAGCAGGAGACCAGGAAGCCGGAGAGGAACGCGCCCAGGACGAAGGCCACCAAAACACACGCAATGAGCAGAGTGTAATGGACACTGTGGTTGGTTTTCTCCAGCTCTGGTGGGCGCCTCACACCTACAAAACAGAGAAAAGAGTACTTCAGTTAGGGCTATTCTGACTGAACCAGGGACAAAACACATTTTCAAGCGCTTATGTAGGTCAAGTAGCAGCTGGGACAGACAGGTTGTGGTTGCTGGGGCTTCAATACATAGGGAACAGCATGGGAGAGGTGTTTGAACTAAGCTCTTGGCTGCCTTTCACTCCACTGTTCTACAGATCAATACAGCCTTTCTTCCTAGGACCTTAGCTTCCCCTAAATACTTTCTGAGAGGCCAAGAGCTCCCCAGTCAGAGAGAAATCAACTCTGAAATGACTTAGAGCTTTAAATATTGATGGGAGCGCAGCAGCAGGAACCCAATGTCATTTTCACAGACTCTGATTTCCAATGCGAGGATCGGGGGCGAAAGCACCTGGTATATGATGAACCAGCCAAAAAACTATCAGGCCTATCCAATAGCTTCTGAGCGTGGAGACCTTGCCAACACAGACGCACACAAGGTTGTCAAATTCTTCCAAATGAAACCAAAGGGACAGTCAGTGCAACAGTGCACCGACACACAAGGTTATTTAAGCCTAGGTAAATCTACCATGTAAATGTCCTTGGGTGATGTGACCCCTAGCACTGTGTATGCCTAATTGCGTGAAAGGGAAACGGCGGTAAGAGGAGCGAAACCTGCCACCTCCCATAATCAGTAAATAATTTGCAAAGAGGCTGCTGCCATCTGTGGTGTCAGGGCCCTGCGCCCCGACCTTAATGACAGTTTCTGTGAAAGCGATTAGTCTGCGTAGGAGGACGACTGAGCTGCACAGAAGGGGAAAGATGCAGGTGTCACACACACGTGAAATTCAACAGCTAATGTAAGATCCTTCGCTGAGAAATTAAAATGGAAAAATGGCGTTGTCTAAATCTGGCCTGATGGTACTGTTTGAGATCAAGAAAGATGATGAGGATAATGATTAGTTCATGAGATAATTGATTTGGCCCAAATTAGTGTGAAAGTGACCCAGATATGATGGAATGAAGGCTCTTTTGCTCAAGAACATTCATATGAAGAAATTAACCAAAATTCGTCTCGGTGAATGATCTACACAGTGGGCTATGGGTAAAATCAGTCCAGTGTATTTTTTAAAACATTTCTTAGTGATATGCACTCACTATGCTCATATCTGGTACATTAAAAAAAAAAAAAAAACTACATTGAGACACTGATACAAACTAAAGATTTTACGGAGAGCTACTTGGTAGAAACTTTCGAGTTGCATTATAATTTTTCAAATACAGTATATGTAAAGGTGTTATGCGGTTATGAGGCCATGAAAACAAGAATCCTACAGAACTGATTAAAGTCTACAGTCCTTCTGAGACTAACTTGTCAGCTGGATTTAATATCTGTTGAAAGAAAAGGTGTGAATTAAACCTCCCACATGAAACTCCTGGGACAGCGAAGCCAGGGTAAACATAATCAAAAAGGTAATGAGTGTGTGTTAATGGGAGCGAAAAAAGGGTCTTCCTCACTGTGTATATGTGGGAAGAGGCCAATATAAGGGGGCACTACAGAGGTGGAAAATTTGATCAAAAACCTGCTTGATTTCAGTCAAATTTCATCTAAATCCACAAGATACAAAAACAAATCAGTAAAGTAATTTTTTTTAAGCCTCAAAAGGCACCTGGCACTACGGTAACTACACAATGCAATGCATGATATAGACTGACCTTAACGGGCTGTCTTCATAACAGGCTCAATACAAAGTTTCTGGCCAAAATGTTTTAAAATTAGTTTCTTATTGAGTTCATGAAGTTACAGTGAAAATTGGTCAGTTCTTTTTGCTCTTCGTTATCTGGAGGTAAAGGCTTTTGAACAAGTACTTGAAAGGCCCATTATCCCATCATCATGTATCACTTCAGTCATTCTCGCCGGTTGCTTTGCTGCCACTTTCCCTACAGAGATACACTTTGGTGCACTTATAATCTTTCTGGAAATAACACTTTGAATAGAAGTCCCAATTAAAAAATGCAAAAATTTTGAGCCATTTATTCCTATGATTGCTTTGACTTATGACCACATTAAAAAGTCATAAATCATAATTGCATCCCGGCGGAAGAGGCAAATTAAAAGTGAAGCCGTAGAAGCAGCAGCAGCAAGTCTGTTAATACCTCTTTGATTCTTGGACCATTTTTCTTTTGGTCTGATTTCACAGGCAGCCAATCGGTTTTGTAGCATCATTGTGGGTTCCAAGTCTGTGGTTCTAACCACTACACCCACTTAGACTCATGTTGGCGCACAGCTCTTGTAATGAGCAGTGAAAGGCTGCTTTCATATCTCACTGTGCTTTCTACCCCATGTCAAATAAAGTACATTTTGAAATGTTAAACAAAAACAGTGAAATAGTCCAATGTACACTCCACAAAAATATAAACGCAACACTTTTGTTTTTGCTCCCATTTTTCATGAGATGGACTTAAAGATCTAAAATTCATTCCAGATACACAATTGTACCATTTCTCTCAAACATTGTTCACAAATCTGTCTAAATGTGTGATAGTGAGCACTTCTGCTTTGCTGAGATAATCCATCCCACCTCACAGGTGTGCCACATCAAGATGCTGATATGACATCATGATTAGTGCACAGGTCTGCCTTAGACTGTCCACAATAAAAGGCCACTCTGAAATGTGCATTTTTTTGCTTTATTGGGGGTCTGGGGACTCAGAACCAGTCAGTATCTGGTGTGACCACCATTTGCCTCATGCAGTGCAACACATCTTCTTCGCATAGAGTTTATCAGATTGTCAATTGTGGCCTGTGGAATGTTGGTCCACTCCTCTTCAATGGCTGTGCGAAGTTGCTGGAGACAGCTTATGGTGGAGAAATGAACATTCAATGCACGAGCAACAGATCTGGTTGATTGTCCTGCTGTCAGCATGCCAATTGCACGCTCCCTCAATGCTTGTGGCATCTGTGGCATTTTGCTGTGAGACAAAACTGCACATTTCAGGGTGGCCTTTTATTGTGGACAGTCTAAGGCACACCTGTGCACTAATCATGATGTCAGATCAGCATCTTGATGTGGCACACCTGTGAGGTGGGATGGATTATCTCAGCAAAGCAGAAGTGCTCACTATCACACATTTAGACAGATTTGTGAACAATGTTTGAGAGAAATGGTAATATTGTGTATCTGGAATGAATTTTAGATCATTAAGTCCATCTCATGAAAAATGGGAGCAAAAACAAAAGTGTTGCGTTTATATTTTTGTTGAGTGTATGTATGTGGAAGGAGAATGTATTATAAGTGATCAACAGTGTGTAAAAAGACGAACGACATACAGCTCTGGAAAAAATTAAGAGACCAGTCCGGATTTTTCTTAAATCTTCATCTCTACATTACTTAATGGAAATGCTCCTAATGACCATATTTTTTGGAGGGGAATTTGGTAGAAATGTTGTCAGTAGTTTGTTAAATAAAAACCAAAGGGTCCATTCTACTCAAACATATGCATATGAACAGTAAAATGAGAGACACTGAACATTTGGAGTGGTATCTGTATGTTAAAAAGCATCTATGGGGCTCTTGTGGTGTAGTGGTTAGAGCGCATGTCATTCCCCCTAACTGCCCAATTTCATCTCTGTCTCTCTGAGATATCAATAAAGAATTGAAAAGTGCTAAAAAAAAATATAAAAAAAATTGTGAACAATGTTTGAGAGAAATGGTACAATTGTGTATCTGAAATGAATTTTAGATCTTTAAGTCCATCTCATGAAAAATGGGAGCAAAAACAAAAGTGTTGCGTTTATATTTTTGTTGAGTGTAAGCCCATTTCCAGGTATATTTGGTCAAAGACAGAATTAGGGTTAACTTAAGAGTTAAATAACTTAAAATAAAAAAACGATTAATAAAATGGTGGTGTAAAGATTCAAGTTGGTTTTGAAATGAGAAGGGGTGGGTGGGCTTTATGGAGTACTTTTAAAACCCTGTCTTATAACTCCAGAAATTTTCAACAACACTTTTCTTGCTGTTGGCCTTCCTCACTAGATGAGACCATTTTACCCCAGCAGATTCTACCAGGAATTTTTTCTATTATTTTATGATATCTTTAAAGTTTACTTACATGTTACTTCTTACATGTTATTAGTATACTTTTAACATGATTATTGTTGTATTCATGCCTATAGTTTGACCCTTTTTACTATACATCACTTTGGTCTAATATAAATGCGCTAAACAACAAAAAATTACTTGACGTAATGCACTTTGAAACTGCATACAGTATTTAACACTGGGGGAATTTGACTGTGAACCTGTGACTTCCTGGTACTTGTGAGTCACTCCCCCCCCACCCCCCCAGCCGTGTCTAAAGGCCTATTGACGGGTCCCTCCTGGATGAGCGCTATGAGTCAAATGCTTCAGCGGGTGGTCAAACGCACAGCTGAGGCAAACACATCCAGAGCCTACCCACGGACGACCTGTCACAACAGGTTTCTGTGAGCAGACCGGATGACTCAATCACTGGTTATGTGGGACATATGGTGCCACCGGTCACAGTGAAATTAATACCCTGTGATTCATACCATCAGCCTGGCAAGCAGCTAGGTGGTGCACAGGGGGCGGGGAGGGTGAGGGGTGCTGGCCAACTGTACACACACACACACACACACATACATAGACAGATACAGACACACACATAGACAGACACACACATAGACAGATACAGACACACACATAGACAGATACACACACACACACACACACACACACACACACACACACACACACACACACACACACACACACACACACACACACACACACACACACACACACACACACACACACACACACACACACACACCTTTACAAGCGTCTGGAGCAATGGAGTTTGAAACCAAGTATTTCGGTTAAAACCAAGTATTTCGGTTAACACTGGAGACATTTTTTCAGCGCACACACAGGTAGCGGATCATTGATCGACATTGGTGAACGTTGTGAATAATGAGTGTGTAGTCAGTGTTCCTCTCATACATTGTCACGTTGCATTTCTGTGTCAACTCAACATGGTCTCAGCTCAGAGAAAAAGCTTTATATAGAGAAAGCAAAGTCTGCCAAAAGGTAAAAAAGACAGATGGGCTGCGTGAGTGGAGGAGAGGAAGGCAAGGGGAGAGAGAGATGGTGACAGCGAGAGAGACAGGGGGGAGGAGAGGGGAGGGGGCAGAGAACGGAAAGATGAAGGGATGAAACTCAACCTTGGTGACAAACTGGTGATGAAAAGTTGAGTGAATGTGAAAGGACTCAAGGATCCGAGACACAGGGGAGCCAGAGCGAAGAAAAGTAGGGAGAGGAAAGTCTAATGCCTCGTTTCCACTGTGCAGATCAGTTCAGTTTGGTACGGCCCGGTTCGGAATAGCACAGTAACCCTAGATCTGGCTTGCATTTCCACTGCAGACAGCACCCTTACTTAGATGATGGGGTTCATGCTAGATTTATAGCCGCGGTCAGAGTATATACGGTCTATGGGTCAGAGCATTTCAATGTCGGTGTTCGTGGCAGCTATGTAACTATTGTGACACCATAGCAATAATAATAATAAAAGCGTGCTGAGCCATACCGAACCAAACCACTCAGTGGAACCAAAGCTTTAAAACGAAAAAAAAAGTGGAAAAGAACAAGTAAAAGTCTATGAAGGGGGCAAATTTGATGGAGAATGATGAGAGAGGCAGAGTGAGTTAGAGTGAGTGAGTGAGTGAGTGAGTGAGTGAGTGAGTGAGTGAGTTAGAGTGAGTGAGTGAGTGAGTGAGTGAGTGAGACACACACAGACTTGATGCGGGGAGTGACAGACCGTCTCTCAGCTGGGTCTTAAACACTGGTGCTCTGCGGCAGCTGTGATACAGTTGGCGAACAACCGTTATGCTTCTACACAGCACTGTAGGAAGCCCTCTGTGACTGACTCCATATTGTTAACAACTGACAACGTGGTAGGTCATGTAGAAAGGAGAGTTTTTACACTGTGTTGTCTGTGCTGTGTTTAACTAATACACTATGGTGTTTTGCATTTCGTTAGCCTCATAGCATAATTGCTTAAATCATATTTACTCTACTTTCCCTCTACATCTACTCTATTCTACACCTACTCTATTCTACATCTACTCTACTCTACATCTACTTTTCGTTAGCCTAATAGCATAATTACCTTAGTCATATTTTAAGGGTTATAGAGTAGGGTAAAGTAGAGTAGAGTAGATGTAGAGTAGATGTAGATGTAGAGTAAATATGATTAAGGCAATAATGCTATGAGTCTAACAATATGGTAAATAAAGTTGGGAGGCCTTGCTGTTGTGTGTATGGTGATTTTTTTTTCTGCAGGTGATGAAGTAAAGTATAAAATCAAATTAAAATGGAAGTGACACATTTATCTTAAGCATCTGAGGGATTAAGTAAATGACTGCTGTCTTTGCGAGGTCCTGCAGAGATCTTAAATTAACGTCATTAACAATACACCCACCCATAAGCTTTTCAATAACACCAATTACTTGGAAGTTTCATACTTGCTCAAATGCAGACATCAAAGCAACTGAACTATACAGAATTGGAATTTAAAATATATTATTTTTATATTATATCACATCATTAGATATATCCTATTTCAGACCAAACTTTCAAGGTCAGATTCAAAATAATTTAAAGAGAAAAACACTTCAGTACATTACTTTTCCCCCTGTATCCCATCTTTTCTCTCAAAGGTGCATTTAAATACGTTGTATCCTGGAGAACAAACTTGTGTTCTTTTATTTTTTGAAGATGTTCCAAACTAGCCCTAATTAGTTTCTGCCTCTGCAGGCTAACAAGTGCATGTAATTGTTCCCTAAATGGCTACTCTATCCCGACGAGAAGCCAACAAGACAAAAAAGTGGCCCCGGGCTTCGTAGGCAAAATGCATTAGCCCCCCTCCTGCTATTGCTTATGTAGAGTTATTTTTCTTCCACACTAAAAATAACAATTTAAACTACTGAACGACACCCTGGGGTTGACGATTTGGAACAAATTACTTCATTTTTTTTTTTCTTTCAAATTTGAGTGAAATGCTGTTCTGCCCCTGCTGTGAGCCTGTAAGTAATTTGACATTTTTAATACCTGATGTCTGTGCATTGACATACCATGGTTAACAAATGAGCATGATGGTGTGTGTGTGTCAGCGTGCACCTGAACACACACACAGACACAGACACAGACACACACACACACACACACACACACAGTGTATATGTGCTATACGAGTTCGGGGCACTTGCTGCAGACTGAGTGAATTCAATCATGTACGCCTGTACTCCGCCAATTGGATGCAGTTTAATATATGCACAGGAGAGCTAAGGTGATATGGTGTAGTGTAACATATCCATTCCAATTGAAAGGCAGTGGTAATGAGCCCTGCATTTCATTCCAGGTGTGCTGACGCATAGAGAGAGCAGAGATTTCATTACAATTTTGATTGAATGCAGGTAAATTAGGCGTGCTGGTATAGCATCTGGCAATCAGAACCATACTGTCTGAATGAACTGCTTCAATATTTACACCTGTGCTTTGGAGGGGGAAGTCAAGTTTTTTTTTCCAGTAGCTGTATACACACACTTTTGGTTCTAAACACTCAAAGACAGATAGTGGTTGATTTTAAGGGCTGGTTCATTCAAACGACAAAAAAAAAAATCACACATCTGCCACCAATTTAGGACATGAGGAGGCCAGTGAAGATGTTTTCATACTGATTAAAGTAGCCTACAAAATAATTACATTTCAAACAGACCTCACTATGAATATTTTTCATTGGGACTATCTTCTACCAAACAAATGGTCCAGACCAGTTATAGATGGGAAGACACAACTTTTCACTGCTTTGACAAACACAAACCACTGTCAGCTTTACACTATTGGAGTGAAGACATAGTAATAAACATCAATAAGATAAAGTATCTGCATGGCTAGATACCACTTGTGTTAAAATAGGAATATTTTTATTTTTAATTTGGTATTAACAGACACACTTTAAAGTGTCACATTAACTTATAACAGGTCATCAAACCAGGCAGAGCACATGCATGTGGTGATGCACTTCTTATGGTATATATTTTTCTAAACATGCAGTTGCATCAAAAGCCATTTATCAGCCACTCAGGGGCTGGTAAAGCTAAATGGTTCCAATGCAGAACAGCAGTAAAAGAGGGTAAAGCAGCACTGGAAGAATCTTGGCTTTACCAACACACTTAAAGAGACAGTCCACACCAAAGTCAGTTTGCACAAAATACATTTTGGTTCTGCTCAAGGAAATTCACTGGTGATATATAAAGAATATGCACAAACCGTTAATAACTAAAGGTCATTTAATGGCCCTTTATCTTGCAGGTGGAGTCAGAGATTTTGAAAAAAAAAAAAAAAACGCTTGTTGTCAAATCACTTTGTCAAAATCAGTAAATATCCCGTCCGTACTGTTTAAGTCCTGAGAAACATGTCTGGTGAATAAACAAAGCCTAAGCTCTGTAAACTGGTATGTAGACAAAGTGGATGATGAGGGGATATTCAGTGACTGTGACAAAAAGTGATTTTGTGAACAAGCTTTCTCCAGAATGCCTGACGCCAACCTTTAAGTACCTCTGTAACTGGTCACATTTAAAAAAAAAAATCCACATTTATTTTAAACATTTCCTTTGTTTTACAGCTCTGTCTTCCTACTAAATCCGACATCATTGTGTGTAGCACCACCTTTGGAGTGAACTTCTGCTTTAAGACATGGAACAAAACTGCTAGCAGGCCGATCAAAAACAACCTGCGCACAGTTTCACCCACTAGCTGTGGAACTGGAAAAGATTGTTAAAACAAGATGGAAAGGGTCAGTGAAGGGAGAGTTCAAACAAAGGAGGCAGGTAAAGTTAAAGGGTTAGTCCAACTTATAGAGGAAAATAAGGGAAAGAACAAGCAGGGAAATGGGAGATTTCGTCCCCAAAGCTCAATGGGACAGATTGAAGGGTAAGGGGGTTAAGGTTTAGGGGATGGGACAAACTGCATGAGTGGATGTGTACACTTTTGGGCCTCGTGGAAACGCCTTGACGACCAGAACTGACATCTCCTACATCCTGACACTGCCCTCAGATTTAATAGCTACACGGAATGAATAGCCATTAAAAGAACGGGTTTTGGAAAGTGAAGTGTTCGCTATGTATGATGCCTTTAAGGTTGGTTTTTTGGTGTGTTTTAGTAGTCGTCCTAAGATATGATGTCACTTATAGTCGCAGTAAAGTGCCGGTGAATTGAGCGGAGGGAAAAACGGCCTAGTTCTGCTTGACCTTTAATGAGTGCCATTACGTTATTACTATGACTCAGGAGGGCCGAATTGGCAGAAATGTTTCAAGAAAATTCAGAAGCGACGGCGTGTGTGTGTGTGTGTGTGTGTGTGTATGTGTGTGAATATGTGTGTGTTTGCGTGTGTGTGTGTGTTCTGTACATCATGTCCTGACGTGTGATGATTCATGTGAGTGGCCAGTGGGGTCAACATAGACGAGCTGGATGAATTAAATTTGACAGTCGGAAGTTGGTTTTATCATCTTACTGAACACGTCTTGTATTACGTAGCCTCATTCTATAATGTTAAAATGATAAGTTGTTTTAAATATGTCACCTTGAAAAAATGTGTCATCTGATTTTGAAATGAGTGTCGGAATAAAAAGTTTAGAAAAAAGTGTTTCTAATTCATCGTACACTGCTGGAAGCTGTGAGACCGTGTTTGATTTCATTTTAAATCAGAGACACTTCAATTATTTATTTATCTAAAATGATCTATAATTAAATCCTTGATTTTTTTGCTTGGTCTTTAGAGTTATGATTAATATTTAACAAATCTATCATTTGGTTCCTGTTTGCTTATTTCTACATTTACAGGGAGTTTAAAACATGCGATTATTAATCAAACAAAAATCTCATTCTGATTGGAGTGAAGCCTCTTTAAATAGCAGAAACAGTAATGGTGGTTAGAGGACACACACACACACACACACACACACACACACACACACACACACACACACACACACACACACACACACACACACACACACACACACAGTCAGAGCCCTATCAGTAACTGGTTGTAACCGGCGGTGACTGTTGCCATGGTTCAGAAGTAAAAATAACTCTTTGGGACATTAGAACTTCTTCATAGAAAGGTTCAGCCAAAGTTCATGCCCTGCCCTCTGCTCCTGTATCGTTTTAATGAGTTTGAAAACACCCCCCTTTCTTGATTCCTATATTCTATATCTATCGCGCGATCTCCCTGTACTTGTCAGCTAAATAAAGCTTTTTTTAGTCCAATCTAGTTCATACAAATGTGGCAGAAAGTCACAGAAAAGGTCAACTGACAATATAGGGCAGGAAATGGGGTGGAAACAACGCTTCAGAAATGTCTAGAAAATTGAGTTTTGTGCAACATAGTTTTTGCTAACACCGAGGTTTTTTTTTTTTTTCCACAAAGGAGAGGTGGGCGTTCTCCAGCCAAAAAACAGCTCTAGCGCAATTTGACAACTGATTTTTTTCTTTTTTTTTTTTTTTAAATAGCAGCAGGTCAATAGGTTCCTGCGGCTTGCTTTTTAGTCTTCCCCGGAGTTTACATAATGTAATGCAGCTATCCACATCTGAGGGAACATTTCACTTTAGTTTTTAGCGGTTCATGACATAAACAAATGTGGTTAGGATTAACAGGGCTGTGTGTGTGGAGGGAGAGACTGCCTTGCTACTTTTCTTCCCTTTTAGATTTTATATCTCCCTGACATTTATGGAAGCGATGGATCAACAGTTGGTGGTTTACTTTTACTTAGAAGATTTTGAAGAGATGTTTGCTGACGGGGGGAATGTTTGGGAACTTCGAGAACTTTTCTGAGCCGTCAAATCTGTCACACAAACAATAAAGGTGAACATTTATTCCACAGTCTAGAAATAAGATTGAAAATTTACAGTCCCTGGCGTTCCAACTATCTTGGTTCAACAGGATAATTTTAAAACAGTGACATGATGTCACTTGCGAAGGTTATTCAAAAATGTGTTTTTAGAATTTAAAGAACACATGAATACAGCTAAAGTCAATGTCGAAGTCTAAAATCAACAGGTCTTCTTGTTATAGGCTAGCAGTTGTATGTTTGCGATCGCAGTTGATGGTTTGGTAACTTAACCTGATAGCAAGTTGGTGAGCTAACCTGGTGTGATTTTAAGAAAAGACAAGACAATAATTTTTATTATCTGTATACTATCTGTTGTTTAAGGAGTGTACAATGATATGTTTTAACTTATTGTTTTTAGTGACTGAATAAACTATGATTTCTACTACTATTACAGTGACCAAATTTGGATTCACAAACATACATGTATATATGTAGAGACCTAATTCACCGGTGGGAATATGAAGGTGTATTGAACTCTGAGATCCTATGTAGTATAAATGTGCAAATTTTTTTGAAATCGGTTCATCCCAGCCTGAGAAAAGGCAGAAAGAGTGTTTTATGGTCTCACTGTGTAACCCTACATTTTAGTGTGAAAAATGTAAGGTTAGGATTAACAGGACAGCTGGACCAAGGGAAGACTGAGGGAAGAAAAACCTCCTTCATTATATTATAATAGTGATTTTATTATGATAGAACGCCGGTTCCGTATGGGTGAAGTATTCCTTTAACCATAGTTTAACTTTTAGTGCAGCCTTTGTCTGTCTTGAATAGCCGTTCTATATTTGGCCTTCTCTCAGTGTACCGTTGTCTACCGGCCCACCTTGTGTCTTGTGGAGTCTTTTACAGAAGGTAACCACAGGTAACAGCACCGATGTGTGTGTGTGTGTGTGTGTGTGTGTGTGTGAGAAATGGGAAAGGAAATGAGAGAGATTGGAGGCCCTCTCTTGCTGCTATGGTACTGTAACTTCCACACCAGCTACACTCTCGTCTTATCAACCTGCCTGCGTAGTTGTGTGTGTGTGTGTGTGTCTCTCTCTCTGTCTCTGTGTGTGTGTCTGTGTCTCTGTGTGTGTGTGTGTGTGTGTGTGTGCGCGTGTGATTGAACCGGCAGTGTCACAGTCCCTGGCTCAAATAGATTAGGATGTTGCTGTTTCAATTTCACCCTATCCCCTCCACCCCCCCTCCCCCCCCCAGCATGTTGTCCGACTCCCTGGCCCAAGCCTCTACTGGTAATTTATCTGTTATGGGCTTTTCTCATTTGGGCCTTTGAGTAGCTCATCATTTTGGCCACAGTCTGTCTGTGTGAATTGAATTTTTTTTTTCCACTTGCGGAGGATTTATTGACTACTGTGACGGTGCTTGTGCAAGACAGTGAGACGCAAAGAAAGGACAAAAACTGCCCGGTCTTGCTGGAAATCACACACAAAATAACTTCCTAAATTTGCTCTAGTCTTTAGAAATTACTAAACCTCAGGGCGCTCCGGTGGTGTAGTGGATAGGGCGTGTACCATATTGGCTCCGGCCTTCGTTGCTGTGGTTGCAGGTTCAAATCCGACCCGTGGACCTTTACTGCAGGTCACCCCCCCCCCCCCCCCTCTCTCTCTGTCTCCCCATTTCAACTCTGTACTATCTAATAAAGCTTGAAAATGCCCAAAAAATTATCTTAAAAAAAAAGAAATGACTAAACCCCACCACCCAACTATTTTTTTTAATCTTGCACTTTATATAGCTGAAGCTTGTTTATTTGTTGGTTACATTATTGGTGTGGTTATGTTTCTGTTCCTGTTATGTAAATTGTGTATCTATTGTTGTTTTTGCTTTGCATTTGTTTGACTCGACATCATTGTAAACCTCAACTGATCTTTCGAGTGTAAATAAAGGTTAAATTAAAATTAAAAGTGTTTATTGTGTTTTCTCCGTCATTACTTGTGTACAGCCCGACGGGTACATAAGAATTTCACCGCGCGTTGTCCTTTGCACTTGTGCATGTGATGAATAAACTTTACATAGTATCTTGCTGCTTTACGTGACCATTTGAGGGTCACAAAGGCGTTTTCCTGCATCATAGCTGCCATAGTTACGCAACTCTTTGACTGTCATTTCCAACTTTCGAAAGCTTATAACGTTAATGAGCATGAGGAGCAAAAACTGTCAAATTAAAAATGGACGGAATAATGAGACTCAAGGCTATAAAAGATCAAGACGTAATTAAATATTCAGGAACCAGTTGAAAGTTTTATAAGTCCTGTTATTTATCGACGCGGCTGGATGCCGTGGTTTTAAAATGTTGTTGAAGAGTTTTGATGTCTTTAACAATGTGTGAATGGAAAGCTTAAGTATAAACAGAACATTTCAATTATACAGAAGTACATGGAATCTTCTTTGAAAATAATTTTTGACATTTGTAATTACACAAATTAAAAATATCCAGCCCGACAATACAACCTTTAAAAGCAGAATGTTTTGATTTGAACAGTATTTTTTGTCAACACAAAGTGGTCGGTTTATTGATTGGCTACAGTTGTAATGAGGGGGATTTGTATTTGTGGTTGATTTTCAAGATGACAATGTCGGGACAAGTTGTTGGTCTTGTTTTCATGTTCTGAAGCAACATAAATAGAGCGTTTTTTTTTGTGTGTGTTCCTTGAATGTTTTGGGTTGATCCCTTTATTGTGGAGAATTGTTGTTTAAGGGGTTCAAATTCTAGTGAAACATACGGAGGAACAAACTCATTCACCCAATATGGACATTTTCGTTTTTTCAGAGGGATGGATATTTTTTTTTACAAGTTTCCTCAAGATATACAAAGCCGTAGGATTTTTTTCCACATTTATTTGATTTTTTAATAATAATTTTTCTCCCAACTTGATAGTACACGCTCTTTTAACATGACCAACTTTAATATGCAATTTGAACTGTGAAATATCTATGATTTGAGGATGATTATTATTGATTTTATTAGAATTGTTTGTCTGTGTTGTATTTTTGTTTATATCATGCAAATTATACATGTAAATCAATGGCTACATAGAGAGAGTTGCTACCTGGCTTGTGCTCTGATTTTTTGTCAGTGTGTTGGGAACCATTGAGGCAATATTGTGCCCATTGACGAGCTCAATAAAACATGGAGAAAGGCCATGTGGGAGCAGTGTTGTTTAGTCGCAGGTTCCACACTTGATTTGAGGGGTTAATTAGAGCCAGTGCAGTATTTACTTCAAGACATTAAGCCTACCACATTAATAGCTGCTGTGTTGGTTACATTGAAATATTTGGTTGAAACGGGGCAAGAATGTCCTCCTATCATTTTCTTGGAATTCTATCTTAACCACGTTTCCATCTGTTAAAAGTTAGAGTCAGCGATTCGGGAGAACACTTGTTGTCACTTTTAGTCAAAACCAGAGTAATTTACATAGCCTAGCCTGTGTACTATCACTGGATTTGTTTTCAGCCCAACACAGTACGGACAGTTAGCGGATCATGAGGAGATACTTACTGATTTCGACAAAAAGGGATTTGTCAACGCGCGTTCTCCAGAATCACTGACTCCACCTTTGAGTGAATATCTACGCTGTGGTTTTGAGTGATATCCTGCACTTATCTTTCAGCATATCTCTTCCATGTTAATCAAACTAAACCACACACAGGGGTGTAATATAGTGGAAGCATTATGTGAAGCTGCTTGGAGATATTACGCATCACAACCTGTAACGCGGCGGTGTAATGAAGTGTATGGATCAGGGAAATGGATTAGTGATGCTTTCTGCCTTCTACTGAGAGATTGCTTTGACTAGTGAGTTGAGAGTTAGTGAGCAAATGAACCTGATATTTCACCCTGGAAGAACATTAGCACACATTAGCATGCGTAATATAACGTGGCTACTTTAATGGTCAACCTCCAACAGGGAGTTGTCGAATCCTGTTTTTAAATGTCAAGACTCATTTTCTCATTGACTATTCAACAATGATTTGAAAAAAGCAAACATACCAAAATACTTATCTTTTTTTTAACTGGCATTTTTGCACTAATTTGTTTGAAATAATTGCCATAACCATATAATCCAGATCAGATAATTCAACACACATGTTGCAGGCAAGCATGCTGAAAATGGGCAAACTGTTCTACCAGAGTGAAACATCCTTTTATTTATTAGGGGTTGTTATTATTTTGTTAGTGGTCAGTTAGTCAGTCTGGTTAGAAGTTAGAAGAAGTGTTTAAAGAAGGAAGATTTAAAAGAGGCGTTTATTTTTTTTCCGGGGCCCAAGCAGTGCAGACATCCCTCCCCCTTACCCTCCATCTCCACCCTGATTGGCTCCTGGTCAGGTGACCCTTGTTCCCCTAGAGGGGGCGGGACATCGGGACCTGTACCTCTTTCACCTGCCTCCTTTGGAAATGGAGCTTCGTGATTGGTTGTGCTGGCGATTGTGGGTGTGGTCTTCCCTGTGGTTGTAACGAAGGGGGAGGGAGCGGGTGGGTGGATAGGTGGGTGAGAGGAAGGGGGAAGGGAGGGGGGGAGGAGGGCAACAAAGTGAGTGATTAGTGGAGTGGGAATCAGCCTGGATGGGACAATTTATATCAGAGAAAATGAGGGTGAGAAAGAAAAACCCGAAAAACACCCGTTAACGTAAAGTAAAGAGCCAGTGATGATATAGGGAGACATGGGAAGCACACAGAGCAGAATTTAAATCATCCATTAGGTTCCAAACCCTAGCAGATATAGTATGGTGGCTATTGCTGCAGTGTAGCTTACTAGCAGCTTAATACGATTTTAACACTTGAAATGACAAATCCACGCTATAATATCGTACAGTTAAAAAATAAATAAAAAAAAGTAACACAATTTTTTTTGTTGATCAATACAGAAAATATGTATGTTGACTGTTCTGAGACAAATCAAAATTATAAATAAATCAAATTCTCTAAAATATTTCTTGCTATTATCACACTCATAAACAACTCAAATCTTTACAGAAATCTTAGCACATTTTCTTCTATGAATCTTTAAACGTCATAACACAGCTGTCTGGCAGAGAGAGAGAGAGAGAGAGAGAGAGAGAGAGAGAGAGAGAGAGAGAGAGAGAGAGAGAGAGAGAGAGAGAGAGAGAGAGAGAGAGAGAGAGAGAGAGAGAGAGACTGCAGCTTAGCAAAAAGTTGACACTAAAATAATAAACGTATTTCAATAGACGGCACCAAAGGGCTCTGGACACTTTCATAACCTATAACTCTCGGGTACACGTCATGATTTGAAAGAATTACAGGCCTAACCTTCCTTTTTTTTTTTTTTACAAACTCAGTCCCGAACTCATCGAATCCTGGTTTTCCGGCAAAATGTCCCATAAAAAAAATCATCCCTTCCCATTTTAATACAAGGCCTTGAACTCCTCCGACCACTGTTACACCTTCCTATGTGTCCCACTCTTGCTAAGTGTTTTCCCAGATAAGTTGAAATAGATACTTGTAGCTGGCTAGGTACTGTCTTTTTCTCCCTCTTTTTCCACTACCTCACTAGCACTAAACTATTTCACAGGATACTCTGTCACCTTGAGGCAGCACCAGAAAACATTATGACAACCACATTTGGATTAATTTCAAAACATATGCCCAAGATACGCGGCAAGGGCATGCAGCTAGCTTGCCACAGGCCTTTGTATTATCAAACACATTTGTCTGGATGACACTCCACATCTTGAGTGCATTATTATCTCTCTCTCTCTCTCTCTCTCTCTCTCTCTAGTCGTTGAGGTCTAGCCGTGCAGCATGCTACAATTGGCTAGGCTCCTGTACTAATAAGCCAGCCATAACGATAGCATTCGGCTAGATATCACACCCAAAGCTAGGAGAGAAAAAGGGTTTGTTCTCTCTGTCTGTCTCTTACTGTGAGCCAGTTGACAGTGTGCACTGTGAATGAGGTCCCCCCCCCTCCACTCCCCGTCAACGTACCATCTGTGATAGGCAAATTTAAACGTTACACCAAGGGCTGTTGGCCCTGGCTTTCTCGGACAGGATTTCATCATTACTTCAATTTATAACAATTGTGGTGTTCTGGCCAATTTTTTTTTACCGCTGACAAGAAAGTGCATCGGAAAAGTGTTTTGTTTCACAGTTGCTTTCTCAGTTGGCAGCGTTTGATTGGGTGACAGAGAAGTCTTTTGGTGTGTGTGTGCTTTCGAAACACAGGGAACAACAGCTTTGTTCAGCATATGGCGTGTTTGATTGTGTAGGAAAGGCTGATAATTGATTGTCAGTGCAAGAGACTTAAAAAGGATTTTGTGTGAAGAAAGCAATAAAACAATAGACAGAGTATCAGACTGTGTGTTAGGAAGCTGAAACGATGCATTGAAGCGTCGGGGCGTTGACAGAACTCGTAGGATCAAGCAGGAGAGGGTTTTCGCTCATCAACTGAAGGCCACCGACTGAGTGATAATTCTTGCAGCAGGGAGTCGTTACAAACTACTGAGACGCTTTGAGAGTGTGGAGGTTCTGGGCTGATGACTATAGCACAGACAAGGTAGCTTTCATGTGGTGTTAATTGTCTGATTTATGAGACATTTTTGTCATTAAAATATGACGAAAATACAAACATAAATAGATAAAAATTACAAAGTATTGTTTTTGATTTAAAAAAAATAATAATAAAAAAATCTTGGTCCAAAATCTATTCTGTAAAAACTTTGGAACCTGACGGAAATACAAAAACAAATATGTACATAGAATTTGTTTTTATTAACAAAAAAAATAATAATAATAATAAAAAAAAAGGCTTAGTCCAAAATCTGTTCTGTTAAAACTTTGGACACTAATATGTTGTACAAATGATTTTTACTCTGGCAGACTAGGTGGGCACTGTTATGAGACAGATACTTAGGGAGATGCAGGATGGATTAGTTCTGTTGAGCCGTAATGGCCGACATGTTCCAGAATGACTGAGCTACTACTGCTGCTAATCACTGCGATGGATCCACCACTGCCATCAGCCCCCCTCGGTCACAATTAGTCAAGGCCAGACACGGCAGACGAAACGGCAGTCAATTATCAAGATTTTTTGGCTGTTTTGCTTCCATAACATGTCTCGTTCGAACTCATATGTTGTTGATGGTCTGATTTGTGATACGTTTTCTAATGTAAAACATGCCGGGAATGCATTTTTAAGTCCCGTACTAAGTATTTCTTTATTTATAAAATGAATAAAGGCTGTGTCAAAAAATCTGTAGACACGCATATGACCCTGGGTTTATCCAACATCTAGATTTAACAGTTTATTTTAAGGAGATGCAAATGTATGCATAATAAGTTAGATATTACAAAATTTGCATATTTATTAAAACATTTCTGAAATCATCTTTGTACAAAAAAATGATTGCTTTATCAACTGGCAAAGTTTCATGATGATATCTATAAGTTAAAATGTTGACCCCCATTCACCTGCAGTGTGTGGGAAGGAGGTTATTGCCAAGGATATCTGATATACAGCTCTGGAAAAAATTAAGAGACCACTTCAAATGTTCAGTGTCTCGTTTCACTACTTATAGGTTAATGTTTGAGTTGAATGAACATTTTGGTTTTATACTATAAACTACTGACAACATTTCTACCAAATCTTCCCCGAAAATATGGTCATTAAAGAGTATTTCCATTAAGTAATGTAGAGATAAAGATTGAAGAAAAATCCAGACTGGTCTCTTAATTTTTTCCGGAGCTGTAGTTCTGAAGGCTGCAGTGCTAGGATCATCTATCTGAACACCACCTACTCAATCTTTCCTTGGCTGTGATACTATTTGTATTCGGGCCGTGCCAGAGGCGGGGCAGTGTAGCCAGTAGGCAGGGAGGGGGGTAATGGGACGTGACAGGGATGATGATGCCTTTTTGACACAGGGCATTAAGCAGCCCGGGACAGTACTGCTCTCAGGTCGTGGAAATACTTTGGACAATGGCTGAAAGGTTGAAGCTGTCACAATGGCTATGAAGTAAAAGTGGCACCAGCTTGGTTCAGATGCCTCTATACAATATTAATCTAAGATCCCAAGGTTACCAAGTTGTAAAGTGCAGAAATATAAGACTGAATAGATGAATGCATATACTAAGTGAATTGATATGATCCTCTTCTTCAGATCAGTGAGAGAGTAGGGTTGAGGTTTGTATACAGAATAATTCAATTAAAAAGGTGGAGTCAGTGATTCTGGAAAGAACTTGTTGTCAATATCATTTGAATAATCATTCCCTTTTTTTCTACTCGAGATCGCTGACTCCACCATTTAACCTCATTTATAAAGATGAGATAAAACTTTATTGTCCGTTCACATGGAAAAGTGTTCAGCGTCACATGCTCCTCCACTCTTCAACAACATAAAACAACATTTGACATGAAAAACAACAAACACATTATCAAGATTATGGGTCACGCATGTTACCAGCATCACTGTCATTTGAATGTTTTACTCACCGATTTCGCCAAACATAAAAACAACCAAACAAGGCAGAAATACAAGCAATCATATGTCCAGACAGTTTGCAAAAGAAACTCAGAATTTTACCATAAATATATTTGGTGGTAAAACAAAAAAAAAAATCATAAATTTGACCTTGGTGACCCATTTGACTGAGACTTTGAAGACAGACTTTCCAGTTACGCAAACCAACAGCACTGTACTTACTATGGCTGTGCATGCCCACACTTTCACTGGAAGACAGCTGACATTTTGTGTGTGCTTACTTACAGTTTCCCCATCAAATAAGTGCTGTCAGACAAACTTTGGGTTTTGTTTACAATCCATACAATCATCTGACCCATTTGTGTACTCTGTTGTAGGGAGAACGCAGACACAGCATTCCAGAATCCAAACAACTTTAACTGTTTGGATAAATTGTTAACGTTAAAAATGGAAATGAGGCCACGACTACTAAAACCGAGGTTGCGAAAAATCAAAACAAAAAAATCCCATCTATTCATTACTATTGAATAATGGCTGTTTATGGACACCAGCTGTTGTAACAATCAAACCACATCATTTTATTAAACTACAGTTTAAAAAAAAAATAAAAAATCCTACTTTGGTGCCAATTTTCTTCCAGTTA
>OX442353.1:31246601-31303942 GCA_949357725.1 Hyperoplus immaculatus | reverse complement strand
ACCATAACAACTGATAAGAAATCCACAGGGAAGAGAAAGGTTCATTCCTCAATAAAAAAAACAAAAGCCATCCGAGTTTGAAACCAGTAATAACTCGCTATGATGATTTAACTGCTGCTCGATTCCTTATGTGATTGTAGCATGAACTTTCAAATGTCTTCACAAAGAGGTAGTTGATCCAAACATGCAACAAATTCACATTTTATATAACTCTCCGAATTGTGCTTAAAACTTCTACAACATTTGAATGAAAACTAATTTCTGATAAAATCCTTCATTGCAATTGACAAAGATATTGTAATGTATTCTTCTCAGATTTTCAAGCTAGCAAAGGGCTACAGGAAGTTTAGCTGTCGCAACTTGTACTATGATAGGTACTATAAGGTATTATTGTATATATTTATGTTTCTATCCTAACTGTTTTTGCTATATTTTTTAATATCTTATATTTATACAACTGTGCAGCATGAGGACTGCTCCAACAAAATGACGTTGTCTTGTGCAATGAGAATAAATATGTTTCTACTAAAAGTTAAAACTAGTTTGTATACGAATACATTCAAGATAATTTAGCAAAATGCTGAGAACATTAAAGTATGTGTGTCTGAGCATGCTCGGTGCGGTCTTCCTAACGTGGACTTACAGTGCAAAGAATACATTTTTGTGAGGAGAACCAACTCTAGTAAACAGAGTGTTGTTACTTAGCAGAATGACAGGTCACCGTTACGTTTGAAAAAGCCAGACGTGTCGGAAGTCGGCACACGTCACCATAATCGACCTTCTCTGATGTCTTTACACATGAATAAACAGTTAAACGTGACCATCGGGCAGGAATTCATTTTTGTTCTGCTTTCCAAACACGGGGAAATACTGGCTGTCAGATATCAACATCTGTCTACTTTCCCCCCATAAACTCTTGCCCCGTGGCTGGCTCAGTTACACTTCTTACTTTGAGCAAACAGCGTCGCAAAATGAATTTTCGGCTGCTGTAACGCTGCCATCTGTATTTGAAAGGCCTTGCGTTTCGCTTGGCCAAACAAACCAAAGCTCAATGTCTTTCCACCTGGTTTAGTTTCAGTGTTTGATCATTATTTTCTAACTCGGTTTTGATGATAAAAAAATTTGCACTCGGCACGATGTCGATTTCCGTTTTGCAAATTAGGGGAAAAAAATATGTTTTTTTTCTGGCATTCCTTTAACCCTCTGAGGTCTAGGGGTATTTTCTCCGATTTTACATACTTCTATAAATACCTATTTCAAATGTGCAAGAAGATAAATTATACCAAAGTGTTTTATATGGAAATGTTCAGAACACATCAGGCCTTTGTTTTCTGAGGTCTACTTATGTCCTAGACCATTGTGTATATAAATAATTGGCTTAAATGCTGAAAAATGTATTGCGATTTTTGAAAAACCTGGAAATTTGTGTGAAAGAAGAACCTTTAGTCATCCTGTTGAGTTGTTTTGGCTCTTGAAATTGCTTCTCCTAAGCCTTAGCTTCAAAAATGCAGTGGAAATCTTCCAAAACACAGTAGGGGAGTGCATAAAACATGACTAATATAAAATTTGGTCCAGACGCTTTTTGGTAGAAATGTTGTCTCTACTTTCAAAAAACATTAGGAAATTAGACTGAATGATGACTTTGAACCACATATGATGATTCATGGGATGTACACTAATAAAAGAGGAAGCATCACAAAACATTTTTTCAAACAAACCATTGAGTAAATATAAAAACAATAATAACAAACTATTTTCACACTATGTATATACTCTATGCACTATTTACAAGCTAAGTGGTAGCTGGGGAGCTTCTCACAGTGTTTTCTAAGCCTGTAAGGGACTGACAGTATCACAAGAACATTCCCTGGAAACAGGAGGACCTCTAGTTTGAGATGATGTTTTCATTTTATTTTTCAGCCATATCTTCAGGGAGATATTAATAAAGATATGCGCGCACGCGCCGGCACGTGAATAGACCTCAGAGGGTTAATTATAATGAATGCAGTCTCTACTAAACCTTAAATAACATGCCACGCCACACAGATGTACTCACTCAAGGGGAGAATAGGCACAACAAATTAACACGGATAAAATGCAGGGACAAAATAATAATTTCACAAGTTCTTAAGACACCATGATACACAGCATGAGTGCAAGTTTGTTTCCAATCTAAAGACATGGAAATTGGATAGATAGAAAATGCCAAACAAAGATGGCCGATGCAATAAAATTGGTCCCTGAAATTCACGTGAAAACACATTTGGTTTTAGATCGTTTCCCTCGTTTAGAATGTAGGTTGAACCGAGTAACATTGTGATGTGTTCAAGTGCTTGTCAGAAAATAATAGTATTTCGCCCAAGGTAACTTCATCATGATTAGTTCAACGTTATTTCCTAAACTATTGTCTTAGGCTACAGTTGGAGTAGAAATAGGTATAACCAACAGTAATACCTTGTACTTGGGTAGAATTTGGTACATTTTCAAGTTATCGAAAAGTTGGATAAGGCCCAACCCATCCTACCAAGCTGCACATGCTGTTCCGGAATCTTCATTCATCCTCTGTCCTTGGCCATCTTTTGTTTTGGCATCGGGCTTTTGGCAACATCGCTCACGTCAACCGCATTGTGGATGACAAGTAAAAACCAAAACACCCACATAAAAACAGTGTGAAGTTTGAGCTATGGAGCCGCACACTTTCTTACACTTTTCTTTCAAGGGGTCTGTGAATTCCTCTCTCTCTCTCCCTATCCTCTGGACCTGCCACAAATCACTCAATAGAATGAACAGTATATGCCACACTCGGCTAAGAAAAGACTGGATGAGAGAGGAGAGTGATAGTTCATGAAGGAGTGATGTGACAGAGAGGAGACAGAGAGTGACAGAGTCCCAAGAGAAAGAGGACTGTTGAGCTGCTTCATCTCAGACTGTGGTCAGACTAGACCCACTTCACCACCATCCCTTTATCCATCTCTTGTCCTCTGCTTACCCCTAGATCACCCACCAACCCAAGCCCCATTAACTTTACATTTTCCTGTCGTTTGTTTACTGTTGTGCTCCTAGGTAAAGCGCTCTCAGTGCGAGAAAAGCGCTATATAAATTACATATATTATTATTATTTTTATTTTTTTCAAAATATATTTTTTTTTGCATTTTTATGCTTTATTGATAGTGTAGAGACAGAGGTGAAATGGGGCAGAGAGGGGAGTGACATGCAGAGAACGACCGCGGGCTGGAATCGAACCCGAGTCCGCTGCTGGCCGAGGCCCATGGGGAGACGCCCTACCAACTGAGCTAAGGGCGCCCCCATATATTATTATTATTCATCCTCCCCCGTTCCCTTTCACCTATTTCACTATCCACCCCCAATCCTACTTTCAATTGTATATTCAGATATGGAAATATATCACTTAAAGAAGGTGGAGGCAGCGATTCTGGAGAACGCTTGATGTCAAATTCAATATCTATCTCACAATCCGCTACCTGTCTATAGTATGTGCGTGCTGAAAAAATATACAGAGTTAATACAAAGCCTATGCTCTGTAAACGGGAAAAGTTGCTAGCAATAGTGGGTCCACTTTGTTTACATACCAGTATGTTCACATACCCGTTTACATAGCCTAGGCTGAGTATTAACAACTACAACTAGTTTCAGTGCACACACAGCACGGGCAACCCCTTCAAAATAGGTTGAAAATCTGATGTTACTCCATGGCCACACAGACAGGTCTCTGCAAACAGTCTCTTTCCTTGGATAGAAAAAATTAAAATCTCAAATGAGAAACAGATGTTCTGCACTTTGGAATAGGACTGATAGAATTCCCTCTCTCCCTTTCCTTCCTCCTTTCCACTGTTTACCCCTCAGTCCTTTCCTGCTCTTAAATGTGGAGGACGCAATTCTGGGGAAGGTTTGTTGACAAAATAACTTTTTTTTTTCAAAAGCAGTGAACATCTCACAGCCTAGGCTTTGTATAAAGAAATATTGCTAGCTACGGTTGTTTACAGTACAGAGTCTAGGCTGTGTATTAACGCCTGATTTTTTTTTTCAGCTCACACACACACAGTACATACAGGGAGCGGATCGTGAGGAGATATTCACTGATTTTGACATCAAGCGTTCTCCAGAATCACTGACTCCACCTTTAAGCATTAGTTCTTTTTGCTTCTTCATATCTCTTCATTCTTATCCTCCTCTTGTTCCCTTGTTCCTTACGTCCGTCTATACTTAATACTATACTTCTGGGTATCATATAATAGAGTCCGAACATGATATTATTTGGCCGCTCTGTCTCACGTAGTTTTGCTCCATTGGTTTCTAGTGCGGCTGCGTCCTGCACGCTATAAGCCCCACGTCTCATAAATCAAACTCCAGCGCGCGGCTCCGAGCACTTTGCCAGCGTGAGGTCTCTCTCTCTCCTTACGAGGACCCTTCTAGTGACAGCTACTAAGTCTAAACCTCAAACCACACACTGTTCTCTAATCTTAATTACAACCGTAACCCCAAACCCCACATTCAAATCCTTAAACACACTTCCTTAAAGTCAAAACAAAATTAAAAACGTTTTTTTCATATTGCCTGCCAACTCATCATGCCTGCTTTTATTCCCAAACACTTTTTTAATAAAACCAAAATCTCATTACTTTTAGCAGTGCATCTTAATAAGTATCTCAGTGGATAACACGTTTCAGCCCAATAACACTTTCATAGATTTTTAACAACTAGTGTAGCGTCCGTTTGGGATTTTGCTGGGTGTATAGTGAAGATGTTAAGGTAGCAGCATATTCTTAGCCTTTTAACAGCAAAAAGTGTCTGTCTGCCCTTCAAGTTTCTCACTAACTGTTTATCCGATCTACTTTATACTTAGTGTGTGTGTTGTTGAGGTCTCAAGGGAGTGCAGTGCCAAGTATGAAGTTGTTTGGATCAGCGGTTCTCTAGAAAAATCTATCAGTGCTGTTACGGTACTGGTGCTTGGAGTGGCCAAAAAGGGAGTATGGCTTTTACTGTAATGGAACCAATAGACGTTCAGCTAAATCCCATCAGGGGCACGGGCACGTCCCAAACAGGCACTGCACTAGTCCCCCGAAATGTTGAACCATTCCTTTAAAATCCCAAAATTGAAAACACAAAAAAAAAAAAAAAATGTCCTCATCCCCATGATGGTTGAAAATAAAATGGATGTAGCGATTTAAGCAACACAAACCCAAACATTATACGATACAAAAACCCAATTACGAAGAGGGCACCTGCATCTGAAAGTGAAAAAAAAATGCTATCAGCGTGTGTGTCCGTGCGAGGGCAGGAGAAGTGATATGTCTGGCCGGCCGAGCGCTGGATATGCAATAATTCCAGCTCTGCACATTTTCGTCCGTCAAAATAATCTATTGGAAAGCTAGTCGACAGTGGAGGTTGCTCTGTGTGTGTGTGTGTGTGTGTGATGGAGAGGGGGGCAAGGCAAGTGCAGTGGGACAGAGAACTCCACACACACACACACACACACACACACACACACACACACACTTTACAACCAATGTACATAAAGGCAAGAATGAAAAAACCAGCCCGAGTAATGTAGTGATTTAGAAACAGGTTGTACATCACCCGCACAGGGACACACAAAGTCCTTGACTGTCAGCAGGCACACAGGAGGAGAGAATAGTGGCTCTACTCCTCCTCCTCCTCTCTCCATCCATCTATCTATTCATTCATCTACCTGTCTGTCTACCCATTCATCCATCTGTCCATCCAGCCATCCATCCATCTCTCTTCCCCCATTTCTCTCAGACAGCATGTTACACAGCTACGTGATTGAAACACATGCACTCAGGGCGGGAGGGAGGGAGGAGTTTAACTTTCTTTCATTGTGTGATGACTTTTATTTTCCAGTCTATATACTGTATATACAGCTTCCGGAAAAAAATTAAGAGACCACACCAAATGTTCAGTGTCTCTCGTTTTACTATGTATAGACATATGTTTGAATAGAATGAACATTTTGGTTTTATTCTATAAACTACGGACAACTTTCAGTCAAATTCACAATAAGAATATTGTCATTGAGAGCATTTCTATAAAGTAATGTAGAGATGAAGATTAAAGAAAAATCCAGACTGGTTCTCTTCATTTTTTTTCCAGAGCTGCATTAATAAATACTGTATATAAGTGAGTCTAAGGCCGTGTTCACCCCTAATAGTCGACTTCTTTGGTGCGCACAGTGTGAGTTGGATTCATTGATTTATTTTTGTATCTTCAAAGAGAAATGAATGACGTCATACTATTTCAGTCCATGACACAACACAATTCAACCACTCATAAATACACATGATGGATAGATGTTGTGGGTCTTAAATCGAACAGGGCAAAGCAACCCTTAAGATGACATTGTTACACCTGTTTATAATCGATTGCTAATCAAGAATTAGAGAGTGCATTGTAACTGCAGTGCACGAGGATATATTACAATAATTGCTTCTGCGGCTGCTTGGCAACACATAATTGACTAAGTTACAAATCGCTCCACTGTGACTGTGAGCTAGAGAACTAATAATGTTTTAATATAGACACATTCACCGACATGCCCTCAGCAGCCATTAAGCTTTAGAAGGTGGAGTCAGCGATTCTGGAGAACGCTTATGGTCAAAATCCCTTTTTTAATAAAATCAGTGAAAATCTCCTCACGATCCCATACCCGTCTGTTCTGTGTGTGCACTGAAACAACATCCATTGTTAATACACAGCCTAGGCTCTGTAAACTGGTAGGTAAACAAATAGTATGTAAACAAAGGGAGCCACTGTAGTAAGCAACATGCCGGTTTACGGAGCCTAGGCTGTGGATTAACACTGGATATTTTTTTCGGCACACACACACACACACACACACACACACACACACACACACACACACACACACACACACACACGCAGAGTATGGACAGGTAGCGGATCATGAAGAGATATTCACTGATTTTGACAAAAAGTGATTTTTGACAACAAGCATTCTCAAGAATGACTAACTCCAACTTAAAGGTTAAGAAAAAATCATGTTGTTCCAATCTATCCGACAGCATCACATGGATATTCCACCTGTGTCTACTTGCTTCAACTCTTCGTCAAAACTACACATAGTATAATAAAGCTCAGTACACATTCATCCCAACCAGAGAGACAGTATTCTAGATGTGTTGTGCACCATTTAATACACATGTCTCAGGTTTTTTAGCTCAACATATCTGTTATCTTTGGCATCTCTGCGAGGATTCAAAATCAAGTTATGTTGCTTTGAATAATATTTTCCAACACAGCGTGAGGTTTGTGAGGGACCTGGCCACCAGCAGCGCCGCTCAAACTCCCACGCAGCTGAATTCAATCATCTCTAGATTAAAACCTAAATATAACTCCAGCTGGACTATCATAACAGATACTAGAATAACTGCTGTTAATTTGAAATGTTCTATGCATATGAAAGCTTGTCCGTATTATCACCTGCATGATGAGAACAGTCAGATCATCCAAAAATACTCTCACTAAAGCCAAAACAATGACGTTGTGTAATGCAAACAGCTCTTGGCACTGGAGACTGGAGAAAAATGTAGATATTGAGCGGTCAGAAGCAATTTATGTCTTTATTTGGGCTGTGCTACCTTTCAGTGAGCCCTTAAACCAACTGAACATGTTGTGCTGTTTTGCAGGCACCGTCTATTTCTAGCTGCTCCACCGGGCACTTTTTTACTTTGAAATACGTGCAGTAGTATTAGTAGCTTTGAAACATTGTTATTTCCCCACAAAAATGTATAAAGACGTGTAAAAACTGTGCTGCAACGTGCCAACAGCGCAGCTTCAAGCTACAGACACCAGCAAGGGTCTTTGAATGAGATTTGACAATATCAAAACATATAGAAATGTTTGTAACTGAAATCTAATTTCTTTGTGGACTACTGCAATTCATTTTTTCCCTCTTCATAGTCATAACACCAAAAACAGATATATATATCTTGTGTAAGATATCAACAGTTCCATGAACGACACAGGGATGGATGAATGCGTCTGGAAACTTTGAGGTGAAGATGTTTTCAGGTATTTATTCTATCAAACTACTTCTTGGTCTTCGTCAACAGGTGCATTTCTCCAGGAAGCCCACTATAAATAAAAATGTGTGAGGCCGTTTAAGTTTGTCCATTCTGTGCTACTGTAGAAACACGGCTGTGTAACATGTTGGCGCCTCCTGCTCCGATGTTGATATAAAAGGCTCATTCTACGGTAAAGAAAAAAACAACTGTGTGTGTGTGTGTGTGTGTGTGTGTGTGTGTGTGTGTGTGTGTGTGTGTGTGTGTGAGTGAGTGAGTGAGATAGTGTGTCTGTGAGTGAGTGAGTGAGTGCGTGCATAAGTGCTTGCGTGCGTGTGTGTGAGTGAGTGAGACAGTGTGTGTGTGTGTGTGTATCTGTGTGTGTGTGTGACTTACTTGAAGCCAGGAGAGACTGTGGCACAGCTGCCCGACTTGAGCCAGATGCAGTAAGGGTCCCGCGAAGACAGGCAGCTTCTGTAGAACAAAACACACATAGAAACAAACTGTCAGTGGGTGCTCAAACTAATGGTGTTAAGCAGGGTGTAAATGACTATATAACACTGCCACACACAAGGCATAGACAGAGATAGTCGATTGAAATAACCCACAGAGAAAAGGGAGCCCTGTTTAATTGAATATGAAATTGCTGCATCTTCATTAAGCATAGTGAAAGTTACAGAGCATTCCTAATTGCTAAAACAAAAGCTTTATTGTGAAATTACAGCATAAATCTTTTACATCTCAACTGTGACTCTTCAGGCGGATCCCATAATCTTGTTTTTATGCTAATACAATGATTTGTTTACAAAGTCTGCTGAACACAGAGAGTGTGTGTGTGTGTTATTGTGTGTGTGTGTTATTGTGTGTGTGTGTGTGCGTGTGTGTGTGTGTTTGAGTATAAGTGTGTGTGTACGCGCGTGTGTGTTAGTGAGTGTGTGTGTCATTTTAATACAGTACAGCTTAATGTTTTCATGACAACACATAGCATGCATTTTACAATACATTAACCATGGCACTTTTATGATTGAATAAAGAATGCAATCAGCTATGTCAGCTTACATAACATTGTTGCATTCTTCATAACCGACATAAATGCGATTATGCAATAAGACTGGGGCGGGGGTTGGGGTGCATCCCAATTCAATTACATCTATTAGATTTACGACTGTCCGTTTGGAAGGAGGGCAGAGTGACCGCAAGCGCACAGAGAAATGTATGTAATGCAATACACATTATTGAGCTACAGCAAAGAGATCTTGATATTACTCAATGAAATGTGATATGTGAGAGTATCCTTGAGAAAGTAAAAGCTGAGGGTAAATCAACAAGGACTGAAGAAGTTAAGGGAAGATGGCAGGACATAAAAAAAGAACAACATTTTTTCCCCTGGTGAAATCAAGTTTGCACACGTTTTTTTATAAACCTTTAGTCAATCGGGCCTTTAAAGGTGCACTGTGTAACTTTGGGTGTGTAAGAGAAGTGAACATTTTCTAAGGTATATTCTCATGACTGAAAAAAGAAAACATTCTCAAAGGAAAATTTGATCCCGGGAACACCGTTCAAAGTTAGAAAGCTTCCTGAAAGTTACTTATTTCACTGTTGTTGCTAACAGCAGCAGGGCCCACAGTTTTTTTTACAAACATATTCTAGTCTTACGTTTGGTTCAAGGTGCCTCAAAATAATTAAGTTTTGATTTATGATGATATAATTATTCAATAGTAAGAATAGCATGTAGAGAAAATATGTTTTGTAAACTAGCTGCACTACAGGGTCTGTGAATGTCAACAAATCCCCCTCCTCTGAAACTGCGTAGTGCACCTTTAAAGTTGTCAGTGAAGTCATAGTAACAAGCTATGAATGACCTTATTCAGGGTGAGTAGCCAGTTTCCATCCAATCATGTGTTATGCATCATGAGTCGCCTGCTCTTGCTTACACTAGTCCTACTGTATGTCTGTTTAGTGGTTTTAAGCCAATAACATGCTGTGTAGACTTGGAACCATTTACTTCCTTTAGCATTAGCACAAATCAGTAGCAATTAAGTCCCATTCGCTACAGTATAAACTCCCACTAGACACACAAGGCTAACTACTGTTCCTCCAATTTCAAACCCCCACGAGTCACTTTAGTTGAGTCAACTCTTCCATTCAATCTGCTGTCAGTCCCTCTGATGCCTCGTGTTTGATTTAAGTGTGCAGCTTTTCAAGCTATAGTGCGTAACTTCTGTTCCCCCTGAGGAATTCAGAGTAATTACAACAACACTGTCTGCGCATCTACAAGAGGTAAGCCTTCGGTGATGGATTCGCATGGATTTGATACTTTTGTATACTATTACTATTATACTATTATATACTATACTATTGTACGTCCAGGTTTTTTCTTAGCAATTTGTAAAAGCTGACATACTGAGAAATACAGGAATAGTTATGTGGAGCTGATAGGCTTAATCAACTTCCTAGAGCCAATTATAAACAGAACATTGAGAAATTCACTACACTGGTTTTCTACCACCAAATCTATAGTAGTTTAATGGTTAAATACCTACTTCACTGGTGGGAATATGAAGGTGTATTGAACTCTGAGATCCTATGTAGTATAAGTGTGCAAACATTTTAGAAATCGATTCATTCTAGCCTGAGAAAAGGCAGAAATAGTGTTTTTTGGTCTCACTGTCTAACCCTACATTTTCCCATGCGTGACATCACACTAGTAAAAATGTAGGGTTACGATTAACAGGACAGCTGGACCAAAGGAAGACTGAGGGAAGAAAAATCTCATCCATTATATTAGAATAGCGATTTTATAATGATAGAACACCAGTTCCATAAAGTATTCTTTTAAGTTTTATCATCTGTTTACATGGTCCTTCAATAGCGTTGTCACCTTTAACATACACAGGAAGAGAAAGATCTAGACTACATAGAGAAATACAAACTTGATGTCCCAAAAAGAGCTCTAAGCATTTCTATTTCCTGTTCCTCTCACACATCACAGACCAACAGAGGACCTCTGGGTGCTGAGGTCCTACATTTCTGTCCCCGTGTGTGTGGCTGCCAATATGTGACACTGCACAGAGCAGCGTTAATAAATTATTCATTCCCTATTTGCCATACGGTATATATAGTCATCTCACTCTCTCCCTCTACCTCTTTTTCCCTCTCTCTCACCCCTTTTCTACAGACAGAAATGAGCCTCCGAACTAAAGCATTGTGAGTAAAAAAAAACAGGCCAGTCGTGTCCTGAGACATAACTGAAGTCATTTGTTTCTTGCCCGACATTGTTCTCATATTTGCAGTCTATTTACGACTAGCGTGTCCCTCGTCCACTCTTTCAAACTTCACGTCATCTCTCATGCTGTGATGAACAGATAGGTGTGTGTGTGTGTGTGTGTGTTTGTGTATGTGTGTGTGTGTGTATGTGTGAGTGAGTGAGTGAGCGAGTGTGTGTTTGTGTGTGTATGTGTGTGTGTGTGTGTCTTCGCCTGCGGCCACAGTGTGTGAGGGAACATCCATTACATGCTGAGCGGAGAGGGGATTTGGATTTATCCAGTTTTGGAGTTTTTTTAAGGCTGTGGCTCATAACTTCCAGCTGTCTTTCAGCCACTGTCCTGGGAATAACAGTCCTGACTTCCTGGAGAAGGTTTGAGTTAAGATGACGCTGCTGCTGCACGACTAAACAACACAAAGAAGCTATCAGAGAAAAAGGTTGTAAAGGTTTCAGGAATGGCTGACTGTGTGTGCTATGTGATGTATCCTCATAGTATTGATGAAATCTTGTTAGATGTTAGCAGTAACTTTGATAATCACATCATGGTCATACTTTATAGTAATGACAAACAACTAAGCAGAAACTAAAGGGATTAGACACACTGTAATAAACCTGTTAGCAACGTATTCAACTAAATCTACAGTACGACCAAGGATGGCAATACAAGTAATTTCATTCTCTTCAAATCTGTTCGTATAGAAAGGAAAAAAAGCCCAGTGGAACTGAAAATCTCTGGATGTACATTGTTTCAGGGTTTTGGGGCCTCCCTCTGTCTGCCCCCCTTTTATTGTATTTCCCTCTTTTTGTTATTAAAAACTCCCATTCCATACAGTTCCTAGCCGCTGTTGAAAACAAGGCATTCTCTGAAACCTAATATTGGCAGCGTTTGCCTGGAGCGAAAAAAAAGAGCCCTGACAACGCAGGCTGCAGGGACGGAGGGAGGGAGAGAGGGAGGGAGGGGGAGAGAGAGGGGGAGAGAGAGAGAGACTATATAGGGAGGGAGAGAGAGAGAGAGAGATAGAGAGAGAGAGATAGAGAGAGAGAGACAGAGAGAGAGAGAGAGAGGAATGAGCCAAATAAAATGGAGGCAGAAAAACACAAAGAGGGAAAATGTCATCTGAAAGGGGAGACAGATTCATAGGTGGTAAAATGAGGATATGCACTGTTAAAATTAAAATTAAAGAGTTAGGAAAAGGCAACTTTAGATAGATATAGATATATAGAGCTGCACTAGATGGCTGAGTTCTAAGTTTGAAGGAAAACATCTAACAACAACATCTGCCTACACATTTGAGCCAACACATTATCTTTTGCTGACATAACCTATCATGCAATTGCAATGTAACTTCAAGTTCTGAGTTCTTCCAAAAATGTAAAGTCGTGCCAACTTATTTTTTGTTCAGAAAGTTTTGTAGAAAGTTTTAACACTCTTCAGTGTTTCAACATTTTCAGTGAGTTGATTTTATTTGTTATCTGTATGACAGAGTATTAGTTGGCACAACTGTAATTGTTGTTTTCATACATATGAAGATACATTAACATTAGACTACTGGTAAGTTTGTATAGTTCAACCAAAGATAATTAGTTGGCTTGTATGTATCTAACTATCTGCATTGCATTCTGTATAACATCTAAAAATACCAATAAAGAACCATTGAGAAAAAAAAATATATAGGCAGTTTTCCTTAAAACTTAAGAGTTTTAGTTCAGCCTCAAAGTTAAGTAATCTAGTGAGGACAGTTGCCTTGATGTCGTTTTCATCCTGGCAGTGCAGTGGCTGGTTCCTGACCTCCTGGTGGGTGCTGAAGGGGCTTTGCTGGGCCCCTAATCCCGGGATGAGGTGTGCTTTGGCCTGAGTCTCTGAGAGGATCTGGGGCTGTACGCTAGCGTAAGACCGGCTCATATCCACTTTCCCTTTCTCTCTCCTTCAGCTTTAACATTTAAAAACATGGCGGTCACCATCGCTGGCTCCCTGCCAATCAGCTGGTTCCAATTTATGAATTAACGACGTTGAGAGCTTCTCCAGGCCTTTGCAATGAGGGGCTAGCATGCTATGGGACTGTATGTATTCCCCGCAGGAGCTCAGGAGAAATACTTTCTATCGGTTGAGAGAAGGAGAAGGAGGGTGTGTGTGAGAGAGAGGAGAGTGTGTGTGTGTGTGTGTGTGGGTGAGAGAGTGTGTGTGTGTGTGTGTGTGTGTGTAAGGAAAGGAATATGTACATGGGGCCAACATTCCTCATCCTCACAGCCCCAAAAATAGATCCTGAAGCTGGGGAGCAAAATGCATTAACTGGGGCTAAAACATCGCCTGACGAAAAACAAAAGGCCGTAGAAAAGAGAGAGAGAGGGCGAGAGAGAGAGAGAGAACGAGAGTGAGAGAGACGCTTGAAGGCTGTGCTGTGCTCAGCTCATAAACTTGTTCTAAATGCAACGTCAGCCTCTTGACAGCAGCACTTTCAAGGTTCTCATTCGTAGCGTTCACAGGATTTACAGCAGCTGGGGGGGATCTGTGCCAGCTGTGTTTATGGGCCGATGACTTGATGATTATACCCAACATAATGTTTTACCACTTCGGCTAATGAGTATTTGAATAACTGATTCATCGCTCTATTTTTTCCCAATTTTTCCAGGTAATTGATTATTAATTTGCTTATATTAGGTAGTGTGTTACATTAATGTGACTACCAGGAACTTTTTAATGTTCATGGAACAGTCTCAATTTTCCTCTGATGATTATAAATGACCTGTAACAGCAAATGATACCATCATAGAAAGCTAGAATGCGATTTTAACATACTGTAGCTATTATTAATGCCTTTGCTCAGGTAAGATTTCCCAGACCAGAACATCCTGTGTTTATAAACGCTACTAAATCAAAGTTTACTTTGCGTAACCATTGTCCTATTATCATTATTAATCTGACATAATCACATATTAATACATTACCTCATAGCCATGCATCCTTTACTCTCTCCACCATTGCTAGCAAAACTCTTTAAGATAGCAGGCGCTGGTGTCTTAAAAACACTACTGCTTTTGTCCAAAGGGGGCGCTGTATTAACAAAGACTCAAAGTTCCTCGTAGTCACTTTAACTTAGTTATTACATTGGAATTAAACATGTTGTCTGATTTCCAATGAAACCTGTCCTCTCTGAGTTACTTTGCTTCCTATGTGTGTGTGTGTGTCAGAAGAACGGAACAATATAAAACTAATAAACTAACAGAAAAGTATCATGTTTGGGGAGAAAGAACCAACTCATTTCGGGGCCTTTCTGCTTTGCTATTTCATATTTTTCCCTTACTTTACATGCCAACCATAAACCCCCAAGGGTATAAAACTATTTCTCAGAAAACCTGAATACTAAAAAGGCCTTCTTCTCACTGCAGCTGTGGAGCAACATGGGGTCACCTATCAAAACACGGCGCTCAGATCAGAATCAGATTATACAAATTGTGTAGCGTTTGCCTCTAACCACGCTGCAGCTCCGTTTAATCTCGCTCCCACTTACCTGCCAACACCACACATAACCTCAGAGTGCTTTTCTGGGCCCCGCACAACTCCACGAACTAGGCAAGATAACAGCGTATACACATCTGCTATTTGGGACACAGCTTTTTATCCAAATGACTTAAACAGCATCGTGAATGGACACATTTTGTTAAATTTGTAAGTTGCAGAAGGGAAATTGATCCTGCTTTGCTAGAGTTACCTGGCAGCATCAGAGTTAGTGCAATTTACTTGAGCGGGAGGAAATCCTACATTTATACTATACAGCGTTTCTGGGAAGCAGCACTGAGTGTGGTCTGGGACTTGACTTGTTTTGCTTCGGTGGCTTTTGACTCATTCCGTAGACTAGACATTCTCAGAAAGATTTTTTTCTTCCAATATGTGCAACATTTTAATTTGTCACGCAAATCTACATGAAGAAATTATATTTACATGTAAAACAGATACGTGCATTTTGAGTGTGAATTCTTTGTCTTGAAAAGGACAGTCAAACTTGTCAATCTGCCTTAAATAGGAGATATTTGCCTGGTTTAGGACAGTAACTTATTACTTACACGACCCCATGACCATTGTATAGGTAATGTTTCTGTGCTTAGGTCTGTCTGTGCTTATGTCTGTGCTTATGTATGTCTGTCTGTCTGTGCTTATGTATGTCTATTTGCCTGTCTGTCTTTCTTCTCACTAGATATAGTTTCTGCTTTATTTTCCCTTGTTAAGCACTCTGTTACACTGTTAAATAAGGTACAATACAGTATAAACAAATAGATGCATTGTGAGTGTACAGGTGACTGACTTCTTGCAGGTGGTGTAGTCGGAGCAGCGGCTCAGTGGGACGCGGATGACACAGCTGGAGAACGCAACAAACAGAGAGTGATGGTCTCGATCCAACTCCAGCCCCAGCACCCGTCTGTCCTCACCCCACACACTACATCTGGGGACAGAGAGAAACACACATCAATGTTAGGATCATCAGACATTTTGGATTTCTGTTTAAAAGGTGCAGTGTAAAGGGTTTTTTACTGGGAGTTTTTTCTCAGCCGAGCTAAGGGTGTAAGGGCAGGGTGTCATATTGTATCATATTGTATGAAATGTAAAGCCCACTGAGGCAAATGTATTTGTGATTTTGGGCTGTACAAATAAAACTGATTTGATTTGATTTGACCACTTGTGAAGTCTATCTGCATTGAGTTTGATTAACAGCCAGCTTCCTGTATAATATTCAAACTGGCGCACTGCTTTTAAAATGATAAACAAAGCCGGTTGTTAATGAAACCCAATGCAGATAGACTTCACAAGTGGTGCAGTCAGAAAACAGAAAAGTAGCAGCATCCCCTTCCAGCTGAACAGGGTCATGCAAAGTTGCAATTGCAACAATGCAACAGACCAAGGAGTGGGTGAGCGGGATAGATAATGCAGAAAATAATAAGGAATAAGGAAAAACAGAAACACACACACACACACACACACACACACACACACACACACACATACACACACACACACACACACACACACCCACCAATAATAAAAGACAGATGTACTGACTTGTGAGGGTTGTAGACATCGATGTCTTCCAGTAGTTGTGTGTTGAATGATGCGTTGGCCCCCTCTGTGCTGGATAAGATCTTCAGCACATGTCCGTTGTCTGAGCCCAGAAACACCACCGTGTAGTTCTTATACGGCCCTGCGGAGGTGTCCACCGCTATCTGGGTCAGCTTGAATCTGCATTAAAAAAACAAGAGAAGAAGAAAGACTCTGTTAAAAGTATTGATATAAGGGGTGCTCCGGTGGCGTAGTGGATAGAGCGCGTACCATATCAGCTCTGGCCTTCGTTGCAGTGGTCGCGGGTTCAAATCTGACCCGTGGACCTTTACTGCAGGTCATCCCCCCTCTCTCTCTCTCTGTGTGTCTCCCCATTTCAACTCTGTACTGTCTAATAAAGCTTGAAAATGCCAAAAAAATAAGTATTGATATATACATGGAAAGGTGCACTATCAGCAGACGTCAAAGTCAACTCCTTTGCCCAGTTTACAGAGCCTAGGCCGTGTAGTGACACAATATTTTTTTTCAGCGCACACACAGTACGGACAGGTAGCGGATCATGAGGAGATATTCACTGATTTGGACAAAAAGTGATTTTGACAACAAGCGTTCTCCAGAATCGCTGACTTTACCTTTAAAAGTTACCCATCTATAATGAAGATGTTTGAAAACTTTAGCTGTCAAACTGATCTAAATTGGAGCGGGGGGGGGGGGGGGGGGGAACAATCCGAAATGTGCTGGTTCGCATCTTAACATCGTCTTGGTTTGTCAAAATCTATTTCCCACGGTAAACAGAGCAGACGGTGGGCGAATACTGAGCTCATTGTATAACGAATGAGTGTGCGATCAATCACTCCATCTAAACAACAACCCACCATTCCATTCCTCTCCTCCACCGCCTACATTCTATAATCCCTTCATCCTATTAATTCATCCATCCACCCACACCGGTTCAATCGATCCAATCTGCCCTGTTGTGTAAGCCCCTGTGAACCAAAATCCACAACATCCTCCTAACTAGGTAATTTGGGGAGTTAGTCACATGATAGTAAAGCATCTGAAAAGAGTGAGTTATAGGCCTATTTATCAATCCAAATGAAAGATATTGTCATTTAGGTTTGATCAACTTTACAGCAATTTGATTTAGATGAAGAGGGCTATACTATGGTGCTGATGACACAATAAGTATTTTAAACCAATCATGGGAGTTCTCTGCCTGAACATTCTATAAAAATAATGACTATTACCATGGAGACCGTTTGATACGGCCACAACCACACAATCTGGTCTAGACAGTGAAAAAGCATTTTGTTTACCAAAGTTTTATAATAAATAAGAACATTCATTTTGAGATTTCTGTACAAGCTTTTTTACACATCTAGCTTTGATATCATAAAATGATTTTTAACTATTTCAGACCAGGTTTACTAAGGATTTAACAAACTTTTTCTCGACCAATGAAATCTCTTTCTGAGTCCCACAGTTTCTTTGTTGTGTTTTGTTTGTGTTAATGAGGAAGTCCAGTGAAGTGTAGCGCTATCTGGAGCAACACCACCACCCTGCTATATATTCATCCAGCTAACACACACACACACACACACACACACACACACACACACACACACACACACACACACACACACACACACACACACACACACACACACACACACACACACAGAGAGGATTAAGAGCCGTGCTGAAGGGCACCTTGAGTCCGGGGATAAGATTGACTAATTCTTCTTATCTGCCTCCATGGTTGTCCCTCTCTGGATTTGAACAAACAAACTTATGAACTCTGTTATCTTTGCTTTTGCCATCTCGTCCTGACTAGATTCTTAAGCCCAGACACAGCAGGTGAAGAGGGGAACGTTTTTAACTTCTAGATATCATCATGGAACTTTGCCAGTTAATCACTAACATTAAAACAATAATTTTTTGTATTAGACATTTTAAAATGTGACGATATTTCACTAATGATGCATACATTTACATCTCTTAAAAAATAAAATTAGATGTTGGACAAAGAAAGAAATTAAAAATTAAGTTGATGTAAGTGCTTTAGGAGAAGAGCTTTTTGGTTCAAAGTATTAAATGTTGAAGATGGTTGTATGGGAGAAATATACAGACACAAACAGACAGGTTTAAGTAAAAGAAACACCTACAGGTACATTTTGGACCTTTTTATTTATACTAGTATGAAAGAAGACATGTTATGGAAGCAAAATAGACTAAATTGACCAGTGGCTGAACACCAGCGGGTCCCAGATGGTCCCATCCAGGCCGGTGTGTTTACACCACATGGACCAGACTGGCTCATCCCCAAAATAACTCAGTGGTCCTGAGTGATGTGCTTCTGCTTAGCTTTCATTTATCTAGCTCCTGTCTATAGGGAGGGCACCAGGCAGATATGTGTGTGTGTGTGTGTGTGTGTGTGTGTGTGTGTGTGTGTTTGTCTAAGGCTGAATCTGGGAGAGCACCAGGCAGATGTGATGTTTTTGGCGCCAGATGCGAAGCGGCGCATGTTTCCCCAGTGTGAGAGCGAGGGCCCTTCTGCAGTGTCTGGCTGGCTGTCAGGCTGGCTCTGCTTCAGGAGGCATGGAGGGTGTGTGTGTTCGTGTGTGTGTTTGTGTGTGTGCGCGTGTGTGTGTGTGCATGTGTGTCTGTTAGTGTGTGTGTGTGTGTGTGTGTGTGTGTGTGTGTGTGTGTGTGCGCGTGTTTGTGTGCGTGTGTCTAAGGCTGAATCGGTGATGTGTATCCGCTGTGTGTAAATCCATGTCTAAGATTTATGTGGCACAGTTTGAACACTTGTGACCGGTGGTGCAGTGGTGTCTGAAGAAGTGAATACACTCAAAAAAGATGGCCCCCAAAATGTTTGCGACGTACGACTACTCTTGCATATAAATTTGAGCCCTAAATGGGCCACTAGTATAAATATGCACTTAACTTTTTTTCCCTTATTTTCAGGGTGTATCTATCATTATCAAATTTACATATTGCAATCAACACTTGAGTGAGACAAATGCCTAATTATTTACGCATTTTGGGCAAACCATTCCTTATTCCATTTTACACACTTCACTTTATTTGAAGGCTGACCAGCTGCAAGGGCAACCACTTGACCCCCGTTTTTCTCTGAGTCTAATTTACTTCTCCTGAAATTCGTACCTAGATGCTAACCAATCAACACTCTTCATGCCTAAATGAGTTTGAGCCAATCAGGGGCAGAGTAGCGCAATTAATGCCCATGAAGTGGGTATACGTACAACTGACAGAACCAAAAGTAGGCATACCCCATATACCAGCATAAAACCCCCACTACACCATTGATTGTGAGACTTTTGATTTCAACATTCACACAGTCATCAATCTGATATCAGTGGATCCTCAAATCTCACAAGACACACACACACACACACACACACACACACACACACACACACACACACCAGTTGTGTCAGTTCTCATGGACCCCCTCACCATTCTTGCCTCTCTCTCGTCTTTGGTTTTGGGCCGAGATCGACCGTTGAATCCAAATCCAATGTGTTTTAATGAGAGACAGGGCTGTGTGTTCCACCTGAGCTCACCCATCGATACCAATCACAGCCCAGACTGTGCAAACACTGCGGCGACATTATGTTGCTATCAAAAGATACTAAATAATACCTGAACAATAACGACTGGAGAAAGACCCTGCTATTTTCTCTTACGGGGAGACACTACAGGCAAACACATTGTTTTTCCAAGCACTGGTCAATTTTGAGATTTTTGTCTATTTTGCTTCCATAACATGTCTTCTTATACACTAGTATAAATAAAAGGTCCAACATGTACATTTAGTTGTTTATTGCATACACTTTGTCTGTTTGCGTCTGTATATTTCTCCTCAAAATTCGGATTTTTGAGGCGCTCCGGTGGCGTAGTGGATAGAGCGTGTACCATATCAGCTCCGGCCTTCGTTGCAGTGGTCGCAGGTTCAAATCCAACCCATGGACCTTTGCTGCATATCATCCCCCCCTCTCTCTCTGTCTCCGAATTTCAACTCTGTACTGTCTAATAAAGATTGAAAATGGCAAAACATAATCTAAAAATCATCAATTTATTCCACAAATCATCTACAGCTTAAACACCAGATGTCTTACCTGCTGGTGGTGCGGGTGAAGAAGGGCCGGTCGTTTACGGAGGGCACGCTCTCGTCCATAAGCGGATAGGACTTTATGAACGTCAAGGTTTCATCTGGGAAAGTGGTAGAGGACTTGTAGGCCGCAGCTGAACCCTCACCGGCACAGCAACCAGGCCTAAAGCAAGGAGATAGAATATTACATTTATGTTTATACTTGTTCAGTCTTAAATGTTCAACAGAAATAAAAAAAAATTTTGGGAAAAAGAAGGGTAAATATAGAAAAAATAAATAAAATATTGAATCAGATCCAAAGTGGATTTCTTTCCAAGGGCACAGATGTAAAAGCGCTGGCAGCTGTTTGCTTTCAGGGACCAGTAGGAGGGAAAAACAGGTGTCTAGTGTGTCAGTGTGTGTTTTTTCTTCTTTTCAGTGGAGAATAACAACAGAAGCAGCTGCACAAACTCCATTGGCAGACTCAGAAAGACATGTTCTTGGAAAGTGACGGTTTGCTATTTAAAGAAGCGCGCGCGCACACACACACACACACACACACACACACACACACACACAGTTACCTTGGCTTTGGGACTTGCTCCTCGGGGACAGGTGTCCAAGCAGACTCACTGTTCCTTTGCTCTTTGAATTTGCCACTGAAGGCTTTCTCTATGTCGTCCATGTAGAACGCACACACAGCCGAGCCGGTGATGCTGTTATAGAAAGGGAACACAAAGGGAGATGGCATTATAAAAGGTCTGGTATTCAGCAACCGTGTTCCAAGTCTGGAACAACCTTGGCTAGGAGAATACAGCACCCACATACCGAAAGAAATATGTCTTTACTTATCCTGGGATATGTTTGCTCTCTTGCCTGTTTTGGCCTTTTCTTTTACTGTTTTCCAACAAGGTGTTTTAAAGCACACACAGAGGAGGTGGATATTATCTAATTAGCGAAAAAAAATTGTTCATGTAATACCAGAAAACTGTAAAAAACATGCTATAAAAGTACAACCAAGAATCCAACATTGAAATGTATTTACTGTAGCTTTATGTCATAGAAGAACAAGAAAATGAATGTTCACCTTTTAGAAGAAGAACTTGGCTAACAAATGTATTCACTGATAATAGCTTTTTTCCAGATTTTTGGTATTGTAGCATCCGAACAGTGTGAACACCTAGGCACTCTTGTCATAGAATAAGTCATAAACTTGGCTTATGCATATCTAAAGTAACAAAAATAAAAAATAAAAAAATACCATATCTTGTGTATTTTGCATGCATTTTTTTTTCAAACTTTTTGGTTTAAACACACAAGACACATTATAATAAGAGCCAATAGCCTAGCTCCTAACCTATTAGCCTGTGTGGTGAAGACTCCTAGCACGGCGGGCCGGTGGTTGATCTGCAGAACGTTGGTCAGCGACTGGAGAACGTCAAAGTAGAAGAAGGAATCTCCAGGGACGGAGCAGTTGAGACGCGCTTTGAGGAAGGACGTCCAGTAACGTTCCAGAACACGAGGAGAACCGCCGTTATCATTCTTACACACACGGGCCACTCTGGAGAACACCACCTGAGACAACACAGGGCAAGATTCAAGAGTGTTAGACATTGGACACCAATGAAAAGTCAGTGGATAACTTTTGTTGAAGAGATATTTGTGATAGAGAAATGGTCACACAAACTGAGACTTCAAAAAGCATGATTAGACAGGAAATGGGGAAAAAAAATGGACAAGTCTCTCGTCTACAGGACTCCAAATTGGTATAACAATAACTAAAAGATAAATTCATCCTCAAGAATCGAAGAATAAGAAGGCACATTCCAAGCAGTTTGTATTTCTTTTACTGCTCTTGCCAACTTCTGTTTGAAATATAGTATTATGTTGGTGTAACTTGCATGTTATTGTCTAAAATGTTGTCAATAAAGATCTGAGTGACAAATACTGCAGCAGTCATTGGCAATGACATTCTTAAGTCTCGGGAATCCTCTCAACAATGCAATATAGAAGAATAAAATGTATAGAGAAACACACAAGGGAAGAAATGCAAAATTAAATTAAATGTAAAACATTTTTTAATAATGTAGCCTACATGGAAAGAAAAAGAAAATAACTGAAATAGAATTCTTAACATGGAATGGAATGATGCGAAATAGAAAATATGTATAGAAGATATGTACAAATATTATTTATTTGATGTATTTGCATTGAATATTTTGTATGTATTGTTGTTTTTCCTTTGAATTTGTTTTGAACTCGACGTCATTGTAAATGAGGGTCACCCCTCAATTGGTCTCTCGAGGATAAATAAAAGTTAAAAAATATTATGAGTAATGTGACCACAACACACGCACAAACACACGCACACACAGTACAATGAACAGCCATTTTAAAGTCATGTGGTTTGTATGTGGTGGAGAGATCTTGTTGTTAGACTTCATTCCACTCCGGAACTAAACAATAGAATCCACATAACAACAGGTTTGTCGCGTGTCTGTCTGTGTGTGTGTGTGTGTGTGTGTGTCTGGTAGAGAGGCTCACCTTGCCAAGTGTGGTGTACTCTACTGCAATCTCACTGAAGAAGAAGTAAACGTAGTTCCCGTACTCTATGGCGTGGAGGAAATGGGGCTCTGCGGGACAGAAAAGGAAAATACAGGTTAAACATTTTGTTAATAACAGTGGAGAACTCCATTAGAAAAGTAAAATGTTTCATATATTCTAGATTCATTACACAAAATGAAATATTTCAGGCCTTTCTTCTTTTGTTTTAATTTGATCATTACACCTTACAGCTCATAGAATAAAACATTCAGTATCTCAATATATTAGCTTATTACATAAAACCTATTAAAAAAAGAATTATAATACAGAAATGTCAACCTACTGAAGTATTTTTATAACAGATTTTAACTCATGTGGAATTAATCTAGATGGATGGAAAATTATTATTATGAGCCATTAATTGTGTCTGCAATTTTTAAAGCAAACACTATGATAAATGTTCGCCGGTGTAATTGCTTGAAAGCCAATTTTTTGGTGGACAAAATGATCTTCACACAAGGGGGAAAAATACACACAAGTTAGGTCTTGAATTCAGGGTGGGCACTCAATAGATACTGGAAGGGGTGGAACTACAATTCCTAATTTTACAATACCACCCATCCATTTCAATGAGAGCCTTCCAATACAATAACTCCTGTGCGGTGACAATCGCTTAACCAAGAAAATAATTGGCAACATAAAACTGACGGCCAAGATTCCTACGTCTAAACTGCGGCGATGTTATCACATAATTTCATTAGGGGAAAGAGACACACAATCCTATCTCCGTCCGTGAGAGTGTGTTTCTTTTCTCTAACAAATTCCCGCTGGCCGAGGACAGACGGCAAGCTTTCAGAGAACACAGAAAACAAGACGTGAGCTCAGGTAATTACCGAATTAAATGTTAATCAGTTACAGCTGATACTATCTGCAACAGTGTGAGTGCTGGATTCAGATGAGAAGCCTTCCAGTGCTAACTGAACTACCTGTGCTAACTGAATGGGGTTGGACAAGAGCATAGGCGGAGATACAAGATTTGAGAAGAGATTTTATTTTTCGCTCTGAGTAGTCAATCTTGGTATTTTTACAGAGCCAGCTATCAGAACAAGGCCCGAGTCAATGAGGTGTTGATATATAAGAGAGATGGGATGTCTTCACAGTGTCATAACTGTATGTTTAAAGCTATAGTGCGTAACTTTTTCATATCAATGAATTTTAGGTTACGTTCAAGCCATCGCCAAATAAGTTGACACAAATTTGATTAAGCCTATTAGCTCTACACAACTCTGGATTTCTCAGTATGGCAGCGTTTACAAATTGGTGTCGCCCCCTGACACTGGCACAGGAGCTCTGAAAAACCCCAAGAAGAGCCCAAGAAATGTTTCAGTTGTTGATTCTACTGCTAAGAAAAAACCTGGACGTTCAGCGGAAGGTGTGAAATCCATGCGTGATCACCAACGGCTTTACCTCATGTAGATGTGCCGACATTGTTGTTGTAACTACTCAAAATTCGTCATGGGGGCGACAGAAGCTACGCACTATAGCTTTAAGTTAAATATTTAGTTACAATACTGGATGCTCACCTCGTAGCCATTTGGAGTCGTACTTGACAGTACGCAGAACGGGACTACTTTCTCCCAGACTTCGGTAGATCACCGCATCGCTCGCCAAGAAGTCCGTCATCGTGGCCGAGTAGAAATCACCACCTAATAAAGAGAATAGAAGAAGAAAAAGTACCTTGATTAATAAGCTACAAGGTGCTACAAGGAACGTTTTAATATTTCTGAAACAGTCTCCTTTTTCCTCTGTAACAGCAAACAAGACCATCAGTGCAAATAATGCTATTTTTATATAGTTTTTCTTAATGCCTTTGTCATGGGTACCCTCACCCAGGAACTACAGCTGGCGTAGTTTAAAAACACTACAGATTTTGTCCAAAGGGAACGCTAGAATTAACACAAACTGAAAGTTCGTCGGAGCACCTTTAAAAATTGCAATTGAGATTTCCCCAAGGAAGCAATAGCCTTCTTTCAACTGTCTATTTTGGTCACAGGTGACTTTTACTGCTCTTTAAGATGACACATAATAGGATAACAGATGTAGGAAAATGTGTCACTTTTCACGTCGCCCCCCATGTGAACTTTTGCATAAATGTCAGTGGAAACCTGGCAGGATAGAGTTAAGGTCTGTGTGTGTGTGTGTGTGTGTTAAGGTCTGTCCCCTGCCTTCACTCTAAACTGAACTTGACTCTGAAATGTTTCACTAAGTATCAGCTTCCTTCTCTGCTATGGTTAGTAAATAAACCCAAACACAAATCAGAGACCGTCAAGGGGCACATTTAACATCACACACTGTCATGATACATGTAGTAGCAGTTTACAGGTATTTTAGACTATTCCTATATTTTATTTTTATATTGTTAAATGTATTTTGCATCTTTGATTGTTCATTTTTGGATTCAACCACCACATGCCTGAGATAAAGCAGACTTTACTAAATGTATATGTTTCAATTAGTACAAATTAAATGTGTACTATAAACCACAGCTAACTTCCATTTTGTTAACAATGATTATCTGTTTTAATTCAATTGATGGTCTTATTTGCAATTAGGAAGATTTGATGCTCACTAACGCTGATTCATTGTAATACTATAAAAATTGAATAGCTACCAAACTGCATCCTAGAATGGTGATAAAAATAAATCTAAATGTGTATTTTCATTTCATTTAACCTTTCTTTATTACTCGAAAGATCAGTTGAGGCATTTGAAAATGTTTTACAGAAATGTAACATAAGATTAGTATTTCATGAGCTAAAGCTTCCAAGAACTACCATAAACACCACCTGTGGCTCTAAAATGCATCTTTCTATAATGACACAGTACAGCGGCTGTCAGAGCTGAACCTGTGACATTTTAATGACATCTCTGTCGCGCACGTGTCCCACACACACACACACACACACACACACACACAAACACACACACACACACACACACACACACACACACACACACACACACACACACACACACACACACACACAGTCTGCTTCACTCACCTGCGAAGAGGCCCACGTTTGATTGACGTGACTCGAAGGGACAACGAGCCTGTCCAACCACCTCTTCTCCCTCCTGCTCCAGTGTGGACATCTAGAGACAGGGACATACTTTATAAGGCCTTATAAGGGACTGCTGAGCTCACCCCATAGAAATACATTGGATATAAAAGGATAGAACAATTGAAAGCATGAACACTTTATTGTTTAGACCTGTTCTTGTAAACGGACAAGATAGCCGCTAGTCCAAGGGCAGAAATCGATCGCCTAAAGTCCTAAATGTTGTGAGAACTATAGCTTTAGGGATGTGTGTCAAATCCATCAGAGACAATGAAAGGCAACTCCATAAAGCTCCATAAAGAGTAGTTGTTTTTTGGATGTGGATGTGGATGTGTGTGTGTGTGTGTGTGTGTGTGTGTGTGTGTGTGTGTGTGTGTGTGTGTGTGTGTGTGTGTGTGTGTGTGTGTGGTCTGAAGTCCTGGGGGCAGGAGCAGAGAGGACAGTTTATCTCTCGGCCGCAGTCATTTAGCTGCTGTTATCCGAACTGCTGTTAACAAGATTGTAAACCCCAGGTAAGGTGTGTGTGTGTGTGTGTGTGTGTGTGTGTGTGTGTGTGTGTGTGTGTGTGTGTGGAGATTGAGCACATGCCAACACAAACACCCGACGTAGCAACAAGGTGATGAACTGAATGAGACACAAACACACACACACACACACACACACACACACACACACACACACACACACACACACACACACACACACAGTCTGTTAACACAAGGCTTAGTTGATGCCGGATGGTCTCCTCTGACACATGATCAGTGTTATGGATTCACTTCAATACACACAGTGATCTGAACTTCAGTATAAAGATCATACAAGTGCACAGGACTCAATAATGAAATCAAGCTTTTTACACGTTCACACTTTGTATATCTTCTTTATAAAATAGGCCAATTGACCTGCATTTTTTAATTTTTGTTTAACCTTTATTTATACAGGTAAGACACGGGGTCTCATTTTCAAGGTGTGGATTACGATTGAACTCCAAGCTCTCCCAAGACATCCATACAAAACATACACTTCTTTAAGGGATATGTGTGTTACACCACTGAATCTGATGCAATCCAACACACCACCGCTGCCCTGAATATCACTTGTGTGTGAAAGATTTGAGTGTATTGCAGACTTTCGTGTTGTATTGTTGTTGTGATGAATTGCTTTACTGCTGGGCCGTCCTGTACAGCAGCAGTCTAGCTTTTGTCAGATGTAGTAAAAGGAGGTTTTCACAAAATCATGAATAGAAATCTCTGAAGGGTAGTTCAGAGAGTGGCCAATACTAAGTGCTTTGAAAATGCATTTCCCAGTTTGACTGTAACAACTGGGAGAAGCAGGGAAGAAACACAGCAGCGGGCAGATGACAGATGGATTTCACGCATTTAAGGTATTGTTGTAGCGCAAACGCATGTTGTAGACAGGCAGCACCTCTGTTGTTTACACACCAGCTGGTCAGTGAGGATGCATGATCATGGCTGGGCATCCATTCATGTCTTTGACCAACAAACACACACAGACAGACAGACAGACAGACAGCCAGACACACACAGACACACTGACTGACGGACCAAAACAAACACAGAAGCCTCTCACTCAATCCCCCTTTGTCCTCCATAGATTTTCAGTTTGTGATATGATTTACACTATCTCCCTCTCCCCCCAGCTGTCTGGATAGTCATCTCTTGTACTATTTTCCAGACTACAGAAGTAAGTGTGTGTGTGTGTGTGTGTGTGTGTGTGTGTGTGTGTGTGTGTGTGTGAAGGGGCAGCTGAGGGGGCTGTGGAAAGATAAGACTGTAAGGATGTGTTTTGTGTAAATCAGAGGCTCTTAACAAAAGACATTTCCCATCAGTCTTCTTTGTGTGTATTCACCTTTGGACATCGGTAGCCGAGCAATGAGACAGAGCAGTGTCTGTGTGACACCTGAGGCATTATATGATCCTACATAGTATTTAGGTGGTGGCATTCCATGGAGATACTGAATTATAGTAGCCTGGTCCTACCAGACCATCATACTTCATTTCATTTGTACAGAAGGTCTGGAATCGCTCAATTGACAAACGTTCCCTCACTTGAAGACGTGAAGGGTGTCTGTTGAAATTTAAAACTATTGGATCTGCCCAGTGCCACTCTGGATCTGCCAACCAATCGCATAACGTTTGGTCGAGACGTATGCCATGCACCGGCTTCTGTCTACAGCTGAAATTGACGCACAAGAACCCCTAATCTTATCAAATTTTAACTTTGGGTTAAATTTCCAATTCCTAAACTCCCTAAAACTTCCTCCAAATAACAATTGAAGGCATAACAAAGCCTGTCAAGTTCTAGATAATGGTCTTGTCTCTCTCTTTGTGTGTGTTTGTCCTCTAAACTAAGCAATTAAGATGTCTGTCACATATCTTGTTTATTTTCATTTGTCTATTGTTTTTGTCGAATGCTATCTAATTGATTAATAAACTCATTTTATTCTTTAATTACATTTTTTTTCTGTTCTGATTTTTAATCTTTGGTACATTTCATTGCTTCCATTTGTATGAAATGAGCTTAAAAACAACATTTTTGTTGTTCATATTGTGTCAAGAAATAAACTTAAACTTTCATTAAATCGCTGCATTTTGGGGGGAGGGGGGGTGTGTGCTTGTGATGTAGTGGTTAGAGCCCCCCACCCCCCAATAGAGTCTCAGTCCTCTTCACAGCAGAGCACGGGTTAAAATCCAGCCCGTGGTCGTTCTCTGCATGTCATTCCCCTCTACCCTATTTCACCTCTGTCTTTCCAAACTGCCTAATGAAGAATAAAATGCCAAAAATGATCTTAAAAAATAAATAAAACAATGCTGTATTGAGTGCAAACAATATAACATTACATATTTCACATTTCTTCATTTGGCTTCCCATAGGGGGAACCTCATTCTTGACTAAATCCCTTTTCAACGTGTAAACCGGTGTTAATGATTCTGTGATACTTCCGAAATATGAATATCATACAAAACCACAGAGGGAACATTTTCTCACCCACCCTCACTCCTGGAATCAAACTACTAGCTTAGCTCATAGGACGACAAACTGAAGGGGAAATAAAACACACTATTGAGTTATTTTGCCCCGTTTGAATGTGCGTCTCCCTCTCTGTCAGATTTACAGGTTGTGCTGTAGACTGGTGGTAATGTTCTGTTGTGAATCACAGTCTAACCCTTTGATGTCATCGCTCAGACTCCAACACAAAGTCATGCTGGTATTTATTGAAACGGACCTCAAACTGTCGGCGCTTTACTTCTGCATTGTCCTTAAGGGCCTCACATTACGATGAGATCATACCAATATTTTGAAGGTTATACAGAAGTATTTGTTAGTTGACTGATTTATCATAAAATGTGTTAGGTTAGGCTGTATCAAAAATGTATTGTGTAAACTTTGGACACTCATATAAAAGAAATAATTTAACTCTGGCTTTACCATCTTGACTTTTTGTTTTTTAAAGAGATGCAAATGTAGGCATAATAAGTTAGATACTGCAACATTTGCATAATTATTTAATCAAATATTTCTGAAGAAAAAAAAAATTGAACCACAAATAAATTATTGTTTAAGGCCATTAATGAACTGTCAAAGTTTCATGATATCTATAAATTAAATAGTTTACCCAATTCACCTGCGTTTCCCCTTAAACAACTCACCAGTCTTTTCTAACCTATCATTTTTCACTTAGCCAACAGCTACTTCTCACTATAGCGATGAAATAACCACACAGACAAGGTGCATCTGAGAGCCTTAGTTGTCTAGCTGCATATAACCTCTCTCTCCCCACTCCTACCTTTTCATCTCATCCCTTTTACTCCTTTGTTGTTTCAGAGGTGGTGAAACAATCTGTTGTGTTATCGCCGTCATCAGCATATCTTGTGTTCTGTCAACAGATTCCTCTCTCTCTTTGTCTTGTTGAGCCAACAACATCACAAACGTTTGAAGTCACGCTAAAATATCTTCCGACATAACGAACGCACAGTGAACAGATCTGCTGATATCTACATTGTTTTGAAGGCTGCTAGTGTCGAATCCACAGCTGACTCCAGGGTTAGAGAAATACAATGTTGTCTTTTCTTGTATGCGTGTATTGGTATATGTAGACACTAGATAGGTATGAATGTTGGTTAGTTTACACCACTGTTCATTTCTGTAGGTTTAGTTAGCTACCTTTTTGGGTATTATGATTGTTCAGGCCATCCAGCTGGCAGATTTCTTTTAAAGCTGACACAATCTGCATTTTACCTGCTGTGATCTATCTCCATAGCAGTGTTTGTTTATGTGTTATTTCATAGTATAGGTCATTTTCCAAGTGATGGTAACATTATTGTATTGGTTGTATTACAGATGTACTGTATCTGGATCAGTGTATGGGAAGAGGTAGTAGATTTTTTGAATGAAATTCAAGTGAATTCAAAGTGTTTTTATGCAGATGTATATCAATTTTACTTGTTTCTAACCATATTGTGTCTCATATTTGATCCATTTTACATATGTGTGTGTGTGTATTCATGGTTATACTGTATGTATATATACATAAAAATGAAATAATTAAATTACATGTATGTTATTCTCAAAAAGCAATATTGACCTCATATTCCACTACGACTGATGTCTGTTTTTCCAATGCCTGTGTGTGTGTAAACTTATGACTTCATTCATAATTTTCCTCATGAATACCACATCTGTTCTGTGTGTGTCTCTGTGACCTTCTGTGTGTTTATGTCACGTCATCCCTAATAATGACTCATTCATAAAAATACAGTTATGCTAAATGCAAAACAAGCTAACTATGTCATTCCCATTTAGCAACTTCCAAAACAGGGTACAACTGAAAAAGCACATAAGGTCATCAGCAAACTCATCTCGCAAACTGATGTAATATGATCCCTTATTTTTTTATTTTATAAACCTTCATTTCTACAGGTAAATCCTATTGAGACTGGATACTGTTTTTCAAGGGAGACCAGTTCCCATTTACACGTTACCATTCACACACACACACTCATATACCGATAGCAGCAGGCTAACTATCGACATTCACACGAGGCAAGGTGGGTGAAGTGTCTTGCCCAAGGACACAACAACCATGACACAAGTGGCAGGGCGGGGGATGGAACCGCCAACCCTTCGATCGTCGGCCGACCCGCTCTACCACCTGAGCCACAGTAACTAAAGCCCAGAGGCAGTGCACAGTGGTTCAGAGTCTCACCTTATAGTTACGGCAGGTGGGGTTGAAGGCGTTTGTGCCGCAGGCGAACAGTGTCTCGTCATTGCGAGGAACCAGCACTTTGATGTAGTTGTAACATTCGTCCTGTCGGGCAGAAAGAGAAGCTTGATGTTACCGCGGGGACCAGAATAGCTCCTATTGTAACACGGCAACCACAGAATGAAAAGCAGGTAGACAGTGCATTTTATTCGCTGCCACACACGCGCACACACACACACACACACACACACACACACACACACACACACACACACACACACACACACACACACAGTTATAGTTTTGAGGACACTCAGTGACATAACATATTCCCCTAACCAACATATAGACCCTAACCATCACAACTAAATGCCTAACCCCAACCCTTGCACTAACCTAACCCACACACACACACACACACACACACACACCTCTCTTTTATACAGTCATTATCGTTATTCCTAGCCTGACTCTTGCAGTTTCACTGGGGGAGGAAAATGCTACGCCTCAAGTCTGACTTCTCCAGATGGATTTGCAACTGATTCTAAAAAGCCAGCTGCACACCTTCGCTCATTACCAAAACTTTACCATGGTCGAAATGAAGGCATAGGCAAAGAAAGACACTTGGAGAAAGAGGACGGTGTGTGTGTGTGTGTGTGTGTGTGTGTGTGTGTGTGTGTGTCTGTCTGGGTAGATAATACTCACGCTGTTTTTGCCTCTCACGGTGCACTTCTCCACATCCTTCGACTTCCAAGTCAGTTTCTGAAAAAAAAAAAAAAAAAATTAAACAGACAATCCGCCATTCAGCTACAAAGACAAGCTGCTCCTCTCCATCCCAAGGCTTCTGTCGCTCCCGGTCGTTCAAGTGCCATTACCACACAGCTGTGATTAAAATCTGGTTAACTTCAATAAACTCTTGTAAAAGGAAAATGCAAACAGAGGACTTTAAGGAAGGCCTGTGCTGATTGTCAATGGGCAGCTAAACAATGGTGGTGTCTCAGTGATAGAAATCCCTCAGAGAGATAAGTCTTGATATGTGAGAACACACACACACACACACACACACACACACACACACACACACACACACACACACACGGGACTAGGGAACAGTATTAGGGCCAAAAAGTCGAAAATAAAGTCGGAAAGTTGGAAGTATAAGACTCGAAGATTCGAACTTCTGGGATCAAAAACAATCAAATCAAAAGCAACACGTTGTGACAATAGCAAAGATGCATTGAATTATTCACCATGGAAGTCCAGATATGTTAATATCTTTCCAACTTTACAGCAGTCTTTTAAGTTTATTCTCAACATTTAATCTTTATTCTCAAAATGCCTGATGAAAAAAAATAAAAATGTTCCGTAATGTCTGCAAAAGATGTTTGCATCATTTCACTGTCCATATAAGGAGTCAACTAGCCCCAATTAACCTAGTGGCCAATGACCATGCCCTTTATACACACACACACACACACACACACACACACTTCCGGTCCAGTGGGCTGTTATAAAAGGGAATCCATCATCTTGTTAACAAGCTCTGCCGGTTGAAGGTTTAATGTGCTCCATTCCGATCCATTCCAGTCAGATTATTTACTGACTTGAATTTTCCTCTGCGCTCATAAAAACCCCTGAGGAGTCTGGTGATTGGGTTTCAGCTCACAGTCACTCACACAATCCTTTTGTCAACAGCATTAGAGCCTGACGTCTTACTCAGTCACAAACATATAGTAAGAAGTAGAGCAGTCCAAGCTTGACACCACTTATCTGATATGTCAGACTAACCCTGGGTTCCAAATCACATACTTTTTCTTTTTACTACACTACATACTAAAGTACAGAAGAGTTTTAGGGCCAGAGGAGAGAAAAAAAAAATCAGATAAGGAAGTTTTTTTTCATTATGTCAAGAAATGTCAAGAATGAAGACAAATACTGCAAAATGCTATTGGAGTTAGTGGGGCATTTACGTATGTTCAGCATACTGCAATTGACTTGCATGTATTTGGGACATCCTAAATCTTTTTCTGGCGTACTAAATAGTGGGGAAGTAAGGAGATCGGAACGCAGGGCAAGTTTTAATGCTAATAGTGAATCCAACAGGTTTTTGGTTTCAGACACTTTTGAATATTTTACTGAATCTCCTCCATGATTAAAAGTTATTTAACTTGTAGTCTGTTCTCTCGCAAACAATATGAATATTTTAAATGTATATGATACAAAGGTAATCATTCTCTCTCATACACATGCATATTTTTATTAATCAACAGTGTGTAAAGTAAACTAAGGTAAAACAATTTGTCACAACATTTAAAAAAATCATGCATGAACAACAAATCCCAGTACAATGTCTTAGATGCTAAAAATGATTGACGAAAGCTGAGGAGGCCATTTGTTTTTTTTAGTTTAGGATTTCAATTCGTTTCAAGGAGTGTTCTGAACTACAACCTCACAATAAGCCAGCCTGTGGTGTAATACAATCTAATGCCGTATTGAATCCTCTGGGTAGCTCTGCCTGGACCAAAAGTCCCTGAAACACAATTTGGACCACAGGCTTGTTCCCTTGTTTTCATTTCACCAGAGAAAGCTTTCAGTCCAGCTGTCAAAATCACAATCTACTTAGAACAACAGGTGAAAACAATTCAAATGTTGGGTCAACATGAAAACTAGCACCTTGATGAAATAGACATGCTTAATTGGGAGAGCATTGAACCTTTCAATTATTATTGTTTATTTTCCATTGCAATCAGTATGCAGTAATGGGAGATGTCCTTATTTAGCAATTTGTACTGTTGCACCTTTTCACTTTTTTTGGGTCGGATTTGTACCAGCGACCACTGCAACAAAGGCCTAAGCCAATATGGTACACGCTCTACCCACTACACCACCGGAGCACACCAAACTTATAATTTTCTGAGCAGTTTTAAAGCTGGCAATTTTTCCCGCAGGGGTCCTTGCACTAAACAGCTCCGTGACTTTGTGACACGTTTCAGTCGGTGTCAGCATTATGCTAATATACCCCGTGCCATGTCCACGCTCCATTTGGTTTACTAATAATTACCTGTGGCCACTCCACACACACACACACACACACACACACACACACACACACACACACACACACACACACACACGAGAACAGTGAAGGGGAGAACGTGAATAAGTGTCCAATGCTAAAAATAAAGAGCTACTTTTAAAACAAAGCCCCATTTAAGGAATTGATTGGTGATGAAGACAGGGATTGGTTGGTTGATTTTAGACAGTAGCAAACTAACACTCAAGCAGCTGGACAAAAGGAACTTTTTAAGGGAAACCAGAATATTGGTATGTTCTTTAATCAGTTTCCAATTGTGTTTGGGTGAATGGCTGGAAAATGCACAATATACCAACATTAATAATATTATAAAAGAAAAAAAAAAAAAAGAAAAAATAACATTGAACTGAAGTGCTCAGAATTTTTCCCATTTGTTTGTGCCACCATTTCCCCCCACATCAATAGTTTGGATCTCCTTGACATGGAGTGGTGGCCTAATCAGAAAGAATATCCGTGTTTAGCACTAATCTAAATACAAGCAAACAAAAAAATCCCGGGCCTCGGAGGGGTTTTATTTAAAGTGCAATCATGTTTGACAAATGAGATTGGGCTAGGGAGGGAGCATGGCACTCCAGAAAGCCACAAGAGCCCCGCTCCACTTTGTATTGGATATACGTCTGAAGAGAGATTGCCTTAATACTTGAATGAAAGGGCAGACAAAGGGTAGAAAGGAAAATAATGATACAAACATTACAAGGGATTTTTTTTTTTCTCTGTAAAACCGCACAGTGTGGTCCAGAATTGTAAAAGTCTAGAGAGCACTGCCTTTTATTTAACCACTTTAGAAAGGGAATGGGTCTATACATTTATTTAATGTCCACAGAATCCTAAAAACCTCAATAGTTATTTGCAGTCAATATCAAGTGAGGCTAGGGCCATTTAAAACCTCTACTGGTAAATCACCCAATATATAATATATGGTATTGATTATGAACGAGCTATATAGGCATCAGTCACTCCCTAAATGTAAGAGTATGGTTACATCGAACAACTAAGGCTAAGGTTGCCCTTACATTTTCATTAAGGTTGCCTTATGGAAGAAAAAAAAGTTGCATTAAATCACAATTTCATTTGAGTGCTGTTATGGAAAACCATTCAATTCTAAAAATGTTTGCCCCATAACATAGCTATGCAGTATTACCGTATGTGCTTATGCTAGAAGGTCCTTAGTAACCATATTCTTTAGACAGTTTTAAGGCTACCCAAAGTATTGCTGTATTTTGACTAACTGCTGTAAAAAGCCTTAGTCTGAACTCCCAGGCAAGGAAACAAACTAAGAAGCTTTATGCAACCAGCGCAATGCCTTAAAGAAATCCTCTTGGACTTTGAATCTTGGCGTATTTTTGTATGAATAAATCAACAGACAATGTTCCAGTATATAAAACCAGATGGCCTGTGCATACTATGAGTGAATTCATCATGTAGGTCGGCTCAAAAACACATGGATCCAGAAAGGTTACTGTATGATATGTTGGAGCAGAGTATTAAACATTGAAACAGAGAGTCGATTCTGGAACGGTAAACCGGCAGAACATTTTTAAATCCATGACAGACTTCCCTACCTGCTGTGGGATTATCTGCTCAACTGAAGTGGCGAGATTGACGGCAAACACATGGTCCCTGTAAGAGATAAGGAAAGACAGTGTTAGTGAGGCCAGCTACACGTTCTTTCTGTTAAAGGAATACTTCACCCATATGGAACCGGCATTCTATCATTATAAAATTACTATTATAATATAATGAATGAGATTTTCTCCCCTTAGTCTTCCCTTGGTCTAGCTGTCCTGTTAATCCTAACCCTTCATTTTCCCATGTGTGATATCACGCATGGGAAATTGTAGGGTTAGACATTGAGACCATAAAACACTCTTTCTGCGTTTTCTCAGGCTAGGATGAACCAATTTCTAAAATGTTTGCACATTTATACTACACAGGATCTCAGAGTTCAATACACCTTCATATTCCCACCGGTGAAATAGGTCTTTAAGACTTTCTGCTTTTTAAATCTGTAGCTCCATAGGCCATTTCAGCAAAACAAAATGCTTCTCTTTTTGAGTATAGGAGTAATAGAAGCTCTTTGAGGCAGTATTTTATTGTTTGCTATTGTTCAACTCCATAACCTCACAAAACTTTTCCATAGCAATAGCTTCCCCGGCGATCATATAAATCACGGTGTGACTGTGAAGTGAGGCGTGCACTTTGTTGAACGCAGCTGTGGAAAATATTAAAGTCCATTTAGGTACATTAAGAATCTTTATACCTTCCTGGACAAGGGTGGGGGGGTGTTCTTGGCAGTAAGGGAGTTGTTTTGAACAATGAAAATAGTGCAAAGGAGGTTTCGACCTGGTGCGTTTGAGATAATTAACCCAAGACATTTTGATGGAGAGTGGAGCAACATGCAATTAGTGCTGAGAGATGCAACTGGAAAGACTTCAGACATCCAGGCAGTTTGGGGTGGAGCTCCTGGCTTAGGAGCTACCACACAGCAGTAGTAACAGTAACATAAGTTTTGACCAGTGGCTCAAAACAGTGACAGAGATATGTTATCCCCCTAAAGCAGGAATATACTGCCCAACTTTCTGGAAGTTTTAGATTTATAATTACTTTATAATTAAAAAAAAAAAAAAAAAAACTCTCTCTTTGCCTTCAAGGAGCTGTCACTCATTTAAAGGTTTCTCAGTAAAATTACCATTCGTTTTAATATCCATGCAGACTCATTTTTACAACAGACAACGTGGTGTTCTTGTAGTGTCTGAATGGGTTTTACGATACGCTTTCACAAATCCTTTACCATACCATCATAAAATATTCTGTTTCTGTAAACTACTTGCCAACTTAAACTTAACCTCCTTGCTTATGCTGTTGCACATTTTGTCCATGTGTCCAGAAAACCAATAATAGTCTAACAATATCTATCACTTTCTTAAAGAAAAATGTCACAGTATTGACGGGTTTAAAGTATTGTGTGTTCATGTGGAGTATTGGTCTGCTTCTGAGCATTCTTTCCAACATCCCAGTCATTTTATTGACCCTCAGTAACCAATGGAAACAGAGGTATAGAGAGAGCAGAGAACATCAGATCCTTTGTAATGTTGAATGAACAGAACAGTGGATGAGATGACTGACCGGGCAGCGATGTAGAGCATGTGGTTGATCCGCAGCATTCTCTGGAAGTCCAGGCCCAGGCGGACGGTGTCGTTGTCCGACATGAGGCCCTGGAAACTGGGGTAGAGGTAGGAGGCTGAAGGGGGGTAAAGAGAGGAAAAGACAATGTTTAAGAACTCATCATTTGCATGCATATGCGCATACTGTACATGCAATTTTTTTTTAACATTTTTTTTTAAATCAGTTTTTGAAGACACAACTACAAACATTTGTATATACATTTAATGTGTATTGAAATGCATATTCAATGTATGCAATTTATGACGTGTGTGTATGAACATGTATTACGCAACAATAAAGCATTATCTTATCTAATCGTATATAGCAAAAGACACCAGCTAATGCATTCTCAGCAAAAAGGTTTGAAAGCATAAGACTGACTTATTATTTAGGCCAACACTTGAAAATAGAGTTCTTACTCTAGCATCAACTTCAATGAGAAACATTAATATTAACAAACAGCACAGAGGCCAGCACCAGCTTTCTAAAACATTGAATCAATTCTCAGTTGTAAAATGTCAGCGCTTTACAAACTGCTGTTTATCAGTACCATCGTTCTAGAAAGACATTAAGATAAAACACATTAATCCACAACAAATAAGCAGCTTTGAAATGCACCATCGCAGTTTAAGGAACGAGTAAACCAAGGTAACTATTTGTCCCTATTGTGCTTGATATCCAGGGCATATTCTGTATGCTAATGTAGGCTACACCTGTGGAGGTGGATAAGCAAGGGAAACAAGAGCATCTAAAAGTTGCAAATTAGCCGGTGGAGTCAAATAAGTCAGTCTGATTTGAATAAAAGTCTCGGGTAAACATTTCTTAACAGATACGTCTAGGGATGGTGCCAGGGGAGGACAAGGAAACAAATCAGAGCAATCTCCATGGAATACCTGTGTGTGGTAAACCCACATTTAAATATCACTCGTCTGCCTCCGCGGTAACACTGCTTAGTGTTGTCATGAATACAATTTAAATTCCTTCACTTGATCATGCAGCGGTGAAATACGGGTGTTACAAAACGACACCACAGGGTTAAATAAGACACAATATAGAATATCTGTTGCTGCAGGTAGTGTACATTAAAGTGGCTACGAGGAACTTTTAGTTTTTGTTGATTCTATCGCCCCCTTTGGATAAAAGTGGTAGTGTTTTTTTACCACAAGAGCGCCTGCTGTCCTAAAGATCTTTGCTAGGGTGTGATTTTTTTTTGGGAGCGAGTGAAAAAGGAGTCACCGCGATGAGGTAATGTATAAATATGCGACTATGTTAGATGGTTATATGATGATGGTAGCAAAGTAAACTTTAATTCACTACAGTTCATAAACACAGGTTTTTACCGTCTGCCTGCCGTTCCCTGAAGATCAGACCCATACAAAGGCATTTAAATAAAAACTATATAAAAATGCATTATTTTCACTGATAGTCTTGCTGGTTGTTAAAGGTCATTTATGATCATCAGAGGAAAAATTAGACTGTTTCATAAACATTTAAGAGTCACTCGTAGGAGGTTTAAGTATATACAATTTAATGGGAATGTGTATTCATGTATAAAAAGACGTGTGTGTGTGTGTGTGTGTGTGTGTGTGTGTGTGTGTGTGTGTGTGTGTGTGTGTGTGTGTGTGTGCGCGCAACAAAGATGAGATGAACTGAAGGATGTGGTGCGAAGAAAAGAAGACATTGATATAATATCAACCCGGGGCAGATTTACATTTTCCCTTCTCTCTCTTCTCTATTTTAATTCCATTTTTGTCATTTTCTACTCAAACAATGGTCTAACTCACTGGAGGGGAATATTAATTTAAACAATGGGGAGATGTAGTCCAGGCAGGCAGCACTTTAGATTAAAGAATGACAGCTAGTCAGTAGATGGATATGCCTAGCAAATGTTTAAAAAAAAAAGAAGAATTATTATTATTTTTTTTAAGTTGCTTCGGGTAAAAAAAGAAGAAGAAATTGGCCAGCTCAATACCGACACCAGACTATCTCCCACATCACAGAGCCTTCCCCTGCCGTTTCTTTAACACCAAAGTAAAACTAGCCTACTGTATTAAGTGCCCTGCAGCCTCCCATCTGACCTGGACTGCCACTGTATTAGCAAATCCCCGCTAGAAATAGACCGCATTTCGGAAATGAGTGTCTCTACAGGGAGTCCTGGTTCCCCTAAATGCTGGTCTCGGAATCGACTGATTTAAAGATTTAAAGGGGTAATGTCTGGCTGAGCGCTGGACCTTGCTGTGCTGTGTCTACAGAACAGACTCCCAGTGGTTCACACTAACCCACATCAGGGTTTCTTAATTACTCTTCAGCACTTTCACATCCTCTGAAGTTTAGCAGGCAGATGGGGCGCTACTCGGCATGAGTAGATGGAAGCCCAGGGGTTATTTTAGATCGCTGCCTTTGGGAGAATGGGTGCACTGTATGGTCAGGGTATGGGGTTAGATGGACTCGAACCAGAATGCTACGTCCTAAGGCATGCACATCACACAGGCACTGCAATATCAGAAATAGACATTTGCCTCAGTGGGCTTTTACATTTCATACAGTAGGACACCCTGTCCTTAGACCCTTTGCTCGGCTGAGAAAAAACTCCCAGTAAAAAAGCCTTAATTTGATTATTTGTCTTAAATCATTGTCAACTCTTAAGACTTTTTGTTTTCCGTAGTCAGTCAGAAGAAACAAGGCATTTTTTGCTTAGCACTTAAGTCTCTAGAAAAAATGTGATGGACATATTTTTTATCAATTTGCATATTTTGATTCTATTCTGTTCATCCTTCAATGGTCCAATAAGATGTAAAATGACCGTCACCATGATAACTTACCACAGTTGCTTTACCCTTCTTAAACTGTTGTAAACTGTTATAACCATATCATAGCCTTTAAAACTAATGGACGTTAAGTATTCCTCAAACTACTTCCTGGATCGTATTTTATCTCATCACATGCACCTCTATCAAAAGACCTGCCCTTGCATTTATATTAGGGTTCAAGCAATATACACATTTATATACGAAGCTTTAAAACAAACAGTCCGTAAAGGGCAGAGTCAAACTGACAGCCCTTTTCATACATTTATAATGACATCGCTTCAAAAAGTGGAATTAATTCACCATAAAAAAAAGGCAATTAGTTACTTTTAATTAATTGCAGAGTTGATGAGATGGGTCGTTAAGAGACCTTCAGGAGTGTTGCTGTCGGTGGAAAGTTTTGGTGTCATATTATGGTCTAAATTAAAATCATTTGAGTAAAATTTGTCTGATTCTCTTTAAATAAAAAAGTTTTATAACATAACATAACATTTACATTTTATGTAATTTAGCAGACGCTTTTATCCAAAGCGACTTACAACTGGAGCACACATTCATACACCGATAGCAGCAGCTACCACGCAGGGTTCAAGCTAACTATCAGGAGACATTTAGGGTTCAGTGTCTTGCTCAGGGACACTTGGACATGTGGCGGGGAGACCGGGGATCGAACCACTGACCATATAGTTGCGGGTCCACCACCCTATCCACTTCGCCACAGCCCGACATTTAAATCTATATACATCCAGAATCTGTATAATGGCCAAGAGTGGCTACAGTATGAAACCTTACTTTGTTCAAACTTTCTCAGCTTTTCGTTTCTGTCGCAAAAAAAATTCCGACATGCCTGAGGTAATTGGTCTGCCCGCTCTCCAAAAGAACTAGTGACTCAGGTATGATTTCACAGACTCCAACCCGATGAAGAACTACCATTCCTAATGGACGTCCTGCAGAGTTAGGGAGGGACCTTGTGCCACACGGGAAGGTGACAAATTGCCTTCATTACACCTGGGCCGGCGCTCCACATATAGCTACTATTAAAGCCGCGCAACTATTTCTGCTAATGGTGGCGTTACTCTCTTCCAGATAGATCAATTACAGTGTGTGGGCCATGGCACGAAGCACCTCTTAAATCAATTATGGGCCATTACATTTAGTAGCCGGGACCTCTTGTGTGGACCTCCCCAGTGATTGGGTGCCGTTGATGAGTCTCCAGGGTGGGACAATGAGGCAGTGTCTTGAGAGTCCCAGATGTTTTAAGATCCTACTCAGTCATATTCGTATGTTAAGGGCCGGTGCTGGGGAGGTTTTAACTGCTACAGTGTAGGCCTTCAGTATAAGCTTTAAAAGTGCAGTAATGTAATGTTCTGTGGCTAAGGGGCTCATGATCAATACATTAACAACAGACGGAGCTTGATGACGTCATGGAGTTGCAAGGGATCTTGGGAGCAGCTTATATGCAGCGCTTATGTCATGTTATGAATGCAAAATCAATACATATCAACTTCACACACTATGAACATATTCAACTTCAATGGACTTCTTGTGATTGATATGTTATTGTTTAAAAATATATTTTGCTTTGATTAGCTATTTATTTGTATCTGTTGTACATGTTAAAGGTCCTGGCAACCCAAATCCACAAAATCCTTGTAACTACAGTATGTTATTTGGGGGTTAAACTGAATGCCTATATGTATATGAAAGGTCTTAGGAATATCTGTCAACCCCGCCCCCCGCAAAAATACTGTCATGTCAGTTGGACGACCAGTTGAAAAACCCGGATTCGGATGTTGCCTTAGATCTCTATCGTATTGAGAAACCCAGTGTTGATCTCACATATTTCTTTGTGAGGGTTGCCAAGGCCTTTAATACTTCATACCCGTAGCTTGTTATCATTGGTGTGAAGCAAGAAAATAAATGACATGTTTTTGCCCTTTTAGTTGTAGGCTGTGTGTTCACACTGACTCATTTCAAATGACAACAACAGGTGTACACACATAGTCACATGGACTGACAGCTAGCTCATTCTCTGGATAGTTTTGGTGACTGTCATCATGTATCATCATCATTGACTATCCAACTCTGTGTGGATTTTGTCTTTTAGATGTTGAAAGAGGTACAGCTAGAATAAAGAATAAGACCTGCATGGTAAGTTGATTTCACCACAGTTTAGGATATGACACCTCAGAATTCACTGACAAAGGTATTTAGTATTCCGGGTGCTGATGTTGCTTCCTTAGTTTAAACATCTTTTCTCACACTAAAGTAACGAAACAGCAGCCGAATAAAACCTCTTTCCGGTGAATGTGCACTTAAACACTTCCAGCTTCCTTTAAGCTGTGGTCCCCAGTGATTAGATATAAAGCCTTGTTAGTGGTGACCCCGCCCGCTGTTCTTTTAAGGATCACCATAGCAACTCAACCGATTTTTTTTCGAAAACTCACATTCTCTGCCCACGTTGCTGATTGGTTCCAGGTCTTGGGGGAATGGCGTAGCTCCAGAGGATGGCTGAGGTAAGCAGCAGACGATGGCTAAGGTGAGAGCCAGGAGGAGGGCTGCTGGCAGGACGGGCCCAGGAGAAAGGCCCCGAATCAGCCTCATGTTGGCAGGAGATGAGACCTCACCACCAGAAACACATGGCCCACAGTGCAGTCAGCTCCCCACCTAGAAAATGAGACACAAGGTTTTGCTTGGTTAGGACAGTTAATGTATCCTATTGTTTTAATAATTAGACAGTGAATGCATACGGTTTGAGCCAATACTATCAGTTGGGCAGCCTTATACTGCATTGGGTTAGTATTAGGGATGGACCATTGGTAAAAAAAGGCACTCAAGATGTATTGTTTTTGTATGTGTGTGTGTGTGTGTGTGTGTGTGTGTGTGTGTGTGTGTATTTGAAAATACCATGTTTTACCACGTATAACACACAATAAATTTGATCCCGCAATCTTGGAATAAACTACTCATTCCTATCTAAAGTTAGTATGACATCGCTATACTTTTTACTATACTAAATCCATCATGGTAGAGAATTGACAAGGTTGATCTGATTGAACAGTGACAACAGCAGCAATGTTGAAAGGTGGCAGCTAAGTTCTTATTAGCATGCAATGCATTATGTCAATGCGGCGATGTGATTAAGTGTCCGCTGAGCTGCCGAGATGCCTGAGTGTAGAGAGAGAGAGAGGGAGAGACACACACACACACACACACACACACACACACACACACACAGTCAGAGAGAGAACCAGACACAGGGAGGGAAAGCATCCAGCAGAAGAGGTGAGATGCTTGGGCCCTGACCGACGGGACAACGGCCTCATTTACCGCAGAGCCGATGCCTTTCACGGGTGACTTGGTACAATTAAATCTCTGCCAGGCCCATGAGAACACCTCGCTTCACCCGCCCTGTGACACCGTGCCCTGGAGGTATTATTAACTTCTCAGGTTAAAGGGTCTGTAAGTGTGTATTTATAAAGCATCGTTATAACAACCACATGAAGGTCTAAGGTTTCAATCCAATGGTTAGACGTTGCGTGTAAAGTTTACTCTCCCAGTCACAATGATGGTCGGAAAACTGCAAACTCTAAACTGTGTCAATTCAGTTTGTCTATGAAGGGGATAGAGCAAATTAATAAAACCCTTGATCATACATGGGTTAAAAATGCCAGAATTAGGCAAAAGGTTTTTTGGGTAAAGCATGAGCAGGAAAGTATAGAAGAATAGCAATGTTGCAAAGATTCAGCCAAAATATGTCAATTAAACAATATGAAAGATGTAACTTTTATACTTCTGTCTAGGCAGTTCAGTCTAGACATTGGGATAAATGGGACATTGTTTTCATTCAAAGAAGTGCAGTTAATTGGCTTAAAAACCTTTTTCATAGAATTCAAGGATCTGGATGCACAATCTAATCACTTTATTGCTCTGTATGTAACATTCAACTAAATTATATAAAAGTCTGTTTGCACATTTTTGGGATACTTTTTTTTGCTACAACCTTCACGGTAGGTAACTATGTCATAAATGAAGATGAAGATATAGTGATTATATTTGGTGCATTTGTTTGCTTATTCATTCTGAATGACTGGACACAATAGGACAAGTCGGTTTTGCAATCCTCTTCTTACAAAAGTCAAGGATAATGATCTTACAATACAGACTGTGTTTGACAAGTGACCTTAAAGAAACGCTGAACAAAAGAAACTGAAAACAGCAACAACAGCTTATTACGCAAATACGTCGTTGCAACCTCACCCACCTGCATATATTCAAAGTCACGGATAACAATATTCAAAGCATTTTTGACCAAAACGTTTTCAGAACAGCTCTACGAAAATACAAAGTTTAGATAGAAGTTAGCAGGGAGTTTCTATGTTGGGATAATTAACAGCTGTGTTTGTTGTGTACATGTTTGAGATGGAGCATCAATGTTAATTTCCGCATCTGCTTGATATCTGAGGGAAGAGACAGATGGATGGCGGGAGGGGATTTGTTGAAAACCAACTAAACTGCTCTGACCTGTGCTCTCTGCCAACTTATGAGGGGCAGCGGGTCCTCTACACGGTTCTTTACAAGCCGCCCAAAGTTTATGTGCTGTGTCATTAGGCAATGAGACTCGGGCCACATGCTTTTAAGTGGGAGCAGACAAAATGAAGTCAACAGAGATGTGATCAGTCGTCAATATTGATAACAGTCTGCTTCATTTAAATGCAGATGAGAAAGCTGCATTTAAGCAATGAGGTCAAGCCATGATTGCCGCAATAAATTGAAGGGGAAGTGGGTGGATGTCTGCTTGTGTTTACTTGGTGAATTACAACAGCTTGCTTGTGCTGCCTTAGGCGATATATGAGGACAATATACCTGATGGATTAGCCTCATATGCCATGATTTGGGTTTTGTTTTCTTGCCAAGGGAGGACAGTCATTTGAACAAACAGATTATGTTCTACACATATCCCCGCTAGAGACAAATCCAGGAGATAAAAATTACCTTAAAATGACATAAACATTGAGGGCAGAACAAAAGGTTGAAGTAAATGCATTTACCCACAAAACTGCTGATAAACACCATTATGAATTCCACATGAACAATTTATATAACTAGTCCACTCCGGACATAAATATGTACCGACAGACGGCTAAAACATCCCGGGGATCATTCATTGACAACATGGGTACTTAGCTAAAGGAAGGCAGCCAGCAGTTAGATGATGATGCAAGCAAAACAAGACAACCATGGTAAGTACAAGAGCTTATACAAGTTTAATACCCTGGAACTTAGGCTAACATTTCTACAATAATCCAAGACACACCAGCACGCACACACACACACACACACACACACACACACACACACACACACACACACACACACACACACACACACACACACACACACACACACAGTCTCTTGATGGCTCTATCATTATCCTGCCAGCTTTACTGCATTACAGTAGAGTTCGCTTAAGCTACGAGGACGAGAGGATGGGAGGTCTACTTCAAGGTCATATCAAATTCAGGATTATAGAATTGATTGCCATATTGTTACAACACTTAGATGACTGTGTTCTGCCCGCTAAACAAACCTAGACAGACACACACCTTCACTGACACAACATAATACTCAAAAAACACCTTTGGCAGACCGTTGTGGTAGAACTGGTTAGACCAAATTGCCGTTGGCCATTTTCCAGAGTGTAACCGGCCAAAAAAGGGAGTGGTCTAAATAAGAGTAAAGGTAATGATGATGTAAAAACAAATTAATGAGCTGTCAGTCAAATCCTTTCACAATGAAATGAAGTGCTGTGCCAGAATACAAACCTTCACCTTCAAAACAAGAGTGACGTTCTGAGATATTTTCCAAAACATTGACGTGGTGACCGAGAGAGCAACTTATAGAGGACACAGAGTCAAAAACACACCCTACGCCCCCGTGTTTACCTCTGACGTAAATGCCCCAACACAACCCTGTCCCCTCCCTGTAATTCACAAGTTTTTTAAAGTTAAGCTAACACACAAACTCTTATCAGTAAATGAAGTTTGGCGCAGTCCAAGTAGGGAGTGTGGGCGGCTGATGAGCTGACAGCTGTTGAAGGGAAATAAGCCAGTGCTTATCCCATCTAGGGTTGGGACGGAATGGGCTTGGATCATTTTGTTTTTAATGAACTGGGCTTGTAGAGCCATCTGGGAGACATTGGCATTGATTACCTGACATTCATTTGAATTAACTAATAGCATAGCATTTACAGATTGATAAAATGTATCCACGTAGCATTTTTTAAATCTCAAGGCGTTTAACTGCATCGATGAAGAAATGAGACTAGAATAATAAGAGGATGAGGGATCTGTAATGATGAGGTCCTGCCATGGAGTCATTTGTATTCTTACATCAACTCTTACAAGGAAATGAGTTCCTCAGTCAGGAATAATAGCACCATAAAACGTTTTACTTAAATAGTAAATTCCAGTTTTATCCTCAAGCAAATTCATTGGTCGAGATACACTTGTTTACACATTTATTTTCTGCCAAGACCTGCTACTCACAACCACACAGACAACACAATCCTAATCAGAATCAACCTCAAATATTTCCTGACCTCACCAGTGCTTCAGAGGTTGTGTGGCTAATCTTCTTGCTTCTGATGACTATAGAATAGAGTTTATCTTTCACCTCACACTCCAGTGCACTTGAAAATCTCTTAGTCCTTTGGCTGTAAAAATCATTAATCCCCCACGATCCTCTCTTCCACTCATATTTATGGTACACATTGGCCAGCTTAATGAGTGAGCATATCCCTGGCTTTCTGGACAATTTGACACATTAGCATCTGCTCTCAGCAGACTGTTACAAAAAAGCTTCCTATGCTTGGTAATACTATCCTAATAATATCCATGTGATAAATAAAGTGTGAGGCGAGTTTGAGAGCACACAATTTAAGTTATAGATTTGTATAGCTCATGAGCAAAAAGCAGAGACAGAAAAAAGACAGACCCTGTTAATATAATATACTGGAAGACTTACTTGATGTTCTTGTATACAGACTAGTTTTTACTTTTAGTATCTTGGCATATTTCAAGAACATTCAAGTTAATTTATCATGTTAGACTAAATTAACCTTTTCGGATTAATATACTTGGAGGTTGAGGTGATTACATAGTATTGATGTAAATCAACATACTGTATGGAGCATTGTGGTTGTGCTTTTGGGGCTTAAAGATTCATCAAGTTAACATCCATGACAACCTTCATAAACCCATTGACCTGCCTCAACAACAATCACTCTTCCTTGCTATGTTGAACATATTTAGCTTTCCCAGACTAGTATAAAAATCCTTCCTGGTGATTTTCTGTTGTTGTCAAAACAACCACATGGGAATTTTAACGTGACAGGAGGAAAAACAACCCATGATATGAAGGCTGCCTGGTAAGACAAACATTTCATTGTTGAAGCACACGCCATATTGTTCCTCCCGAAAGGTTGATCAGACCAAGGATCTCAGTGCAGTCCCATGACACAAATCACACAGCACATCCCATATGCACAGAGCTGTTTCTTCTGTTAGCGTGCAAATCCCAGATATCCACCTGGAGTCTGCACAGACAGTCCTGGCTGACATTCAATCATAACAGATCATGGCAAAATCTAAATTTCATAGGAGGGATGTACCCCAGGATTATACGAATAATGACCATCAATATTCTTTCTCACGAAAAACAACAGTTTTTTTCAGTTGGTAGCAATTGTTCCCTTTACCCTAAAGTTAATCCAGCCCTGCACTCAACCCACTCAGACAGCTGAAACTTTGCTAATTAGATTTCCAATGGTTAAACGCATAGACTTCCGTCACAGCTAATTGGAATTGGGATCAAGGTATACTGGGCAATAATTGAGAAAACCACCCCCACAGGACGCAGTGGTAGAATGTGTGGGCCAGTTCCCAGACAGGTCTTAGCTAGATATTGTCATTCTAGTGTAGTTACAATATATCCAATTAAGAATGCTTTCAAAGCACCTTTAAAAAGATCACTGCAGTTCATCAAGATGTGTGGCCTTTAGAGCTTCCTGTGGCGCTTTTGGGGTTACACTGACATGATATGAGTTCAGCATTCAGAACAAAACTATAGTTTGGTCCTCAAGTAGAAATAGAGTAGAAATAGCTATTCAATGTTCTTGCAATAACAACTTTTTTTTGAATAGCTATAATATATTATAATATTTATTTTTAAACTTCGAGATTGTCTTATATTAAATGTTTCTACTTACATGAATTTTTTCAAACATTGTGTAAAGCATTGATGGAAAGAGCCTGAGTACCAATAATTCCTTTGCAACTGACTTATGGATGCTTCAGTAATTGCGCATATGAGAAATACAAAATAACTTGTTTCACTAAGATGAAGTTAAAAGGTTTAGCAGAAAAAAAAGGTATCTGGTAGACCCAAATGGAAGTTAAACTGCAAATCCACATGCACAAACTGTGTCAGTGCCTTTACACCTTTATTTGCCATTCTTCAATCAGAACTCAGCGTTTAGACTTCCAGTGTTACCCGTCACTGACCAAGCAGATGCTGAGTTAAAACCCTTGACACAACCTCGACATCTAAGCTAAGCTGTTGAATACAAACATGTCAGGAAAAAGGAGCCGGGGATTTGGGGTTATTTAAAAGGGCCCGGCAGTTGCAAAAACAGAATGGCTCCAGGGGATCTCCGTGGCAACATTTTAAAAAGTCCATTAGCATCCCAGGGTCGAAGGAGTGACGGCTGGCTTCTTGCCTTTTACCAAAAATAGAAAAAAAAATCAATGGTCCCTTAAATCCTCCACTTCTTGGATTAGTATGTCGACTGCCTGGTGTTAGTGTGATCTAGTCTCATTCTCATAGTGTTTGCATAGTGCCATGGCAGGGAGAGGGCAAAATGGCATCCGGGATGAGACCTGTCTGTCAGGGGAGGTTGGGACCTTCCTTGCCATCAATGCCACTCAGTTTGTTCCCCTAGGAAGGCTGCTTTAACCTTCGTGCCCAGACAGTTCAGACGAGTGACGGGTTGTCCCGTTGCAGAGGCCCATTGATTGTCACCCCATGTCAGACTACTTTACTCCGTCCTCATCGAACAATCCCCACAGATATAAGCCGGGTTTATACTTGAGCTCCCATAGCAGATCTATAGGGGGTTGATGTCAAAGTAGAACAAAGCTGACAGCGAGAGCCAACAAAAGTTCTAAAAACTATGCTGCACTGATACAACGTACACTATCAGTTGTTATTACAAGGGTTCAAATATTGGTGTCTACAGCCACTTTCCCATGCAATGTGACTCTGAAATTATCCAGAGTTTACCTGGGTGAGCTGTAAGTGTGGGCAAAAATGCCCGGGTTTTGTGGTCTGGAGCTAGGGGTTGGGCATATTGATAACCATGGCACATGACCAGAAAAATACATGTCAGAGACTGAAGGACGAGAGTCATTTTAAACAACACAGTTCTAAAATTTCTGCAAAAGGAGGGATGAAGAGATCCACCAGCTTTTGGAGGTTCAGGCCAACGATGAGATGGTTGCACAAGTCCATGAGCCGCCCCTCTCCCACATTACCTAGAGTATTTCGATCACATGTGAACTAGTCCCACACGGACAATCTCCTGCTTTGTACTGCATGTGTGAACAGGTAGATCCGCACCTTCTCCAGGTCAGATTCTCTGGATATTTCCCTGAGTTCATGTGTTAAAGGGGCTTTAGTAAAACATCCAGTATTCAATTAGGATCAAAATAAATTTTTGGCTAACACGACTGCCCTGTGCATGGGTATTATTCTCAGAGATGCATAGCACTACCTCTAGTCAGGCCTTCTCTCACAAGTTCCTTCTACAGAGAGTTGGCAAGAATTCACACAGAGGGATCTATGCTGGACTCAGACAGTGAGACTGTTCTCTAATCGATCTGCATCTTCCTCATGTCTATTTGCAACCAAAAAAAAAAAAAAGCGAGAGAAACCCAGAGGGCTATCATTGAAAGACGGATCAGACATGCACCAGTGAAGTCGTCTTCAAATCGCCTGGCTTCTGTTAATTATTAAGATTCATCTCTAGAGAGGCCTATAATTACCTGACCATTCTGTGCCCCCTGTCAGTCAGGAAAGCACCTTCCAATCTTCTGAAGTCCTTATGGCATTTTCAAACGAGTCGTACCTTGGGGTCACCTAATCAAAACAGATGAGTTTTAAATATTCTGGGCAGCAATTGGGCTAACCCATCTCCCTCATCTCTCGCTCCTCTTCATACATAAAAGTGAATGTTAACTATCCCCTTCTCCTCTCAATCTCTGTCATCAATAATTCAGAATGTTATTGAGAAACACTACCTGAACTCTGTATTGACAGAAATCCAAGCACTGTCATTCCCTCAAGGGCGTCATAATTGGATACCTGACGGGACTACTCCTACGGAATGCAGAGCAGGAGGAGAAAGCAGGCTAAGTGTTGTTGTTTTCAGTATTTTGTGTGTTTCCATTTTTACGATTCTATTTAAGGACGTCCAATCTTAAACAACAGCCAAATCGGCCAACGACAATCAATTTGATAACAAATCTTTGGGAATGTTTAGAGGTGGAAGTAAGTATCCTAACTAAACATACAGTAGTGTGCTGCTGTGTCATTTTATTAATTGAAAAAAAACAAACATGTACTTGATACAAATGTTTAGGGTTGACATCATCATCATCATCAAGCCCCATGCACATTTCTGTAGAATTAAAAACATTAGGAAGGATGATGAGCAGCACATAATTAAATATGAACAGTTGTCTCCCTGACACAGTTGTGAAAGTTAGAATCAGTGTTCTCCCTCATGAACCGACTTATCTGTATTCACATCATGGAAAATACAACACTTCTCTTCAGACTAGGACTTCAAACGATGGCAAAAAGGGCAGATATATTCTCTCCCAGAAGACTTCACAAACTGTTGAGCTCCCGAGTCCGTCACGAATCAGTCCATTGATGAGATTTGGTTTGTGAGTATGCCTGCCTACGCGTGTATGTGGATGTACTAATGAACGCTTGGATCACAATGCTTATAGGGTTTTATAGAAGGTTAGCTTGGAAAATCCTCAGTCTGCTGACAGTGCTGTGGGCAGAAATCCCCCAAAAGTAATCCTGTGAAACAAATTCAAACCTAATACGTCAGCAGAAGTGCGCCAGGCTGACCAAAATAATAAGTTGTGTTGTCCAAATAGCAACACAAAACGTTGTCCATGAAACTTACCTTGAAAAGTAAGTGAAACAGTGATGCTTGTGATGCTGTTATCCGTGACAGCTCGATTACCAAGATGAAAAGCAATAAACAGTATGGTGTTTGAAAGGCTTTTAAACACACAGTAGCACTGCGGGACAAAAAAAAGATCTATCACCTAAAAAGTAAGCAAGGGAGATTTGCAAAAAGGAAAATATCTGGCACACTAGCTAATCAAATAGGCATACTGTACAAGTACAGACAAAGCCATATAAGGGTCAGAGCAATCTGGGACCTAGTAATGAAACTCTTTGGTAAGGTTTCCTTTACATCCACCTAAAAGACTCAATCACAAAGCCCATAAATGCAAAATCCATTGATACATTGAGTGGAAACACATGGAACTTTTTCACTGCTTAAGACCTCTTTGAATGGACACAAAGCCACCGTGAAGTCCTCTCTCAGTAGTGGACAAAAAGAGAGTGAGAATTCTCTATTAGCTCAGAGGCTCTTTGATCTGAATCTCCCCTGTGGTACCAATTAGATGGCTGCACCATTTGCATTGCAACCTCTTTGTGTGTCCTGTTTTGAAAGACATCCTGCATGAATTATCAATCTGGCGGAACTTTTATTCCCTCTCGACGAATAGTGAATTATGAGTGGCATATCTCTGAAGTTGGGCACATTCTAATGAGGTAACTTTACGAGCGCCAAAGGGATTACATATAACATCTCTAGGTTAGCGCATTGATCACGGCTGCCTTCACTCGGTGTGAAAACCTTTTATTTCACAATGATGCAACGGCAAGGCATCCTGACTATTTCAGTAAGACTTGACAAAAGACGAGGTTGTAGTTTCCAGTGTGCCAAAATATAAGATATCTCCTGGAAATATAAAACACAGGAAGGCAGAGCAGTTGAGAATTGATCAAAGGAAGATAAATAGCTGTGAAGAATCCTCCACTGCTTTCATCCCTGGTTAGCAGGCAATCACAATGCCGTCACCAAGACGATCCATCCCTGTCACATTACCCCAACAAGATTATAAGGAGGAGAGCGATGGGGAGAAAAGCTACCAAGGGAATGTTTGACAAAAAAAAGTACATTTGGTGAATTTCACTTGAACAAGAACAAAAGCACTGAGCCCTGCTTTTATAAATGAATGATTTCTGCAATCTGAGTGGTCGATGCTGATGAAGGGAAATATAAATCAAGGGTAAGAGTGAGGCTCCTCTGCGAGAGTGCCTCACAAAGATAATGGCATCATCATGCCTGTGTGGCTCGCTGTTCCTGGGAAGATTAAACACTTTATCATTGTCTTTGGGACAAACAGTCCTAGTACGCAGAGCATGCATCCAATTATTAGACGTCCTTTAATGCTTTAACACCCGACATCCTGACGTCAGCTTCATCCAGAAGCCTTAAGACAAGAGATGAAAAGAGACTGCAGTCTTATCAGGGACAGTGCTATACCTTTCATGGCAGAAGCCCCATGGTGCCTGCTGACCTCACTTTCATTACGACCGTCTCACACTGATGATATCATCCACACACATAGCAATAGACCCAGAAGCGTTCAAGCTCAGTGGATCTCATTTTATTGCTCTAACAACTCCGTCTCTACTAAGAAAAGTCAATGGCCATAGGCGATCATACACCACAAAGCAGTGCGGATGCTCTCTCCTCATCAAAATACTTCAATGTGTCATGGAACTTGGGGGGGGGGGGGGTGGAGAGATAGAAGGAGCCCGGGCATGAACACAGAAATCGGACGTGAACAGTGACAGTGGGAAAGACGGTAAATCTAAATGAGGAAAAGGAATGACAGTGTCTCACAGCTCACTGGTCTGGAATCTGCCAGACAATCAATTTCAACCACTCAGATTCAGCCCGGCAGCTCCTGCTAGAACTACTGAGCATAACAGGCAGCAGCAGCAAATTATCAGCATTGCTTGATTACTTAGAAAACTTGAGTTAGTTTAAGTAAGTAATTATATAACGTATCACTAACTTAATATGAGTCAAAGTAGCCCCATGAGATAAACAGATGCCAAGTGTTAAACTGACCGTTCACAGGTACCACCCATGTTGTATTTTTGTTTGAGAGTGGCAGCCTTTCAAACATTGTTACTGGTAGCGTTAGCAAACTTGATAAGCCTTTCATTGCATGATCCTAGAAATATACTTGCTCAAGGTTGTTAGAGTAAAAGAAAGAAACACATATTTTGAATTGACAAATTACAAAGCGAATCATAAGAACAATTTGCCAATCTGACAGATCTAATTTCATTCACTTTCGGAGGTGGCATCAATCAATCAATCATGTCGTCAGAGTTATTCTGACAATGTGGTGCCTCTACCAGTAAAGCAGCACTGAAGTGTTGCAAAGTGTTGCAGTTGGCTGTGTGTGCTCCTGTACGTTTCTATTGCGTCTGAGTTGTGTGTTAACGCACTTCCCTGAACTTGGTCTGGATAAAGTAGCTTTTCCATAGGATCCTTTAAGGAGGCTAAGCTCTTATCTCTCTAGTCTAAATCCCCAACAGTCTTAAATACATCCAGCTAATTAGGGCTCAAACCTTCCATCCTACCAACATAAGGGTTCATTGAAATGGACGGTGGATTATACGGGCATTATATTTAGGCAGTCATTAACTCTACCTTGACTTGAACTAAGTACTGAACTAAGCACTAGTTAATGCAGCTTGAGTTGTGATTTAAGATTATAAGGAAGGATGTAAATATAACAATCTTGCCCAAAATGGTCACAATTGTACTACCTTAATTGTTGACTACAAACAATATGCTCCTTAATATCCAATGCCAGGTTTCAATTAATTTGAAATGCTGTTTTTAGACTCAAGAGTCCTTTTACAAAGCAAAATGTCACCAGAAAAATAAAACAAACGGCACTTCGGGGTGGTAGATCAAAGAAGCACATGTAGTATTCATCTGTCATCTCCCTCACCTTCCCCGAGCCCAAGTGTTCCACTCATCTGCATTTTAGCTTCTTTAGAGACACGAGTGAAGCAAAGACACAGAGAATAAAAGGAAGTTGAGAATAAAGCATTTCACACCGAAATGATGGACAGGAAGAAATGAGACAAAGGAGAAAGAAAAACAGCTTTTTGTCAGCAGACGTACCACTGACTCTGATTCTATTATTCTCTACCAACTCCTCATCCCGTATGACCAAGGCGCATTAATAATAATAATAATAATAATAATAATAATAATAATAACATTTTGCGGACATTTTTGAATTTGCATCCTGCCCGTCACCAAGTGCCAACCTGACATTTTTTCCGTGGCTCAAGATGCTTTGGATATAGTATTTTCACAAGCGTGCTGAGGATGAATATGACGTGTTTTGATGATTGGGCAGTCATGCAAAAAGTTGTGGAACTTTAGCTGTACAGCCCTGCAATTGACGTTTTGGTCAATGCCAACAATGTTTCTTGGGCTATCTCGCTAAAATTGTACACACTTGTTGGTCCCCTAAGGCTGCACATCAACTTCAGTGATAAAAGGTTGAAAATTCATAAAGTAGCTGTCACATGACTTGCAGGCAGGCACATTATTATATAAACATGTTCAAAGTGAGGGTACAAACTGAGCCATTCATAACAGGGCTAGGCACTGGTGCAAGTGTGCTGTTGAGCTTTGGTGGCGGTGTCATTAAAAGCGAGTGCGTGATAAATGCCCTCTGCTTGTCGTATTTGAGATTCTCATTAGTCTGTGTTCAGGAGGAGACCTGGGGCCATTACTCTTGCTGCTGCCTTGACGAGAGGCTGAATTTGTCGCTGTATAAGGCCGAAAGAAAGTGTGGGCTTCTGTTGGGATGCTTGTATACATAGAGGCTTTTTAGATGACGTATCGCACCCTCTGGCAGCTATGAGGTCTTCAGTTCACATGCAACAGCTGGTTTTATTGATAGCATTGATTAGCATCTTATGGTCATGAATCACATATTAAGTGTTTCTGACAACGAAAAGACGATTTATCAGTTGTTGAACAAATTCAGCAACAAAACAAACAGATAACAAAACCAATCAGCAACTATGCTTTCATCAAATTTAGGCGACCAGTCAGAAAAACCAAATCAAAATAAACCAAATCACAATTGTTATGCTCTGTCGTGCTCTTTTGTAGAATCTATTATGAACTTGAATAGTTTTGTTGATAGTTTTTTTTTTATTATTAAAAAGGAGACAAAAAGGTCAAACTTGTCTGCCCGTGATATATAGGCAACAAGCGCTGTAGCGTACAGTGCATGCCATCGGCAGGAGAGGAGGCCACAGTTATCATAAATCTTACTGCCTTACGTAGACACCGACAACAAAGCAATCCTTTCAGCCTCACTGCCAGGTTCATATGCAGTTAGCCAGTAATGCTGTTAAGTTCTCCAGTAAAGTGTGGCTTTGGCTGTAAGGAGGTTAGTCACACAAAGCCACAACATACACGCTGAATGATAATGCATTTTCCATGTTGCCTTTATCTCTGACACAATAGCGCATAGTATTTTAAATGTATTATAGAAAATGGATAACTAATCTTTTGTCCACTGGCAAATTGGTCATGATTTCGAAATGATTGCCTTCTGCTGCAAAGGGGAATAAAGGCAGAAGGTATTAGCTATACAAGCCCTGTCTGCATTGCTTCGGTGGATGTTAACGGGTCGTCTGGACGTCTGGCCCAATCAATACTGAGGGACTAGCATCTACCCCTGGGTCTCCTGTTACTGTATACCTCTGTCCTCAAAGCCTCCTCACTGCGCTGCTGCAGACAGCTGTGTGCTGCATGCCGGCTCATATCGCTGGCACGGCTTATCACAGAACAACACAGGAAATGTGATGCCACGGAGGTCGCCCGCTGACACTTTCATTTGTCACTTGGCGATAGGGTTTGTCAAACTATTCCTGGTGTCCATTAGACACCTGGCCTTTATTTTCTCACTCTAGCTCGTGACTTTTCAACCCTTCTCCTGAGAAATCATCTCTGTCACCATGACCTTGAGGAGGCGCAATCGCCGCAAATTTTTCATTGTATGAGGCTCTATGGAGCAGGTAACATGTTGTCTACGATACCAGAGTATGCGCTGATGGGTACTACTTTGCATGAAAGTGTATAAGAGTTATTTTTCTCCCCATTTTTTCAATAATTGACATCATCACTTGCCTTAAAAAGAACACGAAGAAAAACCTTCAAAAGCCGAATGGAGAAGGATATACAAGCTTTCAGCCACGTCAGTGTTGGAATAATAAATAGGAAGAGGGGGGGGGAGAGAGAGCGAGAGAGAGAGAGAGAGAGAGAGAGAGAGAGAGAGAGAAGCGTCTCTGGGGTATAGTTGTACACTTTCAACCCAGTCTGCAGAGTATGCTAATTTAAGCGAAAAAACAAAATATCAGCAGTGTATCCAGAGGGACAACGATGAGGTTCACAGGTTACCACCAAAGGAATACATTTGCATTGTTTGTGAAGCTTCAGTGCTAAAGGTACACATTTAGACTATATTCTCTACAGTGCCTTTGTGTTTTAAGCCTATTTGTTTTTGATTTAAGACATATTTATCGGTAATATAGTTTTAAATACTGTTTATGACAGAAATAGCTTATGAGCTAACTGCAAAATGTATGTATATTTGGAGCTTAGCTACATGTTCAGTGCTGTTTAT
>OX442353.1:31110481-31246401 GCA_949357725.1 Hyperoplus immaculatus | reverse complement strand
ATCCTTGAACAAACTGTATCCAATGCATCACAATTAAACACTGAAACTGCTGGTATCCACAAATGAGGCATTCCTCCTTAAAAGGAATGAAGCAGATGTGCCTTAATCTGTGTGATTACATTTCCATTGCTTCTGTCTCAGTGATCTGGAAACCACAGATGTCTTCTGTCTCTGCGCTAAAGCCCTTCCGGCCATATGCTCTCGCCACCCGGCCCATCACACCAAGGCTTTTATAATCAGTCTTTTCTCAATGACGCTGCACAATTCTGTCATTAAAAAACACCAGGATTTTGAAGGTCTGCCTGTGCCCTTTTGACTCCGAGTCTTTTGGCCCTGAGATCGCTACATCTACTGCTGCCTTGGCAAAAAAAATTAAATTGAAGTTCAGTTCATAACCGTGTGGCCTTCTGAACCATATGAGCTGGAGGGATCTTGATACTATCCGCAGCACAATATTCTCTCTCCGATTGGATTTTTTTTTAAAGTAAATTTTGAAGATTCAGACCCTGCAGTGTATGATTGGGCTCAATTACTTTGGGGATAGACTTTGAAAAAACAGCCTGGCAATGTGACGATCTCTAGCTTTTAAAGTACAAATGTATTTATATAGTAGTACATATAAAATCAACCATAGTTGACCAAAGTGCTTAACTGGTAGGTCTTAAGCAATGACTTGAAAGTCTCAGCGGCCCAATCAGTTCTCATCTGAATGGGTTAACAATCCCAAAGATTTGGAACAACTACTAGAAAGGCTTTTAATTATAATCAAAAGCTAATTTGTTACAGGAAGAACATCTGAGTTCATTTATGCTTCGGCTAAAAAAAGAAAAGAAAAACAAGCGAAAAACAAATCCACATTTCGCTTTGGCAAGCACGTGAAGCACGACAGTGTCAAGCTGACAAGTGCAAACAGTCAAAGGCAAAAACAAATCTAAAGATCATATTCCATCTCAAGCAGCTATTCTGGACCCAAGCCAACTGTACAAATAGATCCATTTTAATGGGCTCAAGAGTTATGTGAAGGGTGAAACAGAAGGAACTTTAATGAGCAAATATATACATTTTATTATAATTTGAATAATTTGGGTTTCACCCTCAAAGTAAAACACGATTCAATAGGCTGGACCATTACCATAAATTAAGACTAATTTGAGAGCAACTCTAAACTAAAATCCACTTTTTTTCGACCTCAGTAGTTTAAGACAAACATGTATTAAATGCTCATTTGAATGGTAATTATAAACAGCCTAGGGTCAGCTTTGGAGGGCTTCCTGACTTTCACCTCGACTTCAAGTGATCTCAACCTCATTATCCAAATTGATTTAATGTTTCAAACCTGACCACGGGGAGTAATATGCTTAGAGATGAGAGGATTAAGGTTAAACGAAAGCACACGTCCACAACACAGCACATGACTCTAGTTCCCTACACATTCATATGTTGAGGCTGGTGTTGTTTGCTGACATTGTAGAAGCAGTTATGGTCTTATCGCGAGAATCCCTCCAGTTACATGGGAGATGATTTATTTAAACTTGGTTTTAGATTTGTTTTCGCACTCCGTGTTCTGGGAGTGTTTTGTTTCTGTATGAATATGGCACATGTAAACACTAGTCCTGGGTTGTTGGCGATTGGCGTAAGGCCCTGCACGGAATTGTTTGTACTGACAGTGAGTGAGCTGTTACTACTAGCGGAGGGCTGGTGTGTTTTTCTCCACACAGCATGCCGTCTTGTGCTCCAGCATGGACATGCAATTTCATTCGTGCGTTCCTGTTACAAACTGGCTCCTGTCCAAGCGACTCAGAGTGTCTAAAGGCCAGGACACACCAGCCCGATAATCGCCGTCGTCAAAAAAAATGGAGTCGGCCGTTTCAGGAAGCTCCAGCTTCCCGTCGCTGCTAAAGAACACACCGAGACGACTGTTTATTTTCCGTACGCTCGCGGGACGTAATGTCTCCACAACAGCAGGCGGCGCTAATCTGTATTGTGGCCCGAAAAAATACGAAAGCCGGAAATGATTGGACATCTCTCTAGAGCATAAACATAGATAGAAATACGTATTTATATTTATGGACCATAAGAGCACAATTTTTAGCAGAGAGTGTCGAGCATGGTGTCGAGCAGTCAACAAGGGTTGATGCATGTGAGTACTCTCAAAACGAAACGAACAAACACATTAAAACGATGGCTAGCTGTTGTTAGCTGTTTGTGCTACCCGCCTCACTTCCGGGCTTCACTGATTCGCTAGCCCTCCACCAATCAAATTGCTCCAAATGAAAGACGGTCGGCCGCCGATTGAACATGTTCAATCGGCGGCCGACAGGCTCAAAACAAGCCCGACGACCTCTACGTCGGCCGACGTCACGGCACACACCAAACAGATTCGTCTTTTTTTTTGACGACGGCGATTATCGGGCTGGTGTGTCCTGGCCTTAACAGCGCGTGGACACTCTCATAAAGCATTGCACGCTGTGGTAAGGTTTGCACTTTTCTCTTCTGCTAGGCCGGCTAGTTTGACACGCCACGAGAAGTTGTATCACTTCAGATTTCAAACGTGAGGGTAATTAGTCCCTTGATTAACATGAAAGTCAGCAGGAAGATTCTTTGAGGTATAAATATTATTCTGAAAAGGCAAGTTTCAGAAGAAAGTCAAGGGTTTCTCCCTGCAGTCTTAAAGCTCACCAGATCACTGTTGAAAGCCAGAATACATGGAAATCAATAAAACTAAATTATTCTTTTCATTCCTAGAAAGAGAAATCCTGAAATCCTTTTCTGCATTGGCCTAAGGTGGGTAAGGAGCATCACAACTCCCACACGGATGACTCTGCAGATGCCTGTTAAGAAGGCAGCAGTGAATACATCACACATCAGCTGATCGATATCCAGTGCTCGCCGGGTTCACTGCATATTAAGCAACCGTGGGAAAGCTATCCTGTCACGTTCCAGGTATAGGAGAAGCTTAAAGCCGGCAATTATCCTGACCTATGAGAGCGTAGGTTTTTAATGAAAAGAAAATCAGATCCATTAACAAACCCACTTCAATTAAAAACCGGTATGTTTTACGGTTGAGTCCAATTTGGAGCCGTAATGTGACTAGGCAGATTGTTTTTTCTTTGTTTTTTACACTCTTAGAATGGCTGGGGATGTCTCTTCGGAGTTGTATTTATGTAGCTATAAACATTGGCTATCAGGGCTCAGTCTACACACACAATAATAGATACTGTTTTGTCTTCTGTCTAAGTCTCTTCATTTTATTGTATTTGCAGTATTTGGATAGTTTTGATCGTGTCCTGTACTTTAAATTTGAATCATGCCTTGGTTTGATTATCAGTGGACTATTCATTCTTTCTCCTTCCTCAATGTTGAAAAATTGAACAAAACAGATTGTTGAGAAAGAACAACACCACAATACTGATGCAGTAACGTCAAACCCTTGATTGCGTGTTGACTTTTAATACATCACCATCTGTGATGCTTTAATGGCTGACACTAAGCCAAGAGCGCTTTTGTAACAGTTGCTGTGAAAATAGCGTAAATCACAGCTCAGATGTCGTTTTTCACCAAATTAAGCACAAATTTCACACACTGTTCAAACGGTGCTGCGAGAAAACTTATGTAACTGAAAATATGAATTCCACAACCGTGACATCCAGTCTGTTAACACGATTACAGTATTGCTGACTTGGTGCTGGCTCTTGAGCTGAGCTATAAGCCGTTATGTGTTTGCAAGTTTTATCAAGTTTTGTAACCAACTTGACCTTTCTGCCAAACGGTTTTTTATAATTTTAATTTATGTTTCTATGTTGTGAGTATGCATGTAATGTGTTGCTGCCTCTTGTCCAGGACTCCCTCAAAAAATAGCTTTTTTTTTATCTCAATGGGACTTTTCTGTTTAAATAAAGGTAAAAAAAAAGAAAAGGGTCAAGAGATCCAACATTAGCAAGTGAAGCTCATTGTGTGTGTTGCCTTGTAAAAGAAATGGGTCTCCTCGCTTCCCAAGAGCTGAGACACAGTTCCCTGTTATTAGCCACACATGATTGAAGCTTAGATGCCCAACTACAGCAGTAAAGAAAAACCCAATTGGGGACCATTGTCACATCCCTGGGACACATTCTAATGAGCAATGCCTGTCCTGTCAGACAAACTATGATCCTACCAGAAGGCATGTGGCTACGAAAAACACCCATGGGGATTTCAGTCTAGCTCTCGCAAAGCATGATGGGTAAACATTGTTAAGACAGCAGCACTGTAAATGGAGAATAGAAACAGCCCCGTTTACATATACGGTTCAGCGGTGATGGTATGTGTATCTACAAATTAAAATTATTTATTAAAAAAAAAGTGGACAGTGTACATTAATACGTATATATTCTTTAGATTTGTTTTTAAAATGTACCAGAGTTAGCGTAACAGCTAGTTTTCTTCTGCACATCTACTACAGTATAGGCCGTGTGCTGCTGCTGCTCCCTCAGTCCCACCAGCTCTAGCATTAGTCTGAGCCCTGTCTCTGTGTCAAATCCCTCGGCAGTGCTTTGCATCTCCGAGCGAATCCAAGTGGAGAGGCTGTGACAGTTAGCAAGCGGCGCCGCTGCACACATCATGGATACTAATGGGGACGGAAGGCTGTTGTATGGGTGGCGTGTGTGTCAAAGGATCGCTGGGGTGTGTGTGTGTGTGTGTGTGTGTGTGTGTGTGTGTGTGACTGTGTGTGTGCATGTGTGGGGGGGGGGGGGTAACCAAACCAAAGGCAGGCTTACACAAGTGAGACAAGTGTGGTAAGGTTGCTTGTCTGCGGCGGCACAGAGAAACAATTCATGATGTCGCTGCTGCAGCAAATGGCATGACAACCGAGTCTCCTCCCCATCACCATCTGCCTCCTGTGGGCCAATTTGTCACAGCAAAAAATCCAAGTGTGGCCATGACCTCATTTAACATTGAGCAAGAGCAAGACTCCCGAGAAGAAAATGAGATAGAAAAGAGGAAAAGAAAGAGGAAATAAGGGCACTGACAAAGACTGTTAGCCCTCTAGGGAAAACAGCCCGAGGAGGTCAACTTGAGTTTAAGACAGGGCAGAGACAGGGAGTATACACAGGGGACGGCCTTAGGGTGACCCAGTTGGTTCAGGTACAACCCACATACCTCCATTCAAATCTAGACCAGGACCTTTGTTTCACCTCTCTGACAATCTCAACCATCTGAGCGTTTTAGGCAAAGATGGAAACATCAAAACAAATGGCAAAGACAGACAGAAGTGCTCTTTTTGTGGAATAGAGTTGAGGGCATGATTCCTTAATTTGGAAGCTGAAAAGGCAGGAGCTAGAACAAGGATCCTAGAGAGAGTTAGTGAGGTGTAAAGCAGGGGAAATGTGTTATTTAAAAGAAAATAAAGACAGGTAATGGATAAAATTGGTCACATTAACTTGCAAGTGGAAATCAATCACAATATTAGGGCCACGGGAGGGGAATTTTTTTTTGACAAGGAAGGTTTTGTCTCTTTCCATTGTGCACTTACAGAAAAAAGTTGAAATGTTGAGAAAGAAGACGAAATACAATGTTGGGAACTAACTCGACAGTACAAAACTTGGAAAGATGTGAACAGATTCAAACTTTCAGGATTTATAACTCATAAGCAAAACATTATTAAAACACAAACACTGTATCTTTGCTATGGTCGTAAGGCAAACAATGGGCTAAAACCACACACATCAAATCATTTTAACTGAAACCACCTCTAAGTGTGACTAATATATGCAGTACACTGTATAAGAAGGTATTGAATATGTATCTTTGTGTTGCACTAAATAATGATCTTGCGTAGGTTTGCTAGTTGTGCTTGTGAAGTTGTGTAAATTGAGACAGAGGGTAAGGGATCTACAAGGAGCTTTCTGATGTGGTTGTGGTTTGGTACACAAAGATCGTCTTTGTTCAATTTTCCTGTTAAGCATGTGGGCCACGATGAACAAATGTTCATACATTAGAAATATGCATCCAACTATGCTTCACTTAAGGTGGGAGGGTCACAGTACACTGCATTGTCAAGTGAGTGGGTGACAAGCTATGAGGGCAATGTCAGTCACTCATGCCCTCTCTCTATCTCTTTCTCTCTCTCTATCTCTTTCTCTCTCCCTATCTCATTCTCTCTCTTGCATTTTTGGCACGATAATAGCGCTATTCAACCCAGCAGTCTGATCATGTTTCACGCCTGTGCACCCGCATTGACTGCTGTTCTGTCCCATTTCACCCCGTTTGATTTTGTCTTTGTGTCATCAATAATGACAGGCAGAAAATGGCTCTCTCTCCACATCGGTGCCCCTCACATTGCCAATAGCCATATACCACGATGCCAAGCCATGCAGCTCTACACCACGCTCCTGTGTATGAAACTGCCTCACCAAATCATCATGTATTGTGTTTCCGGCTGTCAGCGAGAGAGAGAGAGAGAGAGAGAGAGAGAGAGAGAGAGAGAGAGAGAGAGAGAGAGGGAGAGAGAGAGAGAGGGAGAGAGAGAGAGAGAGAGAGAATTGCAAAAAGTGCTGGGCTGCCTTCCATTCACTTTGACTGAAGCACAATGCTCCACAATGGCCCCGTGTTGCACTATACGCACGGCCAGCCAAAAGAGGGATCACAGCATAATAGTGGTGCTATGAAAAGGGGGGCATGAATAAGAGATAGACCAATGCGAGCCTCAATACGGTCTAACCCCTGCACATAAGAGCTCATATGGACAATGCCCCAGCTAGGCCAGGATAAACCCATGGTTTTTGTCACATAAAGTATGTGTATATGTTTATGAGTTTAATAGGGAAAGGTTATTAAATGACAGTTTTCTGTCCATTACTGAGGCCAATCCGAGCATCACAGGGTGTGACCTTGAAAATATAGCCCACAAATATGTCATGATTTCATAATGTTCAATTTGAGGACTGGCAGTGGTGTGTGTACATAGTTACTATTATGAAGAAATATCTAGAAATGAAACCAAGCTTGCAGGAGCATTAACTTTCACGTTTTTCTCAGAGAATGTGTGAAAACGTTCCTGGAGTTGCATTGATTTTTCTTTTTCATGCACTTAAACTAGAGAGACACTGATAGTATTTTAAGCTTCTGTATTGATCCCTGGGCTTTCCTTTTCCCAAAACCACAATGAAGATAAAAGGCAAACAAACAAACACCAAAATAGTGAATGCTCAGAATAGCTGAAAATGGTTGTGTTTAAGATGAGTACAATGCAGCAAAAAACGTGATATCTAAACTTACAGACAGTTTTTGTCAAGCCCATCCAGAGACATAAAGACAGTATTCTACGCATCTGTATCGATCCCAGATTAAGAGGGCTTTCGGTCTTCCCCAAACCACAATGAAGATGAAACACAAATAAACCAGAAACAGTAAAAGCTGAAAATAGCTGAAAATGGCATAAGATGTGCACAACGCAAACAAAATATTCTGGACTCACAGTTTACGTCCAGGGATCCACAAATCCTTTAGATCTTTAGCTCTGTCTCCTCCTGGGAAGTGACCTCAGCAAGGCGGGTTTAGGAGGGTCTATGGATTTGAAGATTGAGTGGCTGTTGGGGCATCAGGGGTCAAAACCCCCTTTTGAGGTTCTCCCACTAGGAACGTGCAGTCTTCAACAAACTTCCTGTGAGAGCAAACACAGAAAAACAAACATGAGGAAAGGGACAACAACAGCAGAGGAGCAGCTGCTAAGGAGTAAACAGTGAAAAAGCCTTTAGCGGTTTTTTGTCTTTTTTTTTTGGTTAAACGGGTCCAATGACCCTCGCAGGCCCCCATACAGAGAGGCTCCATGTCCTCTTAGTGTAATCTCTTCAGTCACTCTGCTGTCATAACATCACAGCTAACACCAGCAGAGAGGACGTAAATAGAGCCAGATGTGCCGGGCTACGGGCCCAAACATGGCGGCAACAGGGAAGATGCCTGAAAGAATTATTCCTTTTTCTTATTATTATTATTATTATTATTATTATTATTATTATTATTATTATTATTAATAGTACAAATGTCTTTTTTATTGGTGTGGCTTTTGTATGATTATAATCATCAAGGGAAATATATAAGCATGATATCAATGTGTCTAATTTAAAATAAAACTGGACTTTGAAGGCGGGGTATATGCCTGACGGTGATGGCCATTCACTATCGGCACATCACAGCAGCGGGACGCAGTGTAGCCTGGCAAAACATTCAAATGAAGAGGAAGACAACTCAACGGATGCAGTGTTTATCTTCACTACTTTGGGACCCTTTAGGATATCTTGGTACCCCAATGAAAGGGTGACAAAAATACGTACGGGACTGTTTGCATGTTGTGGCACCCTTCCCAGCCTTTAGACAGTTGAAACCTAAATAATTGCTTGTTGTACCGCACCAAACTGGACCGTACCACTTAGTGGAAACGAGGCTGTATAGGCAATTCGGTTTCCATGTCCAACTCTTCACCCACACGCTTTGTCTGTGTCAACAATATCTACTGTAGACCAAAGGCCCCATGTGGTTTAACAGGCCTACGCTCGGTTTGCGTTGTAAACTGTGTGGGCTCTTTATACAAGACGTGTTTTCATAACTGACAATATGGAGGAAACATTGTGTACAGTAGTAGGAGTAATGTACCTCAGTTTGCATATGCTGCATATAAACAGCACTTGAAATGTGTAGACAAGAACCTTTACCGACGTTTATTCCTGACACAACTAACCCTACAATTCAGTGTTAAGAAAGTTTCCATACAAATGCATAAATGTACAACTTGATCCTCAACTATCTTGTTTTCCCCAGTATCACAAATGTCAATTTATGTTGGAGACATTTTTCTCCCCTTTAGAGGCCTCCGAGGTCCCTAATCATCCATCATTTTCGCTGGTAACGTTTTTGGATAAAAATATTTTGGGACTTTTTATCAAAACTTCAAACTTTTTCTTTGTATTTGCCTGAAGCTGGTTTGATTCTCCGGAGACTCATTTAGAGCGGCACACAGCTGGGGTTTACAGCGGCACAGCTCAGTCATTAGCTCCACTCACCAACTGAGCTGTCATCCCTTAACCAGCCTCCCCCAAGAGAAAAACCACAATCAACACAGCACACAAACCATGACAGATGCACCTCCTGTAAATCCATTCTTGCAAGTTCAGCAACTACACATGCACACACACGTGTTTGTAAGGATATGCTTGTGAAGACATTCATTGACATAATGCATGCCGTAGCCACCTTATCCTAACCCTTACAATCAAAACTAAACGCTTAATCCCAATCCTTTTCCAAAACCCAAGCTAATTCTGACATGAACCTGAAAACCCTCAAAACAAACCTTTGAAAAAGGTCTGTAAAGTGAGAACCGGCCAAAATGTCCTGACTATTATTGTCTAAAACTCAAGTTGGCGCGCACACACACACACACACACACACACACACACACACACACACACTCTGTGGTGGTGACTCATACCAGGCGGTCCATGGATTGTCTGTAACCAAGCTTACCTCCTACCCAGAATTTTCCAGCTATATAGTGATTCCTCACATCCTATTGCCATGGATTAACCAATCCCTCCTGAATTAGGCCGCTGACTGCAGCTGCTCTGAGCTCAACACACCACCACTGACTTCCACCGTGTCTGCATTAAGCCACCGAACGCCTGTAAACACTTAACAGCCCTTAGCCTCTGTAAATTAAGCAGAGCAGTGTGACAGCCCTGGGATGCTGGCTCATTGTGATCTGAATGTGTGCCTGGTTAGTGAGGACGGTTAGGGCCAAATGACAACACGTCTTAGTCATGGGAAGAGGCCTGGTGGAGTTCAAGAAAGTTAGTGCATGGAAGAGTAAATTGTCTTTAAAGATTACTAGGCTATATTATACCCAAACAATGACCACTTACTTCTACCGTGCAACAAATATGTCATATAATGGACAGGCCAAAAAAATTTTGTTTAAAAAAATCATTATCAATATCTACTAACAACATACAGATGGGTGAAAAATTGTTGGAGGCATTTGAATTGGTCGTGCTTTCGTAACTCATTTATTCAGGGTTGTTTCAAGTTGTACCCGGTCTATACATGAATGATGCAACCAACGATTAGGCTTCAGTATCAATTTCTCTGCAGATTATTTGCTTGATTAAATCCACAAAGTGGTTGGTCGGGAAATGTCAAGTAAATAATGAAAAATTGCCATCACACTTTTCTAAAGCCCAAGGTAACCAGTCTCCAAACAGGGCCAAACACAATCATACAGTTAAAGCTGAACCTAGGTACTTCTGCATTCGTGGTTTAACACACTTTAACTCTCCAAAATATACAAATTCATATAAGGCATATAAAATAAATGACTGTATGCAAATTAAGAATTTACAGAAAACTTACACTTGGAACACAAACTTAATTCCCCCGTCAAAATGAGCTTGAAATCATAAATTTGAGAATGTAATCCTATCACGATGGAATCCCTTTCAAAGTGGATATTGGATCATCCATCCTGGACAGCAAGTCCTCAACACTAACATGTACACAGGTTAACGAACATGATTAACAGCCGCTGGCACAGACCTTCCACAAATTAGCGTTAACAGATTCAGTTACAGACAGAGAGACACAGGAGGGCTGTGTGTATGTCTACCTCATGTGAAGTAGAAACTAACCAGGATCAAATGGTTTTTATTGTTCACATATTTTTTCTCTGCACAGACGAGGTTCCACTATCGATTCTAGAGAATGAGATCAGCTGGTGGGAGTGTTATGAAGCTCTGTGTAACCCCAGCTGTTGGAGACATTAGATTGGGTACTCAATATAACGCTTGGGAAATGATGGATAATGTTGCTTTGATTGTTTCATTCCCACACTGTGTTCATTGCACCCCCCAGTGTTAGTGTCCTCCTATAATTTATAATCTCATTTCCCAGAAATAGTCCCGCAGTGAGGGCGCCCCCTTATTGTGCCATAATGGTTCTGAGGTGAGCCCCATTAACCAAATGAGCTTTTTTGGAGCACACCATTGCTATTAACACCACTTATACGATCCTTCATCTCCTTTCAAACAAGCCAACACCTTGGTTTTAGGAAATTTCACAGCTATTCAACCTCCCCCTAGCAAATCTGACGGACTAGATCCATATTATTTGTCAAACAAAATTACCCTTAAGCCCCCCTAAATATATTCATCCTACACACAGACTGACATAACCACATTCCCATCTCCACTCCCACCCTCCTCTGTATATTTCCCCCCAGGCTGTGCACTGCTCACTGGGTTGTGGTAGTGATCAATGGCCCCTGGCTGTGGGCGGCAGGGGGGGGGGAGGGCCCGGTGCGGCAGGAATGAAGGTATTAATAATGCAAAAGGTCCAGACCTGTCATATCCCCCCATTAGCACAGAGCAGGCAGGAGGCCCAATGGATGATTGATTACTAATTAGATTAATTGCCGTGTTTTAGAAAAGTAGGAGCATGTAATAGACTGGGGGCCTGACAAAGTGCGAGGGTATAAAGAGCCGCCTGACCGTCTGCAAAATATCCACAAAACCATTAAAAAAAATGGCTTTTCATATTAGGAACGCAGCTTTTAGATGAGTGTACAAATCAGAACAGAATAACAAGGACCTCTGTCATACACTAAAAATATATCAAACTCCAACTGCCTGCCAGAGTTTACTTCAGGATCAATACATGAATCAATCAATCAATCAATCCATCCAGCTATCTGTCTCTTTCAAAATATCTAATAAATTGCTCAATTCTCTGCCAGTCTTTCGACAAAGCTAGTGCATGTAGCAGAAGAAAAACCTCTCAGCTGCACTCTCTGACCACACTGCTGAACAATGAGGCCAATGGTGTTATTTGCCGTTTCCCTTTGAGACAATTCCCCTTCTCCCATTCCCACATTTGTGTCTTGTTAGCCGTCGCAATCTGGGAAACATGACATGATAAGGCTCCACTATACTCTCCAGGTTTCCATGTAATGTGTGTACTGATAGGGTTACTGAACAAAGCCATTTGCTGCACTCGGGAGTGGGGAGATACAGTTCTACTTAATCTACCCCTGCTATCCCTATGAGATAAAACTAATGAAACGCACATCAAAGCAGTGACACACACACGCACGTTTTTAAGAGTCTATAGGTAAATATATATATTTTTCCACATAATGTGTTTTCTGTTCATATTTAAATGTTGTTTAAGATACTTATAATTGGTCTAACTCATTTCAGACTGACATTTGTTAGCCAATATCCCAGACTGATACATGGATTTGATTAAAAGTCTGTCTGTCCACTTAGTGTCATTGCATTTTTGTTTGAGGGTATATACTCACTGCAGAATGTATCAGAAATTGACTGGCAGTCTATGACTAGTTGTAATATATATATGTTTTTCAATCATCCTTGGTTTTAATCAATGTAAAAAATGTTAAACAGTCAAAATACTTTGCTGGAACATTTCCATCCTTGATATCAAAAATTATTGAAAAACATAATCCGAATCATTCAAGCCGTATATATCAACTTCTGCAATTACTGAAGCCGGCATGCATGAATTTCCCTGAGTCTGAGACTAATTGGCACATTGGTATGGCCACACTCATTACATACACCCACAGGCAACATAAATAGCTTCACACTTCTGAAGGGATAATGCCTTCCAAATTTGGAGCAGCATTATTTGTCTCAGCTTGTCTCTGCACCAAGTAGACCATGGCAATAATTGTATCCTGCTCCGTTGGCCCTGTGGGGGTGTGGGGGGAGGGAGGGAGGGAGGGAGGGAAGACTCCCAGCATGCAGTGGTATGTTTAGTGCTGTAACTATCTAAGTTTTCCGACTTCTGGAAACAAACGATTCCTTTCCAAGAAGCGTGTAGCAGACAGCCCATACGCCCAGCAGCATAAATTACAAGGAAAAGCCTATTATGCAACTGTGCAGGCCATGTATGGTCCGTATCCATCTCATAACTCTGACATAATGATGTCATCTGTAATGGGAGGTGGACCAGCCAATGATGGGTTTCGCTCCCAACATAGGGGCTGCATTAGTGGACCTCTTATCTCGTCATAACTCATGAGTAGACCGGTCTTTATCAGTGACGTTGACAGTGAGATGGGTCTTCACACTTTTCTTGTCACAAATGAGTTCTTGAGATGGCCGTCAGGACAAAGTGGAATATATTAAGACTTATTAATTATTCCATACGGCTCTGAGTCAGTCCTTCATATCTGCCAAAAGTTAATGTCTGCTCAAATCCACTACTGAAGCAGCAAATGGTTTAAGTTAAAGTTTTGTTGGATTGCCAACACTGGAATCTGTTAGCACATCATCCCGAGAGGACAATACAGTCAACTACATTCATCTGGCTTGCAGAAACTTTGAGAAAAAGTTGCTGGTTGGCCTTTAGATGCCTTTAAGACTGATCAGAAACACACAGAGTCTGGGGAAGAATATAAACTAGCATTCGACTTTGAGAATCAGATGAAAGACATGAAAATATCAATACAAACAAACAACAACAAGATATTTTGATACTTTTTAAAAGCAGTTACGTTTGATCAACTTCAATGCCATCCACCTGAACTTTCAGAGGGTTCATACTCTGGATTTGACGACATTTCCCTGTGTCTGATTTCCTAAATTGTGACATCATCGATATAGTTAGACACAGAAGTGAAGGTAAAGTAGAACAATCAGATTTAGACTCATTCCTTTTGTGAACCACGACTTATGGGAACCTTAAAGCAATTGTCAATGTGAGAGTATGTATGTATCGACCAAAAGGTCTGCCTTTAGGTTCAGGACATGTAACAAACACAAATACAGATCACATTACCAAAGACCATACCTTATTTTTTTGTAATTACAGCATGATGTTCTAACCAATGCACAACAACACAAACATCCGACTTATCAATTCATCTAAGCCACTCAGTTGTCTTGGTCTGTTCCTTCTTTATTTTCTTTCTCTTTCCCTCTCTACCTCTTCCTCTCAGCCCCTGTGGTTGCTGTAGTGACCACATGCTGTGCTAATTGAAAGCAACCCCGACTCGTCCTTTTGTAAACCATTTTGGCCGCTGCCCCGTTGATTTCCACCTCCGCTGGCGGTTGACAACTGGCCTTTCGTCTGAAGCGCTCTGCGGCGTGAACTCTGGCCTGGTTGTGTCTACCTCACACCCCCAATCTCTCTGTCTGCAAACACACAAGGCCAGGTCTAAAGCCATGCAGGCTGGGAGGAAGCTGCAGACTAGCACCCTCTCCTCTGGTTCTAGCAGAATTTGTTCTGCTGAAAATTGTTTGATAAATGAAAACAGTCCTCAAGCTTTAGGTTTGGTTGCCTCATGCTAGTATAAAGTAGGGCAGCACAGCATATCAAAAATGTTTTATGAAATGATTATGTGTTAGCAAGATTGGATTTACATGAAGACCAGCAAGTATGTAGCCTCTTCATCACCACAGAGAATGATGCCAACGTCGAGAAGGCCACCAAACTCAACAACTTTGTCGGACTAAACTGATCTGCTTTGTTAAGCCTGGCCTAGTGGTAATAATATGCTTAGGCTACTTACTATCTGGGGGTCTATGTTGGCAGTGAAATCAAAGCAGAAAGACATCAAATTGTATAGTGTTTGATTATCATAAGTGATATTGTCAATGCAATATTCAACAATGTTATAGCATATTGCATGTTTTCCTGATATCGTGCAGCCGTAGTATAATCTATGCATAATATTTTGTACACACTAAATAGATGAATAACTTGAAATTCAATGTAGATGCAAACAGTTCCGATGCTAGATTCCCTTGAACAATCTCTGCAAAACTCTGAAGGGCAAAAGCACAAGCGCTAACCTAATAGATGAGCTACAGCCACGGACCAGACAACATGATTACATTCTCCTCATACTTGATTCCTTTATCAAAAAATATAGTGATATCCCACTAAAACAAAAAGCTTGTACCTCTAGTGTTTCAATACGGGTGGGCTGATCTTATCGGCCTTACTGAATAGCTTCTGGGGCACATAATGTAATAGCATAGGAGCACGCTCATAAATCACCTGAAGAGGCCGTATGCCACATACACTGACACTCCCAATCTGCCAAGCCTGTGTCTTTATTAAAGAGCACATTACGCTGAAAGGAACCTTTTTCCCCAGTCGCCCGCCTATAAAACACCTCAACTCAAATATTTATGCAAACACAAGGATACAAATACCTTCCTTTGCAGACAGACACAAATACATTTTCTCTTCGCTTTTGTATACAAAATATGTGTGCGTGAGTGAGCCACAGAGACTGGCATTGTTTAACATCTTGTCACCCTCCTGCTTCACAATTATGCCAATTGTCTCCCTCCCACTGCGAGGGAGTCTGACAAGATGCATCAATTTGGATGTATGAATGTCTATTCATGTCTGATTTGCCTACGAGAATATCGTCAATGCTATTGGACAGATTGTATACAACTGTGTGTGTGTGTGTGTGTGTGTGTGTGTGTGTGTGTGTGTGTGTGTGTGTGTGTGTGTTCTGCTTTGTTGATGATTGCTATTTGTTTCTTTCTTTCCAATAACGTTGACAGCTTGAATGGAAAATGTCAAAATGATGTGAAGTGTGACATCAGGTTGGTCCTATATATTGCCGGAGAGAAATCCCACCTTCAAATTTGTTCAAATCAAGACCTCTTTGTACCTTGGAAGCCAGGGACTCAATAGGTTTCACATAATGGTATATTTACTGGGACCTTATGAGAGATCTCTGCCATATTTAACACCCTGTAAAGTCTAACTCTGGGAATAAGCGTTTTCAGTATGCCCATAGAGAGGAGATGTGTGATATTCCCTCCACTGTCGCCAACGGCGATTGCGGAGTGACCCTTGAGCAAGGCATCTATAACAAAAACAGTCTTTCTGTCCTGCCCTAAATAACGTTGACAGCTTGAATGGAAAATGTCAAGAGTAAATGCCATTTGAGGATGATGACGTGAAGTGTGACATTAGTTTGGCTCATATTGACGGAGAGGTATCATTCACACACCTTCCAATTTGTTCAAATCAAGACCTCTTTGTACCCTAGACGTATACAAGCCGAGCGCTCAATCAGGTTAACATAATGGTATATTAAATGGGACCTTAAGATAATGTAGATCCCTGCCATATCTAACAACCTTCGAATCTAAATCTTGAAATAAGCTTTTCAGTATGCTCTAACAAAGGGTGCCCAAAGAGTGGGATTTGTGATAATATCTCCACTGTCCAATTTCAGTGACCCTTGAGCAAGGCATCGATAACACAAACAGTCTTACTGCCCTCTCATGCCCTCAGCAAAACACTAGAATCATGTTTGTGTGTTTGCAGATTCAGCAAACCTTACAGAGAATGTTGTTAAGGTCGACTTCAAAAAGGAAAAGGTCTGCAGATTTCAGACAATATTTGGAAAAACACCAAAAAACAGTAATGCGTTTGTGTTTTTTTAACCCCATCTTAAGAGCGTATAAAGAAGTCTTGCACTGAATTGATTTCTTCGTTGCTGTAGTGACTGTACTGTGATACTGTACTGTAAAGAACACTAATGCTGTTCTTCTAGAGGATTACAACACAAAAAACAACCAGATGTATACAGAACTTGGCAAAGTATCCTGAGATGTATAATATAATCTGCAGCTAAGCTCTATAGGACCATTCAAACATACTTAAGACAAATTACAGTTGTATATCATGTCATATTGTTTCTATCTGACTTGAAAGTTACATGTTAAATCACAACGTATTTCAGATGTTACTGTGTCTGTGATCGCAGTGCTATTGTGTATGCGTATTGTTCTATTCAGCCTAAAGAACGCTCCTCAAGTCTTCTCCAAGGTCTTTTGAGCATTTGTACACACTATTTGACAAACCCATATGGTACACACAAGTAAGGAACACAAGCCCTCTTGGAAAGGAATCCAAGATGTCAAATCTGTGCCTGCTCTCTGAGCTATACCAGTATTCGTGCCAACCAAATGCGACGAAAAATTCTGCAGGCTGTCACAGTGCTTCAAACCAAAAATCATGCAAATCATGAACAGGAAAGGAAAAAAACACTAAATCCCTTTTCTCTCTCTAAGTCCCTCGCAAACACAAGACGTACCCTTCGGTATACAGCGGCAGCAAGAACACATTCCCTAAAGAAAACCTCATTTCTGAGAGACAAAAAAAAACAATTCTCAAACTCTCAAGAAAATAAGTTGTTTGGGATTTAACAAACAGGGCTGTTCAATGGAAGTGTTCATTTTCCAGATTCCTGTGGCTGTAATCTGACCAATGGCAGCGTTCCAAGGCAATCTCCGAGGGCCTACCTCACCCACACAGCTGCTGATGTAGATCCTGCTGGCCATGTGTGCACACTGAGGGCTGAAAAGTGTCCAATTATGTCCTCAATACCTTTTCTAAATTATTTTTTTCTAATTAGTGGGAACTGCAAAAAAGCCGTATAGGATTTATATTCAAATTCGAAAAAGGACAAACTGTACCAAAGTGGATCTTGAGGCACACAACTGCCACGTGATAAACATTTGACAACTCGAAGTTTGAACGGTTGACATGACTGGAACGTTGGCTGCCAATTATCTGAGACAAGTGAGCGACACAACCAGTGTTGGAATGGAAGAAAACAAGATCGAAAACAACAGAAGAGTCGACTTTGTTTGGTCTCTGAAGCCTCAATTCAGTCAAACCTCAGAAGCAGATCCAATAATGTTACATAAAAAAAGGTCTGGCACACTGTGTCAAGAATTATTACTTTTTGTTAACTTAATATTTGTTCAACTGTGGTCATAATTTCTTGCACGCTGGTTGTCTGGTTTCATGTTGCTGCCTTTAAATGGTTATCTTTGCCTCAGGTCTTGTTCAAAAGTTCAAAAGTTGTTCAAAAGTTCAAACACTTTTTCCTGTTCAGTATTTGTATAGATTGATAAATAGCTAATGCATAATGCACCGGGACATTCCCTCGAGCAGGTGCACGCTTTACCCAGTACGTGACTCCAATTATTTGCTTTCAGACTTGTTCTCAGATGCAACTTTTTGAAACATGTACTACAGATGTTAGATGGACAACTTTTGATAAATGCTGTTGTATTAAAATGTGTTTTAAGCAAAGAGATCTGGCATTGTTTGTTATCGTGGCTCTGTGTGTGCGTGCAGTCTTTACATCACTGCAAGATGATGACTGCAGCAGATATGGTTTGCCTCCTAGCAAGCATACAGTCGATGTGATCACTCACCCAGATACAATCAGAGATGAACACTGATCTCGGATGGGTCAAGAGGTTGTTGATTTCATGTTTGAAAGCAAACAGTTCCTTTTCCTTATACCTCATACAGCCTAAAGTCTCACCTGTCCCTGAATCACACATCCTGGTCGGCAGAGGATTGGAATGGAGGGTGGGCAGTGGTGGTGGGGTCCTGCTGCACACATTTTGTGTCTTGACTTGACATCAAAACACAGCCGCACAGCAAGTCTGGGCTGAGCCACTGTTTGTTATCTGCTCTGATGTGGAACGTGCGACACGCGGAGTCACAGTGCAGGCGGACAGGTAATCCAGGTTTACAGTGTGCGACATGTCATTTCCACGGACGTGTTATTCCTGCGAGGGCGAAACTCAGCGTGCTACCCCATCTGTCTGCTCCAAACTCTCCTCTGGCACCCATCAATGACGTGCCGTGGACCAGCATAGACCACCAGATAATGAGCTCCTGTTGCCTTGTCAACGCTACCCCCCCACCCCCCTCACCCCCTGACAGGCACACTCTACCCATTTCCCTGTGTGTGCACAGCTCTTCGGTAAACAAGGCATCTCGGTGCTAAAAGAGATTGCATGTTGTCTTAGAATGTCCCCAAAATTCAAAGCAGATGCACCAGTACATAAGTAGTGTAAAGATGGCCTGTTAATTGATGGTTAAACACTTGTTTATTTTCAATTAAAAACATTTTAAAGTCGATGACGAGTAGAAATTTAAGTTTCCATACAATGCAAGACGCTGGGAATAACAGCAGGTCAGATAAAATAGTCTTCCTGTCAAAAGCCCTAGAGTTGACAGAGTCGGACGTACCTCAGTACCTCACTCAAGCCATTTAATGCAAAAATAAATAAATAAAATCCAAATGACTTAAGGAAGCGTTTCTTTATGAGTGCTTTTTCTCTCAAAATCACCTTAAAGTGTGCCCTGAGATTGGCTGCTTATTTTACTTGGAAGTTACTGACACTATTCATGTTAAAAGGCTTTGAGTGGAACTTTTGAGAAACGTTTCCCCCTCCTTTTGGTTTAGTATACCGTTCAATTCCTTTGAAAGTTTATTGTTCAACCTTATGCCCCCCCACTTCCCTAACTTTAGTGTCTCAGAGTCAGTGTTCATTTGTGTGACAAATTTGCTGCCAGGACTATGTCACATGAAATATGATTTCCATCTCAAAAACTGTCCTGGTTGAATAAAGGTCAAATAGAATACATAAATGTAAAAACAGCAATCCACTCCTACTCAAATATGAGTTCAGGGTCTATCTGCTATGAATAGGTAGCCCCCATTAAGTTTTCCAGGAATGACCTCAGTATAGTAATTTCAGACCGTTTAAAACTAATTTTGTCTTTGGAAAATATGTATTTTTGTTAGACCATGTGTACAGAACTAATCAGTCTGAATTTGGGTGTGGAAATCATAATGTGCCAACACACACACACACACACACACACACACACACACACACACACACACACACACACACACACACACACACACACACACACACACACACACACCTTTATATTTGACAGGCGAATAATCATATATTAATTTGTCCTGGTTTTGATGTTGGGAGAAACAGAGCCTCTTTTATGATTTTATATTTTACTTAGTACTGATTTGTTCTAAACAAACTTTGTTCAATCAATTTAAGTTCATACTATTTTAATTGACTACTGTATATATGCACTAAGCTGGTTTGATAATTTCAGTATTTATTTTTTCATTTATATACTGTTTTGATTTTCCTTTAACTAGGCACTGGTCACTTTTCATTTCCATATACATACTTAAAGTAAGAAGAAATTTTTTTTAAAAAAAAGGTTGATGATTCAAATTTGGTAGGTTTCAGAAAAACTTTGTCAGTCATTCTAACACAAAAATGAAGGGTGTCCATAAGGAGTTAAAAGCACGCGGCTTCACATAATCTTCGAGTTACAAGTTGCATAAGCTCAAACAGAGCTGCTGACAATGTTTTCCTCAACAGAAACAGATTAGAAAAGAGAAATAGTAAACAATTACTTCTGTTTACCTTTAAGTGTTTCATACTGGTGTCAAATCACAGGTCAAAGTGCTCAAAAATATCCTGCGTTAATCCAAAAGGTTTAACCACATTATGCGGTTTTCTATTCTGGTTTTGGTTTAAAGCCCTCCACTCATTCACTCATCAACATTGTGGTCGGTTTGTCGGCCCACATTCCACACGCTCAGTCAACATGTGCACCGTGACACATCCTGTAGAGTGGCATTCCCTCTCCCCTGTATGTCACTGCGGTGTCTCACACAAGAGTGGTACATTCCAACACACACACACACACACACACACACACACACACACACACACACACACACACACACGATGAGGCAATTACTTATACAACTCATACATCAGACACTTGAGTATCTGTTTTGTTTACTCGAGCGCTATAATCACGCTCTGAAATGACGCCAATTTCCTCTTGGACTCTGTTTGTCGCAGAACATTTCACCATACCAGTCTATTTTGCATCCAGACTCCCATCTCCTTTCAGAGTCAGTTCCGTGTTGTGAACTTAAAAAAACATATCACAGTTTATGTAATTCTAACCAACTTCCTATGGTAATACAATGTTAATCTAACAGTGAGGTTTCTCTCTCTCTCATTGTTTTCCTAACATTTGATCTAGAATCATTTCCACTCAAATGTCTTTCTGGAAGACAGGTTGCAAAATCAGACGTGATTTCCAAGACATCCCTGTAAACATCCACTTGTTATTATATTCAGTGTTATTTTACAGTAACTGTAGGAGAGCAGTGTTGGCACAGCGTTTAAACGAGCTAATGTTTCCCTCCCTGTTTCTGCCCTCCCTCCCAACTGACTCTTTATTTCTGTTTCAATATAAAAAAGAAATAGAAAAATAAACACTATTTCCTTTACAAAAGCCCAAAAACTGGCAGATTTTTCCTTTGGATTTCTGCCAAAGATCGACAAGCTGCTCCGGCTAGAGGAGGGGGCCATTAAGATGTAAAGAAGAAAATGTTCAAAATCAGAGTGCATCAACTTTGGCTTCCCAGTAGGACCTGCCCCCTGAACGTCCATGATTTGGAATCACCAGTTGGAACCCCCGCAGTCGACGTATTTGTTCAATTCCGGCCGTCAGCAAAACACTGACCTGATCATGTCAGGCCATCTCAAGTCAATCACCACGAACAACCACCAAGAACATTGGGAGAATGTACATGTGACCGTCTTCCTGACAAACGGCAAAACAAACAATTTAAATTGCCAATGGTTTTCCAAAGATCTCAACCCTCTGATTGTGAATTAGTAAATTGCAGTATAGTTCAGATCAGATCCAATATAACTTAGAAAATTCAGAGTGGGAGACAGCCCTACTTCCCAGACACTTTAATTCAGCACATGTGTATTTTAGTAGCCGTACTCTAAAAACACTGCTTGACTTTGTTCATGCTCCAGTGTGAATCATGACTTCAGTGTTGACAAACTGTAAACACTCGGCAGTAAATACATAATGACAGTTAAAGCAAAGCACTTATTTTCAACTCCCAAAAAGCCTTTTTGCCGGTTGCATGAGTCATGAAAGTTCAATGAAAAGAAAAGACAGCACGAACCCGTTATGTTTCTTTGGAGGGTTTGTTCATTAATAACTGGGGCACTGCCCTATGTCAACATACTGGCTGCTAGCAGAGAAGGCCAGAGTGGACATGAGGTGGTGGTGCTAACACCCACAGCCGTGCCGCGGCCTGGCACAAGGCCTATGGGCTTTGGAAAGGAGACTCATTGAAATCAGTCGGGGCTTGGATCCACTTCACTCACGCCCCGCTCTGCTAATGGCTTTCCAAGTTTGGGGGCTGCCATTTGTCAGCTTGACTGATGTCCGCGCCACAAGGATCAATCTCTTTCCATCATCCATCTCTACAGCCATCAGAGGAAAAGTACAGCGTGCCGGCCTGCTGAGCCAGACAAAGCCTGGATGTGTGTGTGTGTGTGTGTGTGTGTGTGTGTGTGTGTATGTGTGGGGGGGGGGGGGGGGGGGGAGGTCAAACTTCCACCGATGAAAAGACACTTAAGCTTTAAACTTACAGGTAAGTAAAAGCACTAAGTATTGTGAGGGGTAAAGGAATACATACCGCACGACTGAAGGGAAAAATGAAAGAGAAAAAGACTTGGCACGACTCTCTTAGTGGAAAAGTATCAGACACAGCAGAAAAACCTTAAAAAGCAAGAAAGGCTGTTCAGATGTGCTGCTCCTATATTCCTAGATCAGTGGCCTATGAGAAACCATGGCTCTGAAACGTTCCCTCTCACTACAATAAGAGATTCCTACTGAAGCCCTTTGCAAACAGGAAACATTAAGTCTCCGGAGGAAGGAGAAGAAGTAAGTGATTCTGCCTACGTGAGAAAGAGAAAAGTGTGAGTGCATGAGGTGTGGTGGGTGAATATAAAGAAGGAGGGGAGATAGAAAAAAACATATTTAGGCAGCGACAGAGTGAAGGGAACAGCTGAAGGGAGGTTGCGGGGCCCCAGGTGAGCCCTTGCGGAGGGTCATTTCACAGCCCTGTAGGCCGACTAACACCGGCAGGTCAGCTGCAAGAGTCGCTGCCAAGACTAACCCTCTGCGGAACAAACAGCGCACAGGGCTGCACCTCAAGACACACAGACACACACACAGACAGAGACACACACACACACACAAAAAAAAACAGTACATGCCATAGACAAACCTCTGCATCCACCTCCTCCACCACAAAAACAATTTCCTTTTTCAATCTATCCACACAATAACCAAGCCACTTTCTATTGGCCTTCACCGTGATGCTTTTCACCAGGCAATCCCTTCTTTGGCTCGAGGCAGAGAAATGAAGCTCCAGCTGCTCGGATGGTGCAGCACTACACCAGCAGACTACAGCTGGCTCTCTTACATTCACAGCTTAGTATCCACGTCAGGATGTGCAGCTAGCGCCCAAGGGAGGGAGCGCCTCCATGACAGCCACAATGATTGGCTCATCAAAGACGACAACTGCATGTTATAACGGTGCTTAGTGCGGTAACAAATCAATTAAACGGGAAACGTGGCACTTAATGCCTGTGTACACACAAATGCCCGATAGCCTTATGTCTGCACACAACATTACAGTCCATGGTCGCAGTCTAATTCAGACTGGACCCAGACTGCTGCTGTCCACAGTTTCACAAAGAAAAAAATTGCGTGCTCTGAATTCCCTGAATTAGAAATAATGCCCTTAATCAAAGGCCTTGTACAGACAAACAATGAAGCAGGTACATATGCCCCTTTATTGACCAAACATGGGCTGCTTCTCTGGTACACTTGGAAATAAAGTGGCAAAAATCAATAATAGCCTAATAAATAAATACATACAAAGCATGTTTCAAGCTTCGTTCCCAGGATATTGAGTTGCATCCATTACCAGAATACACACATGGTTTTTTGGAAGAATGCATATGTTTGCTAACCCGTTAGATTGGAAATCTTTAAAACAGCAAATTTCATCCCATTTGGTCATTGTACTTTCCAGGGCACAGATGTTTTATTCAGTGCAAGGGCCTAGCAAATAACTGACGTCAGTGCTGTTGTTGTGCCATTGTAATTCATCCTTGGTTCCCTCTGTTTGGTTAGACCATACTTTCTTGTTTGGGGTAAATGGTGATTTCAAGAAGGCATCTTCAATTGCCTCGTCTTCAACCAACAGTTCTAAATCCAAGAATAGTAAATGTACACTGAACTGAAATGTACATGAAATAGACAAAGCAGTACATTCTCAAAATAATCTGGAAATTAAAAATGTTTGGCATTTCTGCTTGAATAGTGATCTAACAGATAAATGAATCACCAAGATTTTCTCATCCATTAGGACCACTTCTCTTCTGTAAACTGAGGTGCCATTGTGCTGCCAGGTCTTTTGGAAAAGCAATATCCTGATCTCAAGAGACTATCCTGGTAAAAACAAAATCAAGGTTAAGTGAAATTAAATAAAAAATTCCACATTCCCTTGGTGCCTGCCACTAGTAGTTCAATTGGTTGAGTGCGTACCATTAAGGCCAAGTCATTGTCTCAGTGCCCGTTGTTCAAATCCAGCCCTCTTTCAGCATGTCTTCCCCCCTCTCTTCCCTGTTTCCAAACATATTTCTATCCCATCTAATAAAGCATTCAAAAACACACAAAATGAATTCCAAATTCTCAAAACAGAGAGCCGCCGAGAGCAATTTTCCTACTCATTGGTTCAATTCCTTGGAGACGTTTACATTTGCCGTTTGTTTCAAAAGGAGATTTGCATTGTTCCCCAATCCCAAGTCCCCATCCTTTTTCCAGGGATGAGAGTTAGAAGCTGTGGAGGTGGTTGCGGTGGATCCGTCGAGGTGGCAAACCCCCTCTCCGCTGCCAAGTGAGCGACTGTGACAGTGCAGGGCCTATTTGGCTTGACAAGCAGCAGGAGAGCAGGTGGGCAGGCTCAGGCTTATCTGCCAAAACAGCCGGGGTGACACCATACCTCCCCGTCACAAGAACTGCCACGATTCAAAGACCACACGCAGAGAGAATAAGAGGGTAGCAACATGAAAGCAGGGAATCGAGAACAGAGAGCGAGAGAGAGTCGGCCGAGATATGGTAGGCAGGCAGCACACATAGTAAAAAGCAGGAGTATCATTAGATTGTGTGACCTATAACAAGAGGCTGTTTGTATCGACATAAAGAAAAATACTAGTAGAGCACGGTGAGTGTTTGAAATGGATAGCTAAAGGCGGACAACATGACTAAAGACCCTCCATCACAGAATATGTATTCATTGTATGTCTATGATATTTATCAAGGTGAGGGTTGGGTATCATTTTCAGAACTGGGTCTAATGTGATACCAGCTCCCGTACCAAAACTGAAATATGTGCTTTTGGAGGTCAGTTCAAATATCAACCATCTTTCTCTGTAATGGCTAATTCCAACTTAAAAGATAAATCATGACGATTGCAGACAATGTTGGTTCTTCAATTTGATTCCACGCTCTAGTTTGCAAGAGGCAAGACAAAAAGAGGGAAGGAAACAGGTAAAACATCTCGATCTTGTTGTCCTTCCCTATACCCGTCACCCTGAAATGACACAGGACTGGTTCCCCTGTCTCCGACCTCACTGAAGCCGAACAGCTCTGCTACAAACCATTCATTCCACCGGGGGCATTGCACCATGCCCTCAAGTTTTCTCCGGGGATTTGTTTTGAAAGTGTTGACTAAGCAGCAGCCAGAGCGCACTGTCAGGGAGCTCTGCTGGGCTTCTGTTAGCAAGAGTGAATGTGAGGATCCCAGGTGTCACTTTAATTGAGACCTTTGATACTGCCATCCGAAGGAAACGAGAAAATTGCAGGGCATATACGACAACATTATACCCATGTGAGGATAGCTGATTACATAGTGGGATAACTCAGAATGAAGCCTAAAACATGGACTTCTTCCTCCTAAACGTTTCACTAATACACTCCCAAAGTCGATGCAGCAATCATCCGAAGAGCTTACAGAGAGAAAAGGTCTGTCTCTAGATCTGCCTTGCTGCATACAGAGGTTCCTCCTTCTGCAGTGTGACAACATCACTGCGGCCCCCCTCCTTTCGGATTGATGAAAGTGCCATGTCTGCAAGAGCCTCTTTTACATTTTACAAAGCAGAGGGCCTCCCCCTGAAACTCGCAATTCATCATCTGACAGTGGGACGGCTGTATTCATCTTAATGCATTACAGACCCCAACAGGTCCAGGGTCACACACTGTTGCCATGAATCCCTCTGCCTGAGTCTTAAAGAAGGGAGGAGAGATGAGAGCGCCAGGGGATTTTTAAAAAAAAGGGGGCGGCCGGGCGCAAAGAGATACGAGCAGAAAAATACTGTCAGTTTAATATTTGTATCACCTTACTAACAGTACCAGCAGGAGGACAGGCCATCAATACAGGCAGGCCTAAGAGACTGGAATGTTTTACTGATTTTTAAAAGGGATACATAAACCCTTAAAAAACACTTTAACACTGTGACAGATGGCTAACTGTTTGCATTCCTGAGCCACCTTTGTGGTGAAATGGTGGTCTAGCATTAAGGGACATTGCTTGTGCACAAACATGTCTGTTACAAAGAGTGTTATATAGTTTATGGAAAGTGTTGAATAAGATATGTTTCTCAGGAGGAGCTGATCCAAGTCTGATGGGGACCCTGAAGATGCCATCGGAGGTATCTCGGTCTAGGCCTAGACAAAAGCTCTGTCTCAGAAAGCTTGCGTTAATTGTCTAGACACATCGCATTAAAAATGTACTACAAAGGCTGGGTATGATGAAGAGATGCTTTTGTTTACATAATGTGCAATGTAGGATCTATTGTTTCTGGCATTCTAACCTTTACTAGGGATACAACGTCTGAATATATATTGGTCTCCCTTCTTCCGTATGGTCCATCAGATCAATGAAGTAGCAACATAATACTGATGTTTTCCAACAGCATACAGTTTTAGACCGGAAAACTAACGGGGTCGGGCAAACCAACAAGAAACACCAATTTTCCCTCATTTATTTCCATGCTGCTAAAGATACTATATTATGGTGTGGTATTCTGATGACAGTCGGGCAGGGTGACTGTAGTTGTTGAGTTGTTGCATAGCAGTAAGAAAAGGGTCTGGAATTTGTTATGAAGTTTACTTTGTAAACAATAAGGCAAGGCAACCTCAAGGTACACAGCCATGATTATTTATAGCTAGAACATTTACATAAATGCCTGTAAGATGTTTATCTTTGCTCATGACTGAATGCACATTGATTAAAAACTAATCTCTGCTCATTCTCTGCTCTCTCAATTGTTGTACCAAAAGAGTACGTTACTACTACCACACATAACATTTAATGTCTGAAATCATATCTTCCCTTCACATTCATAGTATTTTCGGACATTTTTCCAGTTTTTGGTTTTCTATCACTCTGCGGAGCACCTACAAGGTACAAATGTGCAGTGAGCCTGATAGACAGACCTGAAGCCTACACACTACTTCTAAAACCCATAAGATGTCAGACATGGTGAATCAGGCGGTAATTGCTGCTATAAGATGTAAACTTACACTATTTCCATAAAAAGGGAAAAATCCCATAACGGGTCTAATCATATAACCTCAGCTCAGGGGTTGTCTGTAGGATAGTGCACAGTGTTACCATCCCTGCAACTTATGGCACTAAATAACAAGAGAGCACTATAGCAAATTGTTTGCCTCAGCAAGTTTGCCAATACTTCTTCATTTGCTTTGCGTTGCCTGCTCTTCTTGGCAAGTTGTTGGGGGTAATTGGCATGCAAGCTTCAGCAGTGCGGTTAGACTAGCCAGGTCCCGCGCTCAGGCACAAAGCACAACGGCTCCGCTGTGACCACGAAATTAGTTTAAAGCCGTGATTCAGCAACAGGCTGGAACCTGTACAGTGCCACCCATGCCAATCTATCACTGCAAATCCATTACTGTGGCAGAATAAAATGAGCCACACAATCACCTTCCACCCACCTCCTACACAGAGCAGCACAGCAAAAGGTAGAGAGAAAAACACTTGGTTATATGGATGGATACAGGTTTAGTAATACCTTACACAGATTTTTGGATTGTAGTTACCCATATATTTGACATCTTAAAATGTAATCGTCTTCATGCCAATAACCTTTATTTTTTTTACTCAGAATTTCTTAAAAACCTTTTGTAGAATCTAGATTAAGCCAGACACTATGTATTAATTTTACTAGTGATGCTTCATTCCTACTATGTATCCTCCTATACTGATTCTGAGACTTGGGTAATGCCAGCTAGGCAGACGCAGTGTTTCATAAAGCAAATTCCATATATTTAGGACATTGATCCTAGAAAGCCATGAACACGAAGACAATAATATTAGGATTCTAAAATGGAAATGTATTTTAAATACCACTTAATAAAACTATTTAACTCTGCTGTGGCCAAGGCCAAACATCAATTATATCATGGCAACTCAGGTGAAAAACCAGCCCTGATATATTAGCTAACTAGTCTAACTTAATTACAAAAACGACTTGTTTGGAGTGGGAGTGAAGGTCAGCACTGATAACCCACCGCTTCACTGTGTGGATGAGTCAAAAGCTGCCGGCGGAGGATGACAATAGCTGGGATAAGGGGATGGACTTTAAGAAGGTGGGGGGGGTGCCAGCTGATCGAATCTTCTCATTAACTTTGCCCGGGCCTGGGGAGGGCTAGAGAGGAGGGAGGGAGAAAGGGGCGCGGATCGGTTTAATGAAGACTCCTGCCGCGAGGGTTGGTCTGGCCTACTGTGCGGCCCTGTGAAGATGCCTGGCAGACAGATGGGCTGAGGAATTGATCAGTGGAGAGAGTGTCCCCAAGAGACCCACACACAGACTCACAGGCTGTGTTTTAGTCAAGGTGGAGTACACAATCAACCGAATCAAAGACAATGAAATGCCACTGGAGTTTATTGGCAGGGGAAAAAGAAAACAGCACCTACAGCAAGAGGCACCAATGCACAGAGGCAAACAATTTAAATTGGAGTTTCATTTGAACTGACAGCGAGGGGATAGGGCCTCCAACATCACACACCCAAACCACTCGTGCTTATTATTTATGGGACTTGAATGTCCTGGAGACAGAAACGGAGACGAGTGGAGTGCTGCTAGATCAGTCCTTGAAAGATTTGCCCCCGAATGCTGATTTTTAAGCTGCAGACATCTAGAAATAGAGACTATTTGTTACTTGGACCCTTGTCTCAGTCGCCCTTCCGAGAGCTGTCCCACTTTCTGCCCAGACTCTGTGTGGCATCTATCTTTCACACGAGTGACAACGGCCCCCCCGCCCCCAACCCCGCCACTCTCATTTTCATCTTCTATTGTTCCAGGCTCACAGATTCAGCCCGGCACAGCAATCCCTGCAATACTGTCATTTCCATGAGCTCAATACTTTCCTGCTCTGCTGATAAGCAGCCAAACACTGAGGTGATGAATAAATCACATTATATATACACACACACACCTACTGATACCAGGAGGAGGCTTTTTTATTTGGTGTATTTTTGGCTATTTTGGAATATTCTGAATCACCTTTGTTGTAAAGCCTCACACTGTAATGTTATTTGAGTGTTGCCTGCGAAAGACACCGAACAATGCAAAATATTTCTATAGACTTTTGTGATGAAATCTCTTTGTACCAATCTGGTTTTAAAAGGGGGATTTGAAGTCCTTTTTTCATCATATGTATGGTCTGTAATCAGGGTTTTTTTTTTGTTTGTATTTTGCTACCTGCACATTTTCAACATCAATGAGTTATTTATCCCCCAGGTATCAAGGGTTCAGAAAAAGGTGAAGAGAACATTTTTGGATACATCGTTAAAGTCAATAGAAGTAGCACATGTGCCAGCAATAGAGAAGAATAGTGTAGAGAGCCGCCATCCACGTTCCCCTTTGATGTCTTTAATTGTCTGCCATATGCTTTCTCTCAGTTGCACTTGGTGTCCTGACTGACAGACAACTCACCAAAAACTAGACAATATAATAATCAACTGCCTGTGGATAGTGGGGGAATACATTGTGTTCTATGTGCCGCTTAGATTTATAATCCAAACAATGCAGACATACAAATTAATTGGCATTAAGAATTTGTCTAAAATTAGTTTAATGGTGTCTGAATAGTAAACATGAGCAGCAAGGATAATAGACGGAGAAGGGAAAAAAGAGCACCACCACATACAGTTTAACTAGCTGTCAGACTTCATCAAGTCAAGAGTTAAGTAGGACGTCACACAACCACCTGCACAATCCGACAGATCTCCATAACAATATATTGTATATTCAACGAAAAATATCAGTCACATTTGAAAAGAAAGGCTTTTTAATTGTACTGTATAAACATAAATTATATCCCAGCATGAATTTCTGTAGTGAGATTGAGATTGTGGGGTGTGTGACACATTTCTTTGGCATGTGTCAAAGGGATTGTAACCGACCTGGCAAAGAAAAGTGCACAGAGCGCGACAGATCCTTGTTGTTAGAACTGTGGTGGCCTCCCGGGGGTCTTTCAACACCTCCAACGATTCAGGGCCTTAAACCGTCACCATGGTTACCACTGGCTGACACCTCTAGCCAATGGCAAATAGACTGAGTGACCACAGTGGAACATTTGAGACGACACTGGGCAGGAGTCTGGGTGTTTCGCCACACAAAAAAAGACCTCAGGGCATGAGAGAGCCTGTTACATGTATAGGACAAAAAAATAACTTAATGGAGAACCACAGCCAGGGGTGAAAAGGGTAGCGGCACAGGCAGGGGTTGTCCATCTCCAGCTGGCAGATTGTGGAATGTTAATTAGGCCTGCCAAGACAGGACACCTACTTCTTAAATGTCACATCCTCGCGAGGAGAGTGGGAAACGGCGACGGCTTTCGTTGACTTATGTCAGGCAAAAGGGTGCCGTGGTTTTGTTTGCCTTTCCAAGGGGGCAATTTCTTTTCTGTTCTCTCTTTACCAAAATATTTTTTTTCTCTTAACATTCTCCTGCGCCTTCTCTCAGCCCCTCTGTTATGCTGTTTACTGTGTGATGAATGGCTCTATTTCAACTTGAGTTTTCCCCTCTATTCGCTGGAATAGATTACAATCTGTGCAATTGTGCGGAAACAAGATTGATCTTGCTAAGACACATTGTTGAGGGGGCAGCAGCGTAGGAAGTAAAATATAGACTACAACAACACTTCACTCCAATGTAGAAATTTTTAGAACCATTTCTTTGATGGAGGCTTTTTTAGAGCCTCGGTTCTTGCAGAAACAAATCTTGATAAGAAGGCTCAGAGACAAGGAAAGAGGTGTAAACAAATTTTGCGGCCGTTTGTAATGAGACATGACAGAGTGAGAACACTGTGGCCTTTCAAATGACAGGCCTCGCTATCAGCCTGGTTTCAAAGGCTCTGAGGGGATGGGACTATGCAAGGTTAGACAGGAGACCTGCTGAAGCTTAATATGAAAAGGTTGCCCAACCAATGAGTTGATGTTACAGTGAAACTGTACACAGAGTGTGTGGGTTTATCACCGACATGAATCACAAGAAAATCGTTTGTGAGCAATAGTCAATCAGGTTTCTGGCTTGTTACTCCCTTGTTATGTTTGATGATTTATAGATAATACTGTCTAAAGAATAGCCTTGGGTACTCAATGAATATTAGGCATAACCAAAAATTACTTGAGATAATAATTGCCTTCCTGACAGTTAAAAGGAAATTTATAACATGGGGCGAGGGGATTGGAAAATGAATGGTTCCTGCTTAAAGGTGAGAAGAGGACCAGGATTTTAAATAGGGATTTAGTTTGGTTTGGGTCATGAAAGTTAATATGCAAACCGTAAAGAAAGATGTAACGTTTTTTAATAATCTATGTGGGGGCACGTTCATTTCAAGAGTGAAAAAGGAGGTAGTGTGCAAGTCTTTAATTAAATGACTTGCTTAGAAGAAGAAACGCTATTGTAGGGAGGTGGAGGAGGGGGACAGGCAGGCGTTACGGGCGCAATAACTCACTGGCCTTCAGGTTGCCTTTCCTCCCTCTTTCAGGCGTAGAAGAGAAATACTTTTTATTCTCCAGTGGGATGCCAGGGGGAGAGCCAAAGGGAAAGGGGAATGAGTCCCATGGAGCGATGTAAGAAGAAAATAAAACTAGAACTGCAAGCAGTTGTGAACGGGGGCCAAGCCTCCCACGCGACTCGGGATCGGGCGTCGTCGTCCGCGGCGCCGGCCCCTCACTTCACGGAATCCGGGGATGTGAAAAAACTCTAGGAGGTGTGTGTTTTGGTGACTGACACAGTTTTTGCAATGTAGCGAAAACAATTTCCATACGCAAATGGGCGTGGCCTATCTGAAAAGATCCAGCTGACTTGTGGGCATCTGTGGATATAAAGTTTTTGACTCTGGGATGTTCGGTGTGGAAGTTATAGCCCCAAACGCGTTTTCTTTGCTTTTTGTGGTTTTGGCGCCCCCTATGGATGACATTCGCAAAACTACGTGAGATAGAAAGATGCAGCTCAATGTACCAAACAAGTGGATGTCAAGTTTTTGAATGTGCGAAGTTTGGTTGGGGAGTTATGAGCAAAATCAAATTGTCAACCTCTCCATTGTAAAGACACTTTTTGAATTTTCCCGCCAAAACATATCGAAACAGGAAGTAAAAGTGAAAAACTAATTTGTTTAATAAGTCCGGCATACATAGGAATTTCTTGGCCATATTTTTTTTATAGGCTCAGGTATGCTCCATGATAGTCTCCCTTGAGTTTCAAGAAAATCCTTTTTTTTTTTTTTTTAAGGGATTTTCGCAAATCTTTAAAGCGCTACCGTTTGGTCTTCCGATGGTCGTAGAGAAATTATTTTGATAACTTTTGCTCGTGGGAGTCGGTAGAGCATAATGCTTTTGGTTTCGTCCAAATCGGGCGAAAACTGTAGGAGGAGTATGTTTTGGTGACTGACACAGTTTTTGCGATGTAGCAAAAAATCTATATATACGCAAATGGGCGTGGCCATCCCAAAAGATGCAGCTGACTTGTGGGCATCTGTGGATATAAAGTTTTTGACTGTCGGACTTTCGGTGTGGAAGTTATAGCCCCAAACGCGTTTTTCTTTGTTGTAGCGCCACCTAGTGGTTGGCATGTCTGAATTGTTGTGTCTGCGTACCCGGCACGGACCTGGATAAGCCCGACAAGTGGCATGTCCAAACCCCTTATGGTTTGGGCTGCAGCACCACTTTTACGAGACTACGAGGCGCCAAATAATAATCCCAGCAAGCTCAATAGGGTTCCATGCCCCGCATGTCATGGAACCGCGGTGCTCTGCATTCCGCGGTCCCTTGCCCTTCTCGGGCTTGGCCCCCTAAAAAACCTGGCCAAGGTCTTGGGAGTTGAATGGCGGTACACGCCGGCTGCCAGCTTACGGTTTGGTCTTAGTGTCACAATTTGTTGGTGGAGTATCACAAACGTTCTAAAAAAGGGAGCGGGCTCTCTCCCAAAAGCCTTTCCCGGCAGGCTGAAGACTTGCTAAATGTCAGTCAAGATCACTCAGCCACTAGAGAGAGGAGAGAATGTGTACAGAGGAGAGAAGGGAGAGAGAGAAAAGGACAAAATGAAAGGATGGAATAGGGATAGTGACAGATCACTGACAAATGGGGATGTTGATGTTGGGATAACAGAAAAAGATTGAAAGGAGACAAGTGTGAAATGTAGAAAAGAATGACAGAGAAGGGAAAATAATGGTGCATGGTAATCCTTTGGTCTCCTGTGGTGTTCTGTCTAATGTGAGAAAAGGCTACGAGTTGCAGAGCTTGGAACCGTCAAGAGATCTGACATGTTTACCATCAGAGCAGAATAACATCAGACCATCCTGAAGTCTAGGAGTTTATACGGACACATTACAGCCAGTGCCCAGGTCCTTCTACCAAGAACATAAAGGAAGAAAGGCCAAAGAAAAAAAAGTTTCTGTTAAACTGATTCTGCCTAAAGGATCCAAGCCAAATCTCATCTTTCTTCCAGCAGTAGCAAAGAGCGTGGGAACCCTCTATCAGAGCATTGAGCGGAGGCAGAAGATTGACCCTGACTTATCGACCGGGCGCTCGCAAACGCACATCTTCATGCCTGAAGTGGCCGTCTGCCAGATACAGAGCCCGTTTGAAAATGGAACCTATTGATTATAATAAAAACCCATATACATATTTATCCCCCACCAGTACTGAAGCCATGAGAACAAAAGCAATGTTCTTTACATAACAATATATGCTTAGATAGAACAAAAGTATTACTTTTGATCCTTGAACGATGCTGTTCCTACTCAGTTTCACTTTCTTTATTTAGAGACTTAAAGCAAAGTCACACCATGTCTTTGCAAGGTATGCCATACATGGCTATTTCCAATTTAAATTAGCCTTAGCCATAAATGTTGGCAACAAGTTTCCATTATGCTTTGGGTGATCCAGACAAAACATTTCCATTATGCCATTGAGTCATCTAATGTTTTGCCTTCATTTGTTTATTTTGGTGAACAGCCACCATGCAAAGTCAAGGTGCATTAGAAGCAACTCCTGATGCTACTGTGACCGTGAATATCATCCAGAAATCATCAGGATTGGTTTTGAGAGATAAGAACACAATGGTGTGGTGATGGTTTGAGGCCGAAACATCGACAGTGTGCAGGATTCCTTGTTGCTTATTTTCAAGTTAGTTTTTGATTCAACAATAAGGCATCTTGGTAAGAAAGAATATTGACATATGTGATACCAATGCTAATTGTTATGGGGCAGGATCTGGGGGTTATTATGAATTACTTTATTGTATGAAATGCAAAGTCATGTCCATCAAATGGGTCTGAGAGTCAAAACATTCTAGTTTGGTGCGATTCAGCTTGATCTACCTTCAGCAAAGGATGTCAACATTTCAAAGCTGGTAGCAGCCAAAGAGAGACTGTATACAGTCCAAATATTTCTCTCTCAAGTGTCAATCAAGCTTTATATTTGTGCCTCCAATGATAACCTTGTGCACCAACACAGCTTGGTGGAGTTTCTATACAGCTACAGTGAAAGCTACTGAAGAGGCCTCTTTCCCAGAGCTGACACCGCTGATTTGAATATCAAAACATGATGTAAACTGGTGATTAAAACCCAATTACAACTTGTGTCGATGAGAAGTCAATTAAGTGTTTCAGGGGCTGGGAGTGTGAACACGTTTTTGCCATAATAATGTCAGGGGGAGAGAACGAAGGGGAAAAGGAGAGAGGCAGAGGGGAAAATGAAAGACAGGGGCTGAGAATGCAAAAATACTCTGGTTGCAGTGGGTTCAGAAAATATTCTGTGAATATAGCATAGTCAGATGTGCGAACATCATATGCCCTTGAAACTGGATTTCTTCCATTCCCATCACCATGCAGTGAAGGAATTATGAACAATTGGCTTCAGGGCAGCGCTCAGTTAAGAGGCAAATCCACTAAGACTGTGAGTAGGACTATGTTTTCTGACAAAACCTCAAAAAACAAAGGCTTTCCCTTTATTATTTAAATGACTCCATTGTGAAGTCCTGGAGCCGCCTTCTTCATGGCCAACTGTCAGCTAAATGATTCCTACATTACTTATGTATACACCAGTAATGAACGGTGATTTGCTGAATGAGAAAAATGTATTTCAGTGTCGGTGCATGGTGCAGTAAACAGCTGCTAGGGTTTTTTAGATCATCTGCCTGTAGCCAGCGGGGAGCAGCCAGTCGTGTTTGTAATGTTGAAATGCAGCGGTGGTGACACGCATGCTGCATCAGCCCATCGCCCCGGGAGACCGGCTGCCATACAGTCACACGGTAAACCAATCTTAGGTCCCAAAAGGCTTCACACCGGCAGGAGGAAGTACATAGAGGGGAGCTGCCTGGTGATGCTAAACCCTGTGCTTTAATTATTGAAAAAATAAATGCCTGAAATTGCCACGGAGACAACATTTCAGGAGGCTTGTAACGGAGTAATGAAGAGATTTGGGGGATGAATTTGAGAGAGGTGCCAAACTGAGGGGTAGATCTGTGTTGAGAGGATCTGCTACGGTGCTTCTTCTATACCTTCTTTTCCTGTTTTTTTTAGTGTTAGTAATAGGCCACTAGAAAAAGATGAGTAATGCAGGAAGCTTTCGGCCCAGTCTTTAAATATAGCGTCGCTGCTCTAAAAAAACGTTGGCAGCAGTCGACACTTTCGCTCTCTCCACCTCAATTTGCTGTGTCGCTCTATCCATCCCGCACTAATTTGCACAAATCACAGCCAATCAGCTTGTGCACACACACACACACACACACACACACACACACACACACACACACACACACACACACACACACAACTACGCAACTGCAATCAAGCAAACAGCCCTGTGTTTACAGCAGATTTTTTTTCTTTCCAAGATCCAAGGCTCTGAAAAGGGTCTGGCAAAAACTGGAGCTATTTAAAGTATACATTTGACGGTGCATCAGTTGGGGTCTGTGACACTGCGAGCGCCCAGATCATCATCCAGTCTGGCTCTCAACAGCCTTCACCTCTGCACTCAATTTGTCCGGATATTTCCAGGAATAAGGCGCTGGAACTTTGCATTTTCCTCTACATGAACCCTCAGCGGTCTTGGCCTCTCTCACACTTGAGAACAAGTAGACTTTAGACTTTATTAGATTAGGTTTTGCTTTGTTACAACATGCTGGAAAAAATGACTTTGATTTTTTGCTCAGCAATGATTTGAATAGGGATTAACCGATCAGCTGACATTCCTGATCAGGTATTGGATGTTAGAAGAGGAGTGGTAAAATGTGGCCAGAAACAGAGCACATGCCTAAACTTGTTATTTTGTTTTGTTTAGCTGACAAGTGAATACAAGCTTTTCATTTGAATATCAATGGTGCGGACCAACGGCTTAATAAACTGGTCAGGCTGTTTTTCTAAGAGAGAGAGAGAGAGACAGAGAGAGAGAGAAAGAATGCTACTTTTTTCTTGCTTACCAGTGGTGTTCGTGAGTGGTTTATTATTGTGTTTCGTTGCCATTTTAACCTGTAATAAAAACTGACAGAAAACATACAGTACATCCATCTGAGGCAGAGTGTCCTATATTGGTTTTCCGGACTGGTAAGAGTTTAATGCAACAGACAGAAGTCAAAGCTTTTGCTGCCTTTTTGAAAACCTTTTAGCAACTGGAAGGATTTTAAAAACCTCAACCACCACACAGACAAACATTTAATAACTATGATAAACAACAAGCCATAAAAAGGTGCTTAAAACAGCTAGGCTTTTTTTAGTGGGACCTTTGTAGCTCTTAGCTCGGGTAAAATTCCTTTCACTCAATTCACATTTGTGATCAGTCAGTGTTTCAATCAATAGAGTTAGCAGCATTAATAAGCAGTCATATAAATGCACCCTAACAAGTGTTTTAAAATGTTTGAGGAATAAATCTGTATTTTGCCACAAAACCAACTATTAAAAGAAAGTATATGTATAACCTCTGGTGTAATGCTTGTGGTTTCCAATAATTAACTCAATTATTTGCTGTTTTGTTTTCCTTGCAATTATTAGGAGAACAAATCACTGCCAATTTGAAACTAGTGTTGCATCTGTTAGGACTCAAGTGTGTGTGTGCTTTTGTACTTGTTAACTATCTGGCAGGTGAACTGACAGCCAATGGTTGTGGGCTGAATGGGTGTGTGGAGCTATGAACACATAAAGAAGACAGTTGCATACAAATGTAAGACGCTTGTCACCGTAGTTTATGTGCGATCATGAGCACGTTTCCCCCACAAACCAAACACGTCAACAGAGCAAGCTTGATGTAGCTCCGCTTTTGATCGCCATTGTCATTGTTTCTTTGGTTAAACGAGCTTTGAGGGGGTGGTGTGTGTGTGTGTGTGTGTGTGTGTGTGTGTGTGTGTGTGTGTGTGTGTGTGTGTGTGTGTGTGTGTGTGTGTGTGTGTGTGTGTGTGTGTGTGGGACAACAGAGGATGGGATTTGTTTGTGTTGTTCAATCAAGAGGCACATTTCTTCTGTTCCCTTTGTCACAGTTTGAACGGCCGTCTACATTCGCACGCAACAGCCTCCACATATCATCATCAGTGGGATTTGTTAGGGCAAAAAAGATGGAATTTGGTGTGTGTACAAAGAGAGGGGAACTGATACTAGATTTTGTTCCATTATGCATGATAACAAAAGCCAGAGACCCACTGTGTATCGCGGTGGGTTCACTGAGAGTGTGGCTAAAATGATTTCAGCCACATGAAAAAAATATCTCATTGCCTTGCTGGGCCCAACACCTTAACAACTCTGCATGACAATCCATAACTTGTTCTTCTAAAGAGAGAGTTCCCTTCTAGCTAAAGAACTCCAGCATGGTTCAGTGCCATTACCATTTGAAAAGGGGAGAAGATGAGTGGAGTAGCAGGGGGAAGATAGACCAGCGTGCAGAAAGAGTGGCTGAAAGGGGGGAGTGTGGATGACTTCTTGAACTTGGCGCATGGGCGAGCTTCATTTGTCAGCGGGGTGCTAGAGAACCTCCCTTTAGGTTTTTGCCAGTGTGTGTGAGTGTGTGTGTGTGTGTGTGTGTGTGAGTGTGTCAGATCTGAGCTCGTGCAGGGAACTAAGAAGAGACTGTAACAACTTTAGGGTAAAATCATGCGCCACACTCATTAAGACAAACTCCCTAACTGCATGTAACCCAACTTACCCAGCAGTGCTATGAGATAAAATGCCAATAAACTTTGGGTTTTTAGTATATTCCTTTATTGCATTTGCTACTGTGTCCATTTTCTGAATAATGCATATGGCCTTTGGGTAGGAATACAGTGATGACTAATGTTTGAGATTATGGTGTACTAACGTACCAGAGATGTTAAAACAGAGCCCAGAAGAATATGCAGCTACAAAGATATACAGTATAAGTCTGTGCTGGGGGGATCTGAAAGTTTAGCTCAATAAACCAACTTTGAAATGGGATAGTTATGGTTATAAAGTGCTGACTTTCAGCTCGAATTTGAATTTTAAATGTCCCCCATATTGGTTACACGGGTTAAGACTTGGAAGACCCTTTTTTGAAACTAATCCACTACTATAAAAGGCATACAAATCAAGACAATGATCCTAAATGTTAGGCAACGACAAAACGTGTATAGCCAGAGTCAACGTGCTATGTCATTCGCTGGCTGAGTCGTCACCTCAATGGAGTGATAATGTGTTTCTCTGGTGGAAGCCCAGACTGAAGACAATACGCCTCCAAGACAAGCCAGAATTTAACACAATAAAAGCCTGTCAGAGCCCTTGAGAACGCCAACTGTCTGACGTCTGTGTGTAGGACACTTGGATTTACTTCATTTACTTTATTTCATGAAACATCACAGCTCCTAAAAGTGGGGGACTATTTTAAAAAAAGATATACAATCCCTGTACTGTTCATTTTATATGGATAAAAGTTATGTGTAAGGATGCAAATTTGATTTATAAATTCTAATTTCAATGTGCTAGAAAACCAAAACAAAAGACTGACTATACTAAATGTATGCCTCTGTGTGTGTGTGTGTGTGTGTGTGTGTGTGTGTGTGTGTGTGTGTGTGTGTGTGTGTGTGTGTGTGTGTGTGTGTGTGTGTGTGTGTGTGTGTGTGTGTGTGTGTGTGTTTCATGTTGTAAAAATGTTCTGTATATTGTTTAAGGGTCAAAAAGTGTTATAGAAAAAGTTATAACAACATGTACACATTACAATAAGGAGAGTCCCCACGCAAATTCTTAGGTATACGCTGCAGTTGGAACTACAATCAACCATCCGTGACAAATGTGTGAGAAACTCAGTCTCAAATAGATTCTATAATAAAGCACTTTGAATTGCCTTAGTGTTTAAAATGTGCTATATAAATACATTTGTTGGCTTGCTTGCTTTCTTTTTAGGTACAAAAGCTTCCAAAAACTTAGTGAATGGGAAAAATAAAATGCACATTAAATGCTGATTGTGTTGCTACCATTAAGAATCAGGTTGTTTCCACCTTTCAGCCAGGCAGGTGGGTTATGACACCTGTTCCCACCTGCTGGGTCAAAGATGCTCAGTGCCAACAGTATTATCCCATCTCTCTTTTTTAGCAGCGAATGTCTGGTTGAAACTGAATTGAAGCACACACACACACAAACTCAGACACACACACACAAATCTAGCCAAGCTATTTCATGGAACACTGAAGCACAAATACTAGGCACAGAAGGTACAGTGGATGCCTGGTGATAGCAGTTGGTCGGTCCGCAGCAGAGAACATTTCCGGAGTCTTTGGGTTACCCGCTACGGATTGATAGCCACCGACTGTGCTAACATTTGGTGAGTCATTACAGCGCTAGAAGGAAATGTATCATTTCCTCAGAATGAGTTTTTGGAAAGATTTTAAAGATTGTTGGCCCCTTGGATTTGGATTTAATGCTATCAGATTGTTTAAAGCAAAAACATTGACAAAAAACAACAGGAATTTGAAAAATAAAAATACTAAACATAATTAGATTTTTTGTCTAATATTATTGATTTAGTTTGATTATTTAACCATAACATTTTTTACGTGATATCACTTGCATACGTTGCATAGGGGACTACGAATCGCTTCTAAAAAAAATGCGGAACAATGTCACACTTACACACAAGCTACTTCTATAAGACAAAGAATACAGTAGGTATGGGAAAATATATGCTTATTAGCCGGACATGGTGGTGAGCAGATGCAAACACTTGTGTCATCTCCAGAGCAGAAAAGACCCGAGTGTTGACGAGTTGATCTGCAGGGTCTGAATGAACAATCCCTGGGTGTTGACAGTCAGCTCGGAGCCAGAAGCACTGGACGCCACATCAGCAGAAAGCCTCATGCTTGACGGGGGTGAGTGTAATAGATTTAAAGTTCTCCACTTGGGAAAAACTGGAGTGTGTCAAAGTGCCATGGAAACCGAGATGGGCTGTTTGGCAGGGCTTTGGAGTGGCTTTTTCGGGGTATTTGAAACACTTTTTCAGTCTAGGGGCGCTTCAGCTATACGGCGCTATATACTTCTCTCACACTTGTAAAAAAAAAAAAAAAAAAAAAAATTGAATTGCACGCTGCTCCTTTTCTCTGATCATCCCATTTTTTTCTCCCCTCTCTCCCCCCTAGCCTCAGTAAGCCAATCATCACAGCCCAGCGGTGAGAGCGAGAGCCGCGTCTTAGCTATGGCAGATAAAGGGCTTGTGAGATTGTCAGTAATGACGGGTCCACCGGCGCTCAAAAACTTCCCAGAGCTGCTTGTTTCAGCAGTAATTACGACGGGGAGAGAATGGTGCGCCGTGACTGGCTCTAAAAAGCTTACCCAGCCCTTTTTTGCTTGTGATGCCATGTCAACTTTTTTTTTTCCCAGGCAGTCGGAGAAGTTAAAAAGGAGGGGACTTAAAAGCCGAACAAAACGAATGAAACAAAGGAGGTATAAAAGCAAAAGACGGCAGGATGGCTGGGTGATGTGTTTAAGGGCCCGGGGAAAGGGTGTGTGTGTTGGGGACGAGAGAGAGAGAGAGGAGAACTGCTGTGTGAATGTCTATGAATAGGGATGAGATAGGATCATTGGTGCTCAGTGTTCCTCAATCAAAGCTCTGGTGGAGACAGAGGGAGAGTGAAGTGATGAAGACAGGTGAAAAGGACCACAAGGGAGGACAGGGCAAACCATAGGGGAGCAAGATGAGGCTGCTAGGGGAGTGATTGAAAATAAACGCAAACAGGAAAGAAAGGACTGGTATAAGTGCGTGTGCGTGTGCGTGTGCGTGTGCGTGTGTGTGTTCTTGTAAGCATCTTTGTGAGGACCAGTTTTTGCTTTTAACGATTTTCTTCAAAGGGCTGTTTGAGGGTTAAGACTTGGTTTTAAGGTTCAGGTATGAAATAAGTTTAGGTAAGGGTAAGTGTGAGGGTCGGGGTTAGGCATTTATTTTTGATGGTTAGCGCTAGGGTAAGAGGCTATAGGGAATACGTTATGTTAATGAATGTCCTCACAAAGATAGACGTAGTGTGTGTGTGTGTCTGTCTGTGTCTATGTCTGTGTGTGTGTGTGTCTGAAAAGTGCTATGCTGTACCACAAAGAAAGAATCCATCATCTTGCCTTCCCTGTGTCACTCTCTGTGAAGCCGGCCCTCAGTAATCACCTTCTTCACCCGTTCAACTGCTTCATCTTCTCGTCCCGTCCGCCAACTCTCATCCTCGTGATCTCACAGAGTGTGATTATGAGGAGAGCGCTTAACCCAGACCTCTCAACAGATAAACCCCCTACTCAAGGTGTGTGGAGGAGCTCAGGCTACGAACAAACGCATGGAACACATGGTGCAAAACCAAGTGTTAAATTATTACTATTACGTATTATTTGTCTGCAAGTCCTACGGGTGGGAGGGTCGGGGGTTGTAGGTATGTCTAATGTCTTTGTTGTTGTTGTTTGTATGTTTTTGTATATTATACATTAATAAATATTTGATCAAAATAAAAAAAGGGTACGAACGAACGGCAGGAATGGCTTCTTTATCCCACAGTTTGTGCTTATAAGGAGGGCGCTTTACGGTGGAGTCAGAGATTCGTGTGAGCGCTTGTTCTCAAAAATATATATTTATTTCAATATCAGTGAATATATCATAATGAACTACCTTAAAGTGTGAAGCAAAAAAAAAACAATCCAGTGTTAATACACAGCCTAGATTCTGTAAATGGGCATGTTGCGAACTGTAAGAGGTGAACATTTACAAAAAAGTGAACAAGGTTAAGCGATGGTAACCAGATTTTTTTTTTTTATTCACACACACAGTACAAGTAGTGGATTGTGAGGAGATATTCACCCATTTGTGTTCGAGAAACGTGGCGTACGACTGGCATCTCTGGAATGACTTATCTGGTTCTGTATCCAACAGTTTGGCACGATATCTGGTATTGAGTGCAGAGTTGAGGCCCGCTGAGAAGGCATGAATGAAGACGAACAAATTCCAAAACACCCCCACACAGGAGGCACACAGGAGGTAAAAGAAGGTCGATATTATTGAAAATGGTGGGAGTTAGGGGCAGGGAAAGAGATTTAGTGAAGGTGTCCACCTGTGTCGGCTACCATAGAGAAGTCATCTATCAATGGTCAGTCACATAGTGTAGAGTTACCGGGCTGAGAGTCATGATAAAGGGCTGCTTAATTCTAGTCAGGCTGGCTCCGGTGGAAGAAAAAAAGGCATCAAGATAATTGCATTCATTGCAAAAAGAAATGAAAAAGTATCCGGTTATTTATAGGTTCATAGGGATATAAATATACATTAAATGGGGGTGGAAACGAAGGACCCCGCAGGGCATAGAATGTATTTCCATGAATTTGAATCCTTTAAATGCCAGTTGATGGCATGCTTTACAATCGCATTGTTGAATTCTCATTTATGGGTAAAACCATTTATAAGCCACGTTGCTCGCGTGCCTGTAGGGACCAAATTAGTGATGACGCATTGAGTCGATCAATCCATTACGCCCATGATAGGAAATAAATAGTTGATAAGTAGGGAATTTATCAAGGAAAATGCTAATACTCTGCTTCCAGCTTCTGACATTTGGATTTTGCTTTTTTTCCAAGTTTAAAAATAATTGTCAATTCAAATCAGTTTTATCTGTATAGTCCAATATCACAAATAGACATTTGCTCCAGTGGGATTAATTGTAAACTGAACAAGTGTTTATAATAATAAGGTTTTACACTATTAGTCAGACAAAACAATCAATTTGAGTATTTTGCCTTGGCGTCTTGGTTATTGCAATGGGCTTTTTTTTTTTTCAGAATCTCTAAACAATCCAAAAATAACGCAGATTATTCAATAACTAAAATCCCTGTCATACTGTAGCACACAATTATATTTCAAAATTTTGGAACTCAACCCTGTGCCCTCAATGTGTTGATATGTCTTATAAAAAAATAATGTCCAAATAACCTAATGTGACTGTAATGCTATACAACAATCGCAGAAAGTCATACTGATTCCTTTAAAGCAGGGTTTAATAAATTCTTGACTTGTCAGCCGCTCAGCACATTTACATTCCAGTAAACAGCTCGAAAAATGACCCATTTTAGATAAGCGTGCGTCGGCAATTAATACAGCAATCTTCCTTAATGCCGCACCTAGGGAATTTGTAAACATCAATTAGAAAGAAATAAGAGAGCCTCGTAGATAAAACAGCCTCATTCTTTGCTGCAGACACAAACAGCAGATTGGCAATGAAAAAAAAGAAATGTGAAAAGGCTCACGGGAAGCTAATATGATAGAACTGCTCCATATCAAAACCGGCTCAGTAAAATCATGTTCAGAGTGAAATAAATTGTGGTGGTGGGTGACGAAACTACCTCTTTGCAGGAAAAATCCTCCTGGTCTTTCAGGCGGGTATATGAGGGGGAAAAGGGCTTCTGAAATGGGTATGGATGCTCCACTGGCCGCTTCTTCTGATCAATAACCACAAACGTCATAAAATGCACTGATAAACCACCAGCTTTATGGTCAATAGAGTCCGTTTTAAAATTGTCTTCACTGCTCTCTGGGAGATAAGAGTTGACTGAAAGAAGCCTATACAGGAAATACTCAATCTGTTGTAGGGCCATAACAATTATTGTCATTGATCAATCTTTTGATTACTTTCTCAATAAATGGGTTTGTCATGATAAAAATATCCCTCTGTAATTTCCCACAGCCCAAGATAATATATTACTTTTATCATAGATGAAAATGAAAACCATTAAATCCTCACATTTTAGAAGCTGAACACACTATGTTTGGCATTTTGGTTGAAACAGCAACTTGAATAGTTAATCATTTATTAAACCAACTGTAGCTACATTTTATTGATTGACGTATCGATTCATGAGTCATCATCAGCTCCAGTTGGTCGCAACATGGATTGGTTGGTAAAGCAACTGCAACATGTCTTTCTTTTCTTTATTTCTGTTTCTCTGTGTTTTTATATACAAAAAATTCTATTGAATATCTTTGTCATTTGTATTGTAACATCAACCTGCCTAATGGACTACAGATGGGAACTAGCCCCCGGGCTACAATCTGGCATATTAACGTGTACTGCTGTACATGTTCATTAGTGTGCATTGTCCTGAAATAAATAAATAAATACATAAATAGTGTATTAGTCGGTTTGCATAATTGTGACAAATTCTCAAATTATCACTGCCATGTTCCATCAGTGTGCGTTGTTTAATACCTTTTGATTTTGCACTGTTCATTTTGACACAACAAGCAACTGAAAGACATCTCCACCAAAACTGGGATGTGATGTCTTTGATGGGTATTTCTCATTATTACATCATATAGACTAAATTATTAATCAATCAACTAGAAAGAAATTAAGAAAATAAGGCTTATTTCCCTTCACAGATTGTGCTCATGGACATTGCCTGGAACTTTCTTTCTTTTTTTTTTTTTACAAGCCATTCGTCGGAGGCTAAAACCAAGTTAACTTTTAGGCGACAAAAACAAACTGATAGAGTGACTACAAAGAGCACAGTGATATAATCTATAAACCCATTTGAGTAAGTGGTTCAGGTACTTATGACATCAATTGAAGGGAATAAGACAGAACTCAAAATCACAGCAAGCCATAGCAAATGACAAAATCCTCCTTTTTAAACTACAACTATAACTAACTTTTAGAGAGGGTTACAGAGGGGTGAAGCTCTTAATGGTTTATTGACATCTCACACTCACATGCTAGAATGTGTAGTCGAGTGCCTCGCGGTCTGACTGAGTCACGGCATATTGACTGCACTGGTTCTGAAAATCAAAAAGTTTCAGCACTTAAAAGTAATTGCCTTTTGCACAAGCAATGTAAGTTCAAAGACCAAGAAATTCACAATCATACTTTCACTGTAATCACGGCCGGCCTTAGATGAATGATTAGAATTGCTTAAATGGCGAGATGAGACGGGTGAAATTCAAAACGCATTTGCTTGCAAGTACTTATTTCAGAAAACAATAGGTCCCTACAACCACTTTCTGAAAAGGTTTGGATTAATTAATTGGGTCGCTCATATCCTGATTAATTGTCCTAGTTTTATGCAGATAATCCTGCTTTAAATTTTAGAACTACAGTTACCGTAACACTTTGAAAGATGTGAACAGGAATCATAATGTTTCTATAGTTATGCTTAAGGTCACAACCCCATATTATATTGCCAATATTTATCTAATAAACTCAGACAAAGTATGCTAAATGAGCAAGAGAGAACCCCTAGAAAAGATGAGGTTATCTGGCAAGCTCTCGATCTATAAGGAACGTCTGTTTCATATGATTTTAAAGCGGAATAACAGGTGTTTATTTCAAAGGACATCAGTGATATCTGACCTATTATTTGAAACACTGCAACATACTATGGAAAAACATTGAAGATATGCAAGCTTGTAGTATTTCCACAGTCATGCTTAAGTCTTACATGTAGCATTTGATTTGTGTTGACCATTCATACAACACTTAGTCTTTTTTTACTTTTCATCTGCATATCGTCTCATATTCTCATGTATGTTGTGTATCGTTTTTGACAGAATAAATCAAAGAAAATTTGCATCTTTACCCAAGGGCTCTGCACACATCACCACCAACTGACACCCTTAGACCATGGCCCTGTCTCTCCCATTGACAGACCCTTTCCCCCAATACTGTAGGTGAAAAACCCTTGCGGTTTTAGCTTTGCGGTGGACCTCATTTTAGTCCCACCTCCTTCAAAGTCCCAGTATCCCTGTAACTTTGAAGTCCAGCCAGCTAAAGGCTTAAATAAAAAAATCCTGCAATCTCCCCCACCATGGCCAGGCAGCGGATTAGCCAAGCCCCTGCAGGACAGAGTGGAAAGAGGACGAAGAGAAGCTGGAGGAGGAGTAAGCGGCCATTTCCACAAGGGGCCGTGTGTCTATGCATGGGCAGCTCTCCCTCTGGTTGGAGCTGTGGGGGGATTAACAGGCTACTAAGGAAGCACAGAACAGACCTCTAGACCCTTTTTCATCACTTCTGAAGAAACCAGAAACCAATTTACAGCAGAGAACTGAGGGGAGGGGGGCTCTTATTCCTCCCATACCCGCCTCCCGATTCAACTCAAAGTCATTGTTGGTTCGTTTGTGAGACGGAAGACAGTTAAAAAAAATGGAGTCAGCGATTCCGGAGATTCTGCTTTTTGTCAAAATCACTTCTTGACCAAGGCAGTGGATATCTCCTCACGATCTGCTACCTGTATGTATGTACTGTGTGTGTGTGTGTGTGTGTGTGCTGGGAAACAAATCTGGTGTTAAAACCCAGCCAAGGCTCTGTAAACTGGCATGTTGCTATAGCTACGCTGGGCACCCTTTGTTTACATACAAGTGTACAGGGTCTACAAAAGTCTCAATTATTGATAGGTGAACTTTACTGGCTCAATAGTAACATTTGAATGGACCCAGGGTAGTTAGAATAAGCAGTTAAACTCCTAATATCAACATCAGAGATACAATCAGTCATGGTGGAAGTCACCCTGGAAAGTTTGTTTTCCCTTGTGAGTCAAAACAAGAGATTTCCCTCTTTCATCCAATCTAAGCTCCTAACTTTGGCCTGTGAATATTTCATAAATGGTCTGCTCTCAATACACTCTCAAGGCATGCGTCACTGGCTTTCAACCAAACTATTATAAAAGCTGAGTATTATGTGCTTGTCAAGAGTACACTGTCTAAATGCGTCACTGGAATGGTTTATAAAGAAATCTGTATTATTCTTGGCGAAAATAAATGGACTTTTTCCAGTGTCTTCTTTTACAAAGAGCATGTGTGAATACTGGGAGGTTGTCAAGTAGTCACTTGTTAGTTTAGCTATTGAACAAATTGATGGCGCGTTCTATTGTAGTGCAAGTGAGTCTCAAAATACTACAGCATCTCAGGATACAATACGGCAGCACTTTCTATAAGTTATAGCAACTTAACAAGTAACAATGGGACCTTGATTTGGAAAAACAAAACCAAAACACTGCTACGCTACCCGCCTCCCCATCAGTGCTTCTCAAGTGATGGGGTCTTTTGTCTTATCAGTGACTGAAGGGAGCTTGAGGACTTTGCCCTTCATCCCTTTGTTGTTCCAGAGTGCCTTGTGGAAGTGGGAGATTGGGCCGTATATAGGCTTGGATGGGTGGGTCGGTGTGTCTGTGTGCGCGGTGGAAGAGCTAAGGCGGCAATGCAACTAGCACAACATCAGACTAGAGCGGTCTTAATAAAGCTTCCCTCTCCATCCACCCCAGAGATCTCCTCACCCCAATTATACGCCTGACACATCTATCCTCCTCCATCGCGCCCCTTATTTCTCACACAGCACCCCCCGCCATCCACCACACACCATCCAGTCTTCAGCTCTGATCATGGCTCTCTCCCTTTGCCGGAAGTTCAAAGCCCCATAGGGCAGCACTATATCAGGCTGGTGGGGTCTTGCTCCACAGTATGCCGACTGAATTGCATCAGGAATGTATCGACAATAGGATCACTACTGTTTTAGCCAGAGACCAAGTAAACTTTGCTTGAACTTAAATAAAAATAGTTCCACTCCTTTCAACAATCCACAAGAGAAAACCAGTCTGGACCAGTGTTTTCATTAACAGCCAATCGGGATATTGGTTCTGGCTTTGCATCAATTCTTTGACCTGTCAGTGTCACCCAATAAATAATCACTACAACACACCTGGTGAGCTGCAGACCTGTGGAGGCATGCCCAAAAAGTTCCCTGGAACACTTTGAAATGATGCAATGACCAGTAGATCGGGTCTGACAACTTCTATCAGTGAATTTGAACCAGCATCTGAAACTAACTGTATGTTGTGATTTAAATGTCAGCTGAAATGTTTCAGTTAAAAAGGAAAAAAATAATCCATAACAATGTAGGTGATTGAATATCATTAAATTATTAGTCCCTATGATGGTACTGTAAATCAAATAGTGGGCTTTGAACTGTTGGCTAAACCAAACTGTCCATTTGCATTCAGGCAATAAAATTAGTATGGCAATTTTTCACAGTTTTGGGATACCTTATGTTATCAGCGATGGATAATATAGAAAATGGCTATCAGAATGATAATATCTATTCAACTATGGAAAAGTGCTTGGAGCTAATGATGAGCAGACTCCGAATTTTAGAGGTCATATTATGCAGATTCCAAACTCTGCAGCATGATAGGTGAAGAACACTTTTTTCAATTAATAAAAACTTTGAGTCCATGAATCTCATGTTTACAAAAACCATGGTCCACAGTGTGAGACAGAGAATCAAACCAAATTAGAACATCTAAAAGGAAATAAGGAAAGTTTGCTCTGAAGGGGTACAAACCAAAAATAAAGTAACTGTATGCAACACTAGCATACAATCCTAGCCCTTACCAACATGTTTAACAACAGAACAGCTCAAGACAATCCCTCCTCCCGCTGTATTGTCTCCTGTCACTAGAGGTTTTGAGATGTTTTTGCTGGTTTTTCCTTTAAATTCATTCAAGGTCACAACAAGCCCTGCATCTGCCCAGCCATCTGTTTCCATCCATCCCCATGAGGTATCCTGTCACCGCTGCTCCTTGGCCCTGTCCTCTACTGTCCACATTCAAGCTCACTAGGGAAATGCCCGACTAGACGCAATAACTTCACAGAGATTCTACAGGTTTCTAATGCATTTTGCAGGTTTTTTCCCACTGTCTTGAACCACCTGACAACAAAGGTGACATCATTAAAAACATATACTAGGGCTTTACATGCCATCTGCAAGCAAACAGTCACTAAATAGTGTAGGTAGACGAGTTGAATGTCGTCAAATCTTCACAAGCTATGCAGCATATGACACCTTATACTTAGACCATTGGTTAAGATAAAGAAAAACATTTCATGTAAAGTCATACTTAAGATTGAAAAGATGTTTACAGTAGTTCTGAGTATTTCTCTCTAAAAAAACATGACTCAATATGCGACAATTAATGTCAAAGTTCAACAAAACACATCCTGAGGTATGATTTCACAATTTAATAAGACTCGACTAATTAATCAGGACTGTAGATTTGATTCCCTGTAACATGGAAACGCAAGCAGATAACCCCTACCAAACCAGCCATCAGATTCATCAACTGTTATTAATTGAGCCTCGCCAACTTCAATCTAGCGAGAAAAAGACTTCAACACAGATCTCTCATGCGGAATAACTGCAACTGATCCAACCTTGGTAGCACATTCTTGAAAGACCCCATTGCACCTTAATTCAGAACTGATTAAGAAAATATGTTTGCAGAGCTTTGAAAATAGTATTCTATTCAACAATACAACTTTGCAAACTGAACAGTGAGCAGAATGATTGTGCTACACTAACTTGGGGTTTGAGTAATTAAAAGTTGTAACCTGGGGTTAAACCAGCAAATATGCAGTTAAAATGCATCAGTTAATTTTGTACTAAAGTTTGTCCTTGGTTGGCGAAAACCTCTTGATAAAAGTGTGCCAGATATTGAAAAGCTATTTCCTGACATTTGATTAAAAGGACTGGATAAGTAATTGAGAAGACGATATCTAATTTAAAAAAAGCTGCTTCAGTAGCAGTTTTACCACAAAACATCCATTAATTAAAATGGTCTTTGTAGATGTATCCGCAGAGCAAACCTTAACGTCCCACTACATTCAATTCAATCTTCAAGCTGCATTTGAAAGATCAGTGTACAGAGACTACAAGGCTCCACCAAATCAAAACTTCATATTTTATTTACACAGGATCCAAATTAGAAAGTGAAAACAGCCTTTTTACTGTACCTGTAGCTTTCAAACAGCAATCGAACAAGCAGGTAAGTGTAGCAGGTTGGTACAGCTTGGTTGAACCAGCAGCTTTTTCCGTCTATCTGTGAATGAAAAAAAGAAGATAGATCACTATAACATCTGTTTCTGTGACATAATGCAAGACAGCTTACAGTGATGGAACCTACGCCCCTATGAGCAATCATGTTGTTTCTTTAATCAAATATTTATTGAAGTCCAAACTACGATGAACAGTGACAATTATCTATTAATACAAGATAACATTTTCATCAAGTAAATGCCAAAATTGTACACACTATGTGAAGCAAGTTGCTTTGAACTCTGAGTAAGGGGAAATGCTTGGTAATGTTTGTGTGACAACATTTTGACATAAGTGGACAAAATCCAAAGCAATCCCAGAGCTCCAAACTAACCAGATCTGATGATGGCATCACAGTTCACAATCTGTCTGACAATCAGTTCCCACAGAAACAACTCTGCCTTACCAATACACACACACACGAAAACTTAACTTTGCATGATATTACTGCAGACCTTTATGTTAAAAAAGTACATTTCTGAATAAGTTACATTCACTTGATAAGCAATTCTCTGTAGACTCCTGAACATAGCAAATGTATTTAATGTCCTGCTCCATACAGTCTCTGCTGAATAGTTTTCAAGTGTACATAACGCATAAAAAAGCAAATCAGGGGTTCACACTTGTGGGTAATCTCAGAGGGGTTTATGTGCCAAATTCTAATTGTTAAAGACGTCCCTATAAGCATTAATACTTTTTTGTAATTTAAGAAACTCATTAACCTGGCCATTGTTCTGGAAAATCTTTGAGTTAGCAACTTTATCTGCAGCTCATCCATACAATACTTGCAACTGAAGACAGAAGGGCCAGACCATAACCATTATTAAGCTTCTTGAGGATACTAAATGTAATATACTAGTTGGATCCTGACCCGCATAAATACCATTTCTGACAAAATGGAGATGGTTGGTGGTTTTGACCTCAGGATCATTTCAAGTAGGGGAGCCAAGGAAGACTTGCAAAGGCAGCATCCTCTGGATTAGCACGCACACCAGCTGGCAGCCACATGCTGATGAGGGTTCAGTTAAGGTTAAGGCTAAGTCGGCTTGCCAGCTTATTTTCTTCCTCCCCACTCTCAAGTTCTCTTTATTTTGACAGAAAAAAAGACCGCAGAACAGCCCCTGATGGAAAGTACGACCTGCTGTGTTGTGTATCAATAACAGCGTATTCTGGGTAGCATGATACCACTGGGCAAATAGTCATTATTTTCTTGTTTCAGTTGCAATGGAAGTATTCCACCATATGAAAGATTGTTAACAGATAAGATGAGCTTTGAACGTACAGTAATGCCTGGGAAAACACAACACATGAGAAAGGCAGATAAGGCTTTGAGTATAGCAGATTCCAGTGCAGTCTCAACAAAAGGTTCCAGACTATCTCTGAGGCAGTTAAAGTTCCCAGACTACAAATTGCCCCTAAATGCATCTTGATTAATCTAGGAGAGCAAGAAGGGCTGCATTAACGTAGCTCAGCTGGCCATCAGCTAGAATTGTGCCAACATCTCTTCCATCATCATCCCCTTGCAATTTAGCAAAGCATGGGGTGCACAGGTGGGGTGCATTTTTGTTCTGAGTGCCTATGTGCCCTGTTTCAAATCTTTATTCACACCAGTGTATTGAACCTGTTGGCTCAGGTCATACTAAGGGCATATGAGGAAGTCAGGCGCCCCTCTGGTGCAACCTTAGGGCAAATATTAGGGCCCTATGATTTCCGCGATAACGAAAACGCGGACGGAATCGGACAATAAAAACGGAATCTACTGTTAACACGGAATATCACGGAATCTGCCATTATTTTGGTGAAATTCAGTTTCTAAGGCAAAGGGATACAACACGGTTGAAATTAAAGCAGAACTAGGGAGAAATTTTGATTTGGCGACTTTATCCATAAACGTAACTCTGGCATGTACATAACTTAATTTATTGTTAATAATATGGTCTGTGTATACATTTGGCATATGATTAAAGCATCTAAAAGCACATAATCATGTTAAACGTTTACTGTTTTGAAGTTATTAATGCCACTCGCTACTGCAGATACACAGCACCGGGAAGTCTTATATTCAGCCATTGCTAAAGGGAGTGTTGTTGTATTATGGAACGGACGCTGCGGTACGAAATTCCAGTCTCAACAATGTTTCCTGCACGCAATTATAACTCTAGCGTCTACAGCCTGTTGTTTTCATGTAGTGTAACTTGTGTTTATGTGTTACATTATTCAGCTGTTGCCGTGATGTCGGCTAACGCTGATGCTAATGTTAACTAGCTCCCTGTTGCACAACAGACTGTAGGTTGGTGTTGCCCGCTGTTGGGTGAAGTGCTGTCCCACATGTAAAAGCCATGGACCTATAAAGCCTGTCCAATATTCACTATAGTCCAGCTTCTAGAAAAGTTTATAAGGACTTTATTATTTATGCAAATAAAATTATTTAATGTTTTACTTGGAGGACAAAATTAATGGCTTTGTTTTCTGTTATACCCAATAAATCTGTTCTTTCGTTTTACAGTCATGTAGCCTAGTTGTTTTTATTGGAAGCACTAAAAACAGTGCAATGTTGTGATGTATTTTAAATGTAGCCTTATATCTGATTAAATTGTTAGAATATTATTTGTTCGCATTAATTAGACACTCGTTTTGATGATTAAATGAGTGTTAATTGTCAAAAAACGGAAGACATGAGATTAAAACGGAAAAAACGGAATTTGTGAAAAAATAAATCGGAATTTGGAAAAAAATAAAACGGATTTCATAGGGCCCTAAAATATGAGGCTTTTTTTCTACCATTGAGGCTCCCTAGTAGGAAAGAATTCTGAAGGAGAGCCATGATGTGACACTTTATGGACATTTTAGTGGCCAATATTCCCAGGTTTCTACACATGGACACCACTAATTAAGCAGGTAAAGGACCTGAAACGGGTCAATTGAACCCCTTGGAAAAGTCTGACTTTACACATAACACTTTAAAAAAAGTCCTATCCAAAACGAATTACTCCGCTGGATTTGCATTTTTACAGTTTTTGGATAATAAGTTCTGATTAAGTGAAAAGAATGAAAACGTAGAAATGGTTCCTTGATCAAAGTTCTGCGGTTCGGGCTGGACTCAACTCCTGACATGATGCATAAACACAATCCCTCAATGAGCACCATTTGAAAACCACAACTTGGAACCACAACTGAAGAGTGTAATCAAATCAATGCTTGGCCTCTGAACCTTTAGGACCAGATGTTGGTTTGGCTTGCTTGCTTGTTTGGGGCCTACGTGGAGCACTCAGCCTAGTACGCAACCTGCAGAACTGTTTATGAAGGTATCAACTCTTCAAACCTCATACATGTGGAATGACTCTCTTCTATTGATTTGGTAAACAGATACAAAACAGCAGGATAGGAGACGATAACCACAAGCTCTCTGGTTATGTAAGCGGCCCATTAAAAAACACAAGAATTCACAACATGTGTTCGAAAGGAATGCAGCTAAGGAGTCATTAACCCTGTGTCGAGAAGCACTTTTAATAACTGCTATTTGAATATTCTAAAAAAAAAAGTACAGGTAGAGGTAGAGATTGCATGTCAAATAGAGGGCTAGAGGAAAGGATATCGTCAAAAACATCACACCCTTCACTCCCACACACACCCCCCCCTCTCCCCCCCCCCCCCACACACACACACACAGTTAATACAACCCTGGCAGTCTGATTAATCAACTGAGCCCTCTGTAGGAAGATTTAGTCGCTCATAATCCAAGCTCAAAACTCCAGGGGGCCTGATCTAGTCGGAGGATCAGCCTTAATAGGTTCTAAGGATCAGCAAGACCATTACGTTACACATGGTCAGCCACTTTGCAGAAACATATATTTCTTGCTACCTCCTCCTTGACCTAACCCTTAGAATAAGTAACCAAGAAAAACACCCTCAGAACAAGTCAACAAGGCATCTTTGGCTTGAGAAAATATATTGCAGTGCTGCAGGGGCCAAGGAATAAAATAATAATACAAATATACAGTATGATGTGCTGGAATGTAAGATTAAGATCAAAAGCATAATTTACCAAACATATAATATTTTGGCTACAGTAGCTCAAGAAAGTATTTTGGACCCATCACATTTGCCCACTTTTGGTTATATTTAGATGGATGAAACTGGTATTTCTGCCAAACAGTCTACACTCAATAATTTAAAAAAAATTACAAGATGATGATATTGAAATCAAATACTGAATATAAGACCCTAAATCCAATGCAATGTTATCCACAACAAAACTATAAATTGTGAAAATATAAATATGGTCTAAATACTTTCAGGAGCCACTGTATTTTATGGATTTGTTGAATGTCAGTCTGGATCAGAGTTCCATTCATATCAGCTTTAAGTGTTTGTATTTATCACTGGTTTAGCAAAATGACACAATGCTCCTCTTAAGTTTGGTGCTTCTTCAAGCAGAAGCAAATCAGCTTCAAATATCACTGTCTGTCTGCCGCCCTGATAGCGACAATTCAAGGTGATGGAGAGTTGTCGGTTAGTTTTATTTGTGACCTTTTTCTATTTTACTTGAGGAGATTGGGGACATTTAAATGGCACCATGTCATTGCAGATATGAAATAAGGGTTAGCGTTTTATTCCCCATAATTACAGTTGTCCTCTGAAAATCTAAATTAGACCAACATAAGCCTTAGACTAATTGCTTAAATATCATAATATGCCAGCAGTTCTGAAAAAGGCAAACCTCTAAAGAACATTATGGCAAATGCCATATTTTATCATGATTTAGTGGCTTAATGGCTGAAAGTGAAACAGTTTCAAAAGAGGATTAAATTCATATCATTGTGATATTGTTCCTGAATATTATCAATTAAATATTATACAGAAACATTGATATCGCTGATCAGAATTATTTCCCAAACTACAAAAAATAAGACCCTAGTTCAAAGAAAAATGGAAAATGTCCCCTTCAGCTTTGAAGTCAACGGTATAGAGCTATGAACTGAACTAATTGGATGATCAATTGTCAGTGTCCGCCACGGATGTTTGAGCAACAACTAATAAATCTATTGTGTGGCCTCTCTTCTCGTCTCCACCGAATGCCAACAACTCAGTGATCGTGTGGCTAACAGACCACACTCCTGCCCTTTCTCCTCTCAGCTGTCTATTAAAGGAAAACATGTGGTCTAGTCAGCTTCTTGTTTCAGAGAAAGTGAACACACACACACACACACACACACACACACACACACACACACACACACAATGTCTTTCCTCTTCCTTTGTACCACATTCCGTCACGCCACATCTCAACATGGGGTAAGTAGCTTGACCCCTACCTACCATCACCAGGCAGACCCCCCCCCCCCCACACCCCACCTTCCCTTGACGCCCACTCAAGAAAATCAATCAATATTCAGCTCATGCCACATGCACGCCCCTCACCCCCCTTAACACATAACCCCTGACCCAAAGCATGGGTTCCCTTCAGATAGCGTGACAGGGGTTTGTCTGTGTTACCAGTGTCTGCTCCGTGTCCAACGCTAACACAGTTCCCCATGTTGATGAGGAGGGGAGGTGGGGAGGGAGAGAGGGAGGGAGGGTGACCTGACCCTGTCCACCTCCGTCACAATAAATCCAGCTGAGGAGTTCAAGGTGGCCTGACCTGCTTGCGACCCAGTCTCTAGGAAAACAAACCTCCGGGCTCCAGCTGAGCCTTTCCCTCTCAATGCCCCACAGCAGCATGGGTGAGAGAAACAAGAGGATGCATGTATTGTTCGCTTGAGTTTCGTGGACGCTGCCAGGATGCAAACCAACACATTTCCTTCACTCATATTTCACTTCACCTTAGAACTATTTCCACAAGTACATGGGTATTTTCGTTGACGTAGCTTTTTTAGGTGCAATTTGGCCCTTTTGTCCACATGCACACATAACAACCGGGCAAAAAAAACTGGAGCTTTTTTTTCAATCTCTGGCCGAAGAAGAGATTTTGGTAAACTAAGTTTTGCGTGTATTCGTATAGGCACAGGGAGGCTGGCGTCATGACCTCAATTTGCGCATGGCAATTGTTGTTTACATCAACTGACGTAACACTTATCTTTACCTACTGGCCTGGCATGATAACGCCAGAGTTTTCAATGATGTTTTGCATTGTCATGTGTACAGAGAGATATTCTAACAAACTGTCGTGTGCACAGGAATTTCTCTGCAAAAAGTGGGTTGCTGAATGCGTTTTTAAATGATCCCTGTATGTGTGAACATGGCCTTAGTCTGTGACATCCGAACAAGCCTGGTTTCTGTCATGGGAATTGCATGTGGGGAAGGGAGGGGGCAGAATAAGCCCCGGGTAATTACACTGGGGAAAGATCCAGACTCCAAAGAGCAAGACATAACCCATAATTTGCCATTGTGCTCCCCTTGCAAATGACAGTGGGCCTACGATTTTGGAGATAAATTGACGGAATTCAGGCTGTTAGTTTAACTGATGGTGCATTCAGTATAATAATAACCACAGTCTTGCACACAGTGAATCTGATGAGCAAGTCCCGCAATGGCTCTCTTTCAACACTTCCCCTCCCATCCGTGGGGTATTATCATGCTAATCTCAAAGAGGAGATGAAAAAAAAATACATTTTGGTGAATGAGGAAATATAATGGAAACCAGGGACCTCTGGAACCGCGGGGACACAAAAGAATGAGGGTATATTCACCCGGCTCCGGCTAAGCAAAGCAGGGGTGTCGAATGAACACAGACATTATGCTGGCTGGTTAATTAAAAAGAATATAGACTAATTAAAAAGATATTCCCTGTGAATGGGCCGTCTCAATGGCGTAACTGACCTGTGTCCCCTGCACATGTTGGGCAAGGGGCTGTCAGTCTCTTTCTCTCTCTCTCTTTCTCTCTCTCTCTCTCTCTCTCTCTCTCTCTCTCTTTTTATGCATTTAAAAAAGGTGCAGTGTCTAATGTCGGAATATTTAGTTGCATGTAGTGGTTAAAGATTGCCATGCTCCTTTGGTAACCTCACCCTATTAAGCAATTACAGAAGCTACGGTGGCCTTCATCGTACACCACTGCCTCAAGTCTTTCCACAATATTAAGTGATGATCAAGTACTTCTTCTTGGTCTTCCAACATATGCATTTCCCCAGTACGCCTACTAAATGCATGTAGCCGTTAAGTTCATCAATTGTGTGCTATCGTAGAAACATGGCCGTGCAACATGGCGGTCTCCGTGGAGGGTGCCCCGCTCCTCTGTAGATATAAAAGGCTAATGTAATGAAGTAAACAACTTTTATTTTCAAGGGATTCTACACTAATTAAAACATAATTAAGAATTATATCAAATTTGTACCAAGTCGGTTCTGAAATGCAAATATATTCTACACACCGTACCTTTAATTTTCACATCAGAGGGATCTGATTGACGAGCGGAAAACCCAGAAGTGGAGCACTCTGCATGGGGTTGTGGTGGGGGGGGGGGCTGGTGAACTGACTCATGATTTCCAGTCAGACAGTCAATGAAACTTGCACAAGAGATCTGATTAAATACAATCCCAGATCCCTTGCACAAAACTTATTTTTTGTCATGAATGTCTCCGCATCAAATTTTTCAGTGAGTAAAGGGAAACTGTTCAAGGACAGTCTGGATTTCATATTCAGACACTGTGGTGATGGCTGACAGAGACAGTGAGTGACTTACTGATTCTTTTATGGATATATTATTTTATGAACTGATGATTTGTATTCCTCTACATTTAGTTGATCTTCAAATGACTTGCTTTTGTTTGCAACGCTTAGCACTTATATTTCTACCCTTTTTCCTCTTACTTTTACTATTCCTATCATGTTAATTTTATATATTTTACAGGTGTGTTAGTGACCATAACTTTATTACACTACTATATTTGATTGCAAATTATGATAAAAAATTACTTACAATATGCTGATCATGGTGAATTTCCATGATAAGGACAATCCTAAATCAGGATTATCGTGACTATCCTCACATATAACATAAGTGACTTGAAAATGCTTGGATAGCCCTTATACTTGACTGGACATTTCATTGTATTGTTACCTGTAGCAACAGGCAATGCTGCTTTGGGCGACTGTGGCTCAGGTGGTTAAGCGGGTTGGCCAATGATCAAAGGGTTGGAGGTTCGATTCCCGCCCGGCCACCTGTGTCATGGTTGTTGTGTCCTTGGGCAAGACACTTCACCCACCCTGCCTTGTGTGAATGTGTATGATTGCTGTGTGTTTGAGGTGGTGGTCGGAGGGGCCGATGGCGCGGAATGGCAGCCTCGCTTCCGTCAGTCTGCCCCAGGGCAGCTGTGGCTACTATCGTAGTTTACCACCACCAGTATGACTGTGTGTGAACGAATTGAACCTGGTACCCTGTAAAGCGCTTTGAGTCAACAACATCGAAATAAAGCGCTATATAAATCCAATCAATTAAATTAATTATTATTAGACAGACAGAGCATAATGTTTTTGCTGGAGGGCTAACTGTCAACCTCAGACATGGTCTATACGAGTGGGTAGTGGGAGAGTGTGTTCACTTTCGGCTTTCACCATAGCCGCTTGTCATTGAGTTGTGACATTAAAGCAATAGTGTGGGGGTTTGGACGGTGCGTGGGTGGGTGCTGTGTGTTTACCCTGAGATGGTTTTCATACTGTCTGTCAACACAAACGGGCCCTTAGGGAGACACAGTGGAGGCAGGGAGGGAACGCAGTGAAAAGCAATGAAGAAGAGATCAAACAGCCGTCCAGGATTATATTCCCTGGACCAGAGGAAGAGGCTTGTGTGACCAAGTGGGAGGTGTTTTGTTTGGTTGTGCGTCTCTTTTTGGTGGAAAATAAGTTTACAGCCTCAAGAGTAAATGGATGAAAAGGTTTTTTTTTTTTTTGCTGGAAGCACTCATCCACATCCCTGATCTGTTGGTTGGGCAAAACAAGCTATTTGAAGAAATGACCTTGTGTTGCATATTTTTCTATGTCTTTGAACACAGAAAAGAAAATTAGTAAGTCAATAAATAAAATAATCTTTCATTTGCATGAAACAGTGTGTACAGTGCATACATTTCAACTTTAATAGCTATGGCCGATTAAGATCTGTTTGCATCAACTCTGGACCAGTCATAGACACACTCATGATGCCTCTATAAAAAAAAACTAATTGTTTCCTTACCACAGGCATGCACACCCACACAGCTGCAGGAGTGAGTCAACACATGGTTCATACACTGACACACACACACACACACACACACACACACACACCCACCCACCCACACACACACACACACACAAGGTGTTTTACTCACCTTGGACCGCTGCCCGGTTTGGATTCATATGACACCAACTGACACAGTCCCCCCACCCCCTTGATAAACCCAGCGCTCTCCCCCCAAAGACTAGTTTAAAAATAGCCTCAGATTCGATGGAAACGCGCCTGGAGTTCTGAGAAACGGAGGAAAATTGACTAAGCGAAGTGTAGGCGAGCAGACTTATCTTTCCCCAAGTCCAAGCCAAATATTCACTGCACATATGGCGGCCATTAAAATATACACACTTGTTTTTAAATAATGATATGAGAGGAAGCGATATATAGTTAATTATACACCACAACATGTTTCACAGGTATAGGGCACTTGATACACATACGGGCACAGGGATTCAGAGTTAAGCTTGAGTGTTGTTTAAAAAAAATATTTAAAAAATTTGCCACCAGTCCTATCTACCGAGCGCAGGGTCGGTGCATGCATAAGAAATTGGATATAAAATGCCTGAGGGAGAGAGAACGTTGGGAATCCAATCTGAGTTTCATAAACCATCAATGAGCCTTTCACCTGAAATTAGGGCCGGCAAAGATTAGCTTCACACACTGCCTGTTCTGCCTGTTAAAAGTTTCCGACCCGTGGACCTTTACTGCAGGTCATCCCCCCCTCTCTCTCTCTCTGTCTCCCCATTTCAACTCTGTACTATCTAATAAAGCTTGAAAATGCCAAAAAATCAATAAAAAAAAAAGTTTGTACAGTGCAGGATTTACGACTGGGCTTGGCCAATTTCTAAAGGAATAAGCTAAAACTTGTTCTGCTATTTTTGGTAAAGTTTAGAAATGATATGAAGTTAGGTCCTTCATTCAAGGTATAGCATGTCACATTAAACTTTTTAGAGGGGACCCAGTTTCCTTATTCAAAAGTGCTCCTTAAAAATATAATACAGCATATTTTCTTTTTGCGAACACTCAAATAAATTACATTTGTGAATGCCTGTCACCTTGCGAGTGTGTTCAGGGCAGGGGTATAATATCACGGAGCATTACTGTGTGAAGGCAGCAGCTTTGGGAGAACAGGACAGAGAAGGAAAAAAAGTGCTAATCTTAGGTTATTAATTTCCTGCTTCATTTCACGTTTCAGGATCATAAAAAATTCCCCATTTCGAAAAACTGCAATAAGCAACAATGAGACTCGATCATAACTCAGAATTACTTCTATAGTATCTACGCAGCAGACCCCCTCCCTCCCCCCCTCCCCCTTATGCAGTCATAATTGCTTTAGCCAAGATGTGACAAGTCAGGCAATGGCTGTGTGCAACGGCTTATCAAAAGAGAAACCTAAAAGAAAATATATTCTATCAAATATTAATTCTTCATATGCTTTCACTGCCACAAACTCATGGCGCACAATGCTCGTGGTGTAGTGGTTAGAGCGCCTCCCCCCCAATAGAGTCTCAGTCCTCTTCACAGCAGACCACGGGTTAGAGTCCGGCTCGTGGTCGTTCTCTGCATGTCATTCCCCTCTCTGCCCCATTTCATCTCTGTCTCTCCAAGACTATCATATAAAAAGCATAAAATGCCCAAAACATTATCTTGAAAAAGAAATGGGAACTCATTTGTCAACAAACCACTTTTTGGTTTACAGGACTTTATACAGTAAGTGTTCAGTTAAGTGCATTTCTGCTGAATGTCAACCGACCATGAAATATTACGCAATCGAAAGTGAGTGATTACAATTAGTCCCTAAACGTGTGATCAATTAATCATTGCTGCCACACTGTGCTTTTGTATATTTCGTGCTTTTGCATAGTTTCACTTTTAACTGTGAAACTAGGGCTGCAACTAATGATTAACTGTATTATTGACTAATCGCTTGGTCTTTAAATGTCAAAAAATAATGAAAATGGCCCAAAGTGATTTTTCATGGTTGTTTTGTCCAAACAACGGTTTGAAACGCTAATATATTCAGTTTACAATCACTTATGAAGAAAAGCAGCATTTCCAAACATTTGAGAAGCTTCAACAGAACTTGACAAACAATGAATTCACTGATTAAATCGTTGCAGATTTGTTTTCTGTAGATTGACTTCAATAAAATGATGTCATTGTTTTCAGACTAATCAAACAATAATCAAAACAAGATATGTTTGAGCAGCACTTTAAACACTAGAACTTGAGCTTGTGTTAGACATCTGTTATCACGGTTGAAATTTTATAGAATAAACAATACATCAAAAGGTAACTGACATACCAATTAATCATAAAACTAAGTATTAACTTAATTAACCACACTTTAGCATAAAGCATTCAGTGCTACAGCTTGTCTGCAGTTCCTTCACACCAAACTTCCAGTCTCTCTACCGAAAGCCTTCACAAGATTACCTGCACTAAACCACATGAAAAACCTTTCTTATCTAAAATGTGCACAAAGCAGGAGCTTAGGCATGGCAGCTGACTCCTCAATCAAAACCCAAATTAAAACAGTCTGGCAAGAGAGAAGTTTGTCCAAGTTTGTCGCTTGCGTTTGAACAACAACAGACTAAGGAACTGTCAAAAAAACACAAGTGTGCCAAAATAGACACAGCCCACGGCAGATTCTCAGGCATCATCAGCCAACTTTAAAGCGGCTACGAGTAACATTTAAATATCTTTTAAACAGCCTCATGTTTCCTCTCATAATCATAAATTACCTTTAACAGCAAACGAGACCATTAGTGCAAAGAAAGACGTTTTTAAATAGTTTTTATTACTGCTTTTGGTCTGGTCGCACACCCAGTCCGATTTTCGGTTCGCTCGTGCAAGCTCTATGGTCACATATCCGTATTGGTCGCAGATTTCAGTGTGGCGCAGCAACGTGAATTGAGAAGCCTATCCCTCCAGGTGAGGGAAGGGGAGCGGGAGCCTTGTTTGATACAGTTATTTGTCGTCATAATGACTGATAACGGGGCTGAACCATCAAAGAAAAAAAAGAAAATACAATGAAGAAAAGCTAAAAGGGAGAGTGATTGGTAGAGTGATTGGAGCGGTTGGTACTAACACAAAGTTTGCTTTGCTTCACCAGCATCAGATAACCATTATCTGAAATAGTAATTATTTACAACAACATAAACACATTACCTCATCGTGATCCATACTAACTGCCGTCTCTCGTTCATTTGCTTTCTGTGAGGAGTCGGACACGTAATCTTTCAGCTCCGTGAGAGAGAGTAGTTAGGTGACACTGCTGCATCAACTCATTGCAATCAGGTGTGTGTGGCAGTGACTGCCATTAGTTGATGCAGTGTCAAAACCACTCTTACGGAGCCGAAAAGAGTCCTCACACTTTCAACACACGGACATGCACTATATTGCTCCCTTCTCAGTTCAAACTCACGCGCCTGGCACGAGCTAGAAAACAGCTTTGCGACAGCGGGCGTCGTAAAAATACTACCGCTTTTGTCCAAAGGAGACGCCAACGTGCCATGTTACTCGTAGTGGCTTTAACAAAGCCTTTTCCTCAAACTGCTTTCTTTCAATTTCATCATTCCATCAGTTGAGATTCAAATCAGGAAGGATTGTGTGTTGTTTCACTCGTTAAAGTATCCCCAGAAATATGGGGATATTTTCAACAGACCTGCGTTTGTTTTTTTGGCATGAGAAATGTTTCCAATTGGAGGGCAACATTGTGTCAGGACTCGGAGCGACTTCTTGTGTTGAAAACAAGACAAATGTCGGCTGTGCCAATCGTGTCACACACACACACACACACACACACACACACACACACACACAAAATCAGTGTTAGGTGGGTGTGAGGCCCTGTGTGTCTGGTCGGACTTTCCAGGGAAATAACTTGTGGCACTAAGATGGATGGTTACATTTCCTGGAGCAACAACAGCCGTTTGTGTGGGGGAATGGGAGAGTAACTGGGCTGTTAGCACCAGCTCTGATAGCCACCGTATAGCTGAACAAAAGGCAAAGGAAATAACTTCACTAACACAACAGGAAGAAAAAAAATCTGCACAAATTGAAACCGGTGAGAGTGCCCCCTGCCCACGCCAATCTCAAGCACAGCAAAGCAATATCAACACTTTAAACTGAAAACAGGAGATGAAGGAGATGGTTTCAGTACAGCTGGCTGGGCAATATGCATGAAGAGTTAGCAATGCTACTTGTGAAAATAAGGACATTATATTCACATTTCCAATCATAGATAAAAGAGCCAGATGAATAAAAAAAATATGTAACAAATGGATGTACCTAATAAAACAAGGTAATAATAAGGCTCTCACCCAATGTGCAACACTGTTCACAAAAGACAAAAACAACTTTTTCTTTTGTCAGAATCGAAATCAAACACACTTTCAAATCATAAAGCAACTGATGCACTAAAATAAAAAAAATAGCTAAAATAGCTCATAAATCAGTTTCCCCAAAACTTTGGTTGAACGCAATCAGGTTAGATAGAAGATGTTACAGTTTGTTTCAGTCAATTACTGTTTCATTGCCGTTTAGGTCACAAACAACATCTCTGACGATTCACTGATTGTGTCCCGTGTATGAATGGTGTGTGGAGGATAGGACAGGACATTGGGAACGTTAGTGGGTATATGGTGATTTGCTCCACTGTGGGCCTGGCTGGCTAATCAGTGAGCTAAGCCTTCATTATGAAGTGATTAAGAGGTAATCTGAACTAAACACTTCAGAACCCTGTGCCTAATAAACTGTAGAGTTCTGCAATCAATAACTTTTTGTTTAAAAGAAAAGACTTATTTTCTAATTCCAGGCACCTCCTTTCATTAAAAGTAGCAGCAATATTAGGAATGGGAGCTTGTGGTGTAGTGGTTAGAGCGCCCCCCCCCCCATAGAGTCTCAGTCCTCAGAAGCAGGAGACCACGGGTTCGAATCCAGCCTGGGTCGTTCTCTGCATGTCATTCCCCTCTCTGCCCCATTTCACCTCTTTCTCCAATCTACCAATATGCAACAAACAACAGTAGCAGCGATGACGATCAAAGTAGATTTAGTGGCTCAGTTTTGTTTCTGTGCCCCCCCCCCCCCCAAGGCGGCAAGATGGATGCGTGCCACAATGTCGTATTATCTTAATCTTTTGGGGAGCTGATATCATGCCACTGAGCGTTAAGGTTTTTAAAATAAACAGGATTCGGTTGTTCGGGTTGTGATTGTGTGTGTGGGTGACGATGCAGCTGAATGGGAGTTTTGGAAGATCTGTGTGCTTAGTCATCCATCCGCTAATAATCCTTTAAAACGCTGAAGAGCCAGGCGCATATTAGCTACGTCTTCTTCACAAGAAATATGCATGAACGATGACAAGGGTTCGTTTCTTGGGATGAGTCATTTGATTTTAAAGACAGGTCCTTTTTGTTTTTGCATCATGCTGTTCCCAAGTTGCCCTGTGGGTAGTATGTGTATGTACCTTGTTGTTACTGTGTGTGTGTGTGTGTGTGTGTGTGTGTGTGTGTGTGTGTGTGTGTGTGTGTGTGTGTGTGTGTGTGTGTGTGTGTGTGTGTGTGTGTGTGTGTGTGTGTGTGTGTGTGTGTGTGTGTGTGTGTGTGTGTGTGTGTGTGTTACTATGTAGTGAATAGGTACTCTCTCCAACTTCTAAAAAGGGCAACTGATACATGAGTGAGAGTGAAAGCAAAACTACACTATTATTATTATGACCAACTGCCAAATTTAATGTCTTCATAACAAAACCACAAACTAAAACACAGAAACCTTGTTGCATGCCTTGACACGGAAATGAACAAAGGAACATAAGAAAGACGTCTTGAAAACAAAACACAACTGAGGTTTGAATTCTTAACCAAGATTATTTCATGAAACACAAGACACACACACACACACACACACACACACACACACACGCAAATCCTGTGGCCTAAAAATATAAATCTTTGTCCATTTGCTGACTTTGCGAAGCTAGGCTAGTAGCTACAGGTTATATTTTCACCATCTAATTGCTGGCTTCCATCCACACTGTGCTATATGAAGCGTACAACCCAGACACAGTCATACAGTATCCCTAACTGCCTAGCTTGTGGCCGCGGCGGGTTTGGCGAGCTATGGCCCGGTCCATGTTCGACAAGGGGTTAACGTTTGTGAGGAAACGGCTGGTACAAAACCACAGAAAGACAGCCAGTCTGCGCCATGGACCCAGAGAGGCCTGTCACTAGTCCAGCTATGTGGTACGCTGTCTTTCACTCTCTCTCGTGTGTGTGTGTATATGTGTGTGTGTGTGTGTGTGTGTGTGTGTGTGTGTGTGTGTGTGTGTGTGTGTGTGTGTGTGTGTGTGTGTGTGTGTGTGTGTGTTCTCTCTCTCTCTTCTGCTTCTTCCCTTCTAGCCTTTCACTGAACTCAGAATGCTTTTCCTCCTCAAAATTTACACACTCATCAGCTCGGGCTATAATTTCCACAAACCCAAACCACACGAGGGGGACCACAAGAGGAAAGCCACTGCTGCACGCCTGTTTTTGGAATCAAAAGTATAATTACAAGTTCTGCCAAGCATTCAAAACCCCTAATAGCCGATGATTGGACTATAGTGGGGAGGGAATGGGTTGTCAGCAGCACTTGAAAACGTCCCAGTGTGTATACTGTTCACCTTGACTTCCAGGAGGGTGAAACAGTACTGAGGGAAACAGATGTAACTAAACTGGCACTATACATTATGTCTGTGCCACGGGCGAATCTGCAAATTACCTTTTAAAAAAAAAAATCGTTACGGAGCCAATATACCTTGGGAGAGATACTGTGCACTGAATCAGCAAAAAAAAAAAGAGGAAACTTACCCTGCATTCCAAATCACATACTTTTCCCTTTTACTATATCTACATACTAAATCAAGCTAGTTTCCATACTTCAAAATGCAATTGGATGTATTAGGACATCCTGGTATTTTTGGCATACTTCATTTGACATGCATGTATTATTGGGACATCCTAAATCTTTTTCTGCCATGTTAAATAGTATGGAAGTATGGGTATTGGAACGCAGGGTTAAAGTGAAGAAGTTCTTTCTGCTTGGGTGGTACAGCTATAGCGGCTTTAAACTATTCTAAAGAGAAAAAGCAGCACGATGGAGTGAGGACAGTGATGGAGGACCCACTTCAGCCTCTCTAGCAGAAGGCACGCGGCCGGCTTGCCCAGCCTTGCTATTCTTAACCTGTGCATTTGCAACGCTCGATGCAACATGTTAATGTGATTTCTCCCCAGCTGTGGCCCAGCGCTGGAGGCCAAGGCCCCGGTGGTCTGAGCAGATAGCTGGGCCAAGCTGCACCGTGTCAGGGCTACGGGTTATGGATGACAGGGGGCGGACGGCGCTAACAGGTAATAATTCACTCCCCAGGGGTCCCACACCCTTCACTGGACACAACACAACTGGGCTGGAGTGTGTGTGTGTGTGTGTGTGTGTGTGTGTGTGGAGGAGAGTCCGTGGATGGAAAGTAAGAGAGTGAGTGAGTGTGTGTGTGTGTGTGTTCGAGAGTCAGTGTGTGTGTGTGTCTTGATACAGCCTTGGAGCTCACATCCTCATAACCCACCTTATTCTTCCCCCATTTTTTTTTTCTTCCCCACTTCCAAGAAAAAATGGGGGGTCTCTTCTCATTGGCTGCACAGTTGCCACGGGTAACCAGCCATTATCAAAATGAAATATGAGGTGCCACAGCCCGCTGCCTCTCTCAGGTGCAGGGCCAAAACAAAGTCCCATATGTCGCGGATGAGAAGCCCAGATTAACTGTTGCTTCCTGTAGCATGGGGTTATAGCAAACCAGGCCCCATTCTTCAACCAATCGGCCACTTTGCAACAATGCCCGACCGACGACGTGTGCTCAAGGTCCGCGACACTGTAGACAAATCACTGTTGTCAAAGTGCCACAACAACAATAGCAAGAAATATATATAAATGAAAAAAATATCTGATGCTTTTTGAGTTCTACTGAGCTTGAAATGGAAGGGGAATGAGTTTGAGTGCTGCAATTCAGCCACTACAAGTTTGCGCCTGGGGATTTTAATGTAATGTCAGTACTGAGAAGTCAATGTTCACTGTGACCAAACCAAACTGTAGATTGACTGTGAGGTTGTGCGTGTCTCTCAGTTTGTGTGTGTGTGTGTGTGTGTGTGTATACGTGAGTGTGTGTGTGTTACATAGCCATGTTCAGATATTGAGCACTTTATCTCTATGATGAAAATGGAAATATGGCCGTCTATTACGCCCCCCCTAGAGGGCCGCAGTCCGCAGCCTCTGGTTAGGACTGGGAGCCTATTTCAGCCATCATTACCCTGAGGACCCATTAGGGCCGATGCCATCTGCACACGCGGGGCCCTTTTCTATCGGGCCCCGGCCTCTTGTCAATTCAAAACTAAAAAGCAAGTGGCGAAAATGGAAATCTGAAATAAAATTACAAACTGGGCTAAATGCACCATTAAGCACGCTAACTGAGCGACGGAGCTATCAGTGGCCCCCCCGAATCCAGATGCTGGACAGAGAGAGAGAGAGAGAGATGGAGAGAGAGAAGCAATTTACAGAAATGAATGCAGTGCCGGTACTTTGCTCTCTCACACATTTACGACTGTAACTCAATCGTCAGCAGAATGAGAGTTTCCTAATGGTGTTTTGTTGAAAAGAAAAAAAAGTAAAAGAATGAAAAAAAAAAAAACAGAGTAGACAATTGTTTGCGAGCGTGGGAGACCGACACAGCGAGTGTTGAATATAGATAGATATGTTGTCACTATGGCTGTGTTCCAAACCAATATAATTCCATGCTATTTAGTATGGAGAACATATTTAGGATGCCCCAATACATGCTGTCAAATGCAGCATGCTGAAAAATACCTGGATGCCCTACTACAACCAGTCGTAACTTTTAGTGTGGGAATCAGCAGCTTCGACTCACAATCCACTGCAGGAAGTTGTGTCATCTCAAATGAGCCTATGAGTAAGAAAAACCTGCGCTGTGACAGATATACAAGCAAGAGGCAAGTTCAAGGCGCAAAGTTATAACAAAATAAATAAGTAAAAGCATGTCCCAAGTGTGCGCCTAGTGCATGCAAACTATGTACTTTTTCATGATCAGCTGTAGTATATAAAATAGTCAAAGGAAAGACTGTGAGCATTAGAATAGACAGGCTAGAGGCTATACAACATAAGACTTGAGTCCAGGCAGACGTGCTGGTATGACGTGCTTCTCCTTGTCAGCAGACCAGTAACTAACATGTCAAATAAAATAACATGAAAGCCCATTGCAATGTTCTCACAGCAGCATAAGCATAGCACTGCTATGTCACCATTCAAACCTCAAGCCATCAGTGGCCTTCTCCATCCTGTGATAGGCTACTGCAGCAGAGACAAGGCAACACACACACTCACACACACACACACACTAGCAAATCACAAGATCCGAGCACACTTGTCCTCCACTTAGAACATCTGACCAGCTTGAACATGACGTTTCTCTCCAGCAACCAAAACAAGAGCATGATGCTAGCTACGGTGGGCCACCTTTGATTACACACCTGTTTACAGAGCCTAGGCTGTGTGTTAACCCTTTTGAGCAGACACACAGACAGGTAGTGGATCGTCAGGAGATATTCACAGATTTTGACAACAAGCATTCTCCAGAATCACTGACTGCACCTTTAAAATGCCTGCTAAACTTTTACAAGGCTAGGGGATGGATCAGAGAAGAAATAACAGCCCCGAGTTGACTTTGGGTCAGGATAAGAAGAAGGCACAAATTACCTTGTAACAGGCCAAGGCCATCAAAAAAAATAAAAAATAAAAAAAGACAAAGTAGTGGTGTAGTCTTTCTCTGTTTGTGCAAAGGGGAGAGAGATTTATTGTTGAAATGCTCTGAGCCCTTGACTGAAACTGAACACCCACTGAGGGCTATGGGGGGAGGGGGAGAGAGAGAGAGAGGAGAGAGAGGAGAGAGAGAGAGAGAGAGAGAGAAGAGAGGAGAGAGAGAGAGAGAGAGAGAGAGAGAGGAGAGAGAGAGAGAGAGAGAGAGAGAGAGAGACTAGCCTAAAGCACAACAGGCTTGGGACAAATCGTATATAGTCCCACTTTTTCTGCAGAGATTGGCTTGAGAGCAGCAGCCTCTGAGCATCTATTTCCAACATAAATAACCACTGGCGTCCCTGGGAACCTTAGAGAGAAAACACTGGGTTCTAATCTCTTTGTGCATTCGTAAGCAATAGACTGGCTGATGCTGCGCACACACACACACACACACACACACAGCTGTAACTCTGACGTGCAAAAACCATTAAGACCTGTTAGAACAATGAGCTCATCGTTTTCCCAATCCGACTTTGTTCTGCACAAATGAAGTAAGCATTATCTCTAGCAGATGATATGTAAAGCTGTATGCAAAGCGATTCAACAGTCCATTTTAAATCGTGAAAACACTTTTATGTTGCAGGCAGTGGGCAAACACAAGCTAGAATTGATTCGATAGTGTGTTTTCTGCATGGTAGGCCTATATAAAGAGAGCTCAGTCCTCCTCGCTGTGGGTTGCATTTCGTCCGCGCTTGCACCACAGGTCTTCTTGCGTAAACACATTTGGGCTGTTTTCGTTTGGAGGGCATCATCCAAATTCAGTTAGTGCTTTGGGCGAGCTGCCACTCAAAACAGACAAGACACGTTATCAGTTGCTATTCCGTGATAAGTTGCTGAGAGCGGCGGAGGGCTCCTGCAGCAGCAATAGTCAACACAGTCAGTGCAAAGATATGATTTGAGTATTGCAGATTTTATTTTTTATTTTTTGCAGACTTCATATAGCGAGCAAAATTCAAATACAATTCTTGTCAAATCCCAGGCCACAGCACGAGACAACAGAAGGGGTCAAATGAAATAGCTTGCAAAAAATTACTGTAACGTCAGCGGTAATATGTGCTGTTCAGTTCAGTTCACCCTCTGTGCACAAACCGAGAGAGGAGAAACGGAGGAAAAACAAAAAAGCTGCCTCTCCGAACCCCAAAAAATCAACTTGAGGACAAGGAAGGAAGAGTTTAGACGTATAAAAACGAGTCGTAAATGCTTTATCAACGTGATTTAAATGAATGCAGAGGTTTTAAACTGCCCTTTCTTTATGCTAAAATGTTTGCTGTGTTAAACTTGGTACTGTAGGAGCCCTCCTAATGAGCGAAGTGAACGCAGCTGCAGCAGAGGCATCGCAAAAGTCGAACCACTTCTCCTCCTTACCTTATTGTTTTCCTCCGTGGCTCCATAAAAAGGCGCAAAAATAATAATGGCGGTTGTCTGTCAAAAGCCAAAAAAATACGGTGAAGAAAGGGAGACAATAGAATAGTTATTGGCTAGTTTTTCTCTCGTCTAACGGTTAGTAATCCCAGAGTGTCAGGGCAGCGGAAAGGCGCCCCTCACTGCTGTGTGTGTGACAAGACTGGAGCTGAACTGAAAATCACAACACTTCGGCAGCGGCGGACTATGCCACGCCCCCAAGCTACAGTTTGACAGGCGTTCCAACCAATCAGAAAAAGGCATTGGAATAGAGCCGTCTCGTGATTGGTTAATCGTTTGAGCTCTTTCTCCTACGTCACGCCCAGTTCGTATCAATTTTCTTCCCAGATGTTGAACGCCAGAACATCGCAGTGGGCCTCTTCTGTGGGCTCGAGACAGCCAATCAGAAAGGAGAACTGGGGATTTAAACACACATAGTTTGACCTTACCAACGGAGGTATAGATAGATGGATGGATGGATGGATGGATGGATGGATGGATGGATGGATGGATGGATGGATGGATGGATGGATGGATGGATGGATGGATGGATGGATGGATGGATGGATGGATGGATGGATAGATAGCCTAGATAGACAGACAGACAGACAGACAGACAGACAGACAGACAGACAGACAGACAGACAGATAGATAGATAGATAGATAGATAGATAGATAGATAGATAGATAGATAGATAGATAGATAGATAGATAGATAGATAGATAGATAGATAGATAGATAGATAGAAGGATAGATGGACGGACGGACGGACAGACGGACAGACAGACAGACGGACAGACAGACAGACAGACAGACAGACAGACAGACAAGACAGATAGACAGATAGATAGATAGATAGATAGATAGATAGATAGATAGATAGATAGATAGATAGATAGATAGATAGATAGATAGATAGATAGATAGATAGATAGATAGATAGATAGATAGATAGATAGATAGATAAATACAACCACATCACATTTCAATTACTTTTCAAAATTACCTTTCAAAACAGGGAAGATCATGCAGTCCAATATATGCATACATGCCACAACACCCAGAGCCACGCACACACACACACACACACACACACACACACACACACACACACACACACACACACACACACACACACACACACACACACACTACTAATAATTAATGTGTGCTGTCCAATTTTTAATTGAACTACCATACCGGCTGCAGTCTGTGATGCTTGAAAGCAAAGCAAACATGACAAGACATGACTTGAGATATGCTTAGTCGCTGTGAATTAGATGAGGAGATCAATACCATTCTCATGTTACAAATACATTGGCAATGTTCTGTGTCTCCTTCACAATAAAAGCCTCACTGTGTTCGCTAGTTGAAAGCTTTTAATGTGACACAGTTGTGTTTTTATACACTTTTCCATTGGCAATGTTTATCATAAAAACAACAATTTAGTTTTTTGCACAAGTCGTTTGTAAATGAGCCTATTGATGTTCTCGTTCATCCGTCTGTGCTGTGGTGTGAGGTCTGAATATTTACACTCCTGAGTTATTTTCATTATAATTTCACCAGAAAAATTCACATTACTTTGGCCAACTGTTATTTGTTTAGTCTATAAAATCTGAATGGAAAAATTAAGATACCCACCAAAAAGGCCTAAGGTGCATATAGTGATGCCTTCAAATAGCTTATGTTGTCCGACCAACAGTCCAAAGCCCAAGTATATCAAATGTACAATGGTATGAAGCAGTAATACCCCACATGTGTTTGTCATTTCTGACTGGTAATTGCATTCAATTGTAGATAATTTTTTTTGGCATTCAGCTTATTGATTAATTGACTATTCCTTCCAGCACTGTGCAGTGTTTTGTCCGCTCTGACTCACTGTGACACACATACACTGGTCAAATACACACTCTACAAACATTAAAGATGGAGTCAGCGATTCTGGAGAACGCTTGTTGTCAAAATCACTTTGTCAAAATCAGTGAATATCTCTTCACAATCCGCTACCTGTCCGTACTTTTGCTGACTGCACCTTTAAATATTTTTTTGAAATAATATATTCCTATTGTGAACTGTCATACGATACACTGCTATGCTACCTGCATGTACACACAATGTCCTAAGAGAAGACTAAAAGCTTGGTGCAATCACAGTATACCAACAACAGAACAGAAATCAGGTGCAGCATTTTTCAAAGAAATACTATTAAGACACCATGGTAGAGACGGTAGTGCTGGAGCATTCTGTCTCACTCTGACAGTAATCTAATACACGGCCTTGGGTTTACTGAATCATTCATCTCTGCCCTTCATCTATTGAATCTACATTTCAGTCATTTTTTTCTTGTAAAAATGCTTCTGTGTTACTGAATAAAAAGCACAACAGTTCAAGTACAGCTCTTGATGCTTTTGTATTGTGAGCACTGGTTATGATAGAGATACTGCTAGCCACTTTGGTAGATAAATAACACGGCCTCCGTTATTAAAAAAAATAAAAATTTATCAGTTTTTGAAAACGAACACACATTTAAAGTGTATAGAAAAGAGGAAAAAATAAACGAAAAAATTATAATAAAAATAAAAACAAGCAAAACGATAGGGCAAAAACAAAAAGAACAAATAATTCAAGGGAAAAAAGAAAATAATAATAAGAAAATTAAAAATAAATTAAAAAGCGAAAACTCCTAAGAATAAGAAGCACCTACATATATGACCAAGACGGGCTCCTTTAAGGTCATGCTTGTTCATTGCATTCCTCTTTTGGCCACGGACCGCTGAAAACAGATATTTTTTTTAGAGCTTTTTGCCAGCTAAGACTCAAAACCAAGTAGATTTCCTCCAGTCATTTGGTTTGGCAATGTGACGCTGCCTGTTTATGGTTAAGATCTTTCTACGAGGGAGAGGACACTAGCACAGTGATTTGGACTCTTTGCAAGATATTTGGCTTTCTTCAGCTCACCATGACACTCAGCCAGTAAGGGGTTTTGGCAAGTAACGAGGATTGATTTATTGACAATCTGTTCTCCTTTTTGAAATTTCATAAATTTTGTTCTTTTTCCACAGAGTAAGACAAAGTGGTTGCATCCTCCTGCATGAAAACACACAGTTAGAGCCTGGGTGTCTGGCGCTCACTTATTGTAGATCTCTGTGCAAGCATAAAACACTAAGCCACTCTGATAACGTGATTGCTGGGTTGTTCGTTATTTGTATTATTAAAGGAAACGTTCAACTTTTTGGTAAAAAAAAAAGCAGATAGTTACCTTAGCATAACATGTTAGCTTAGCATGAAAAATTTGTCTAGCCTGGTACAGTCCGAAGGTAACTTAGTAGTAGTAGTAGTAAATATTTATTCGGTCCATGACAACAAAGACATAATAAATACACAGATCAATAATTTTAAAAAGGCAATGGCTGAAAAGTGTGTAGGAAGAAGCTGAGGCTTATTATGCCTACTCTCTTGACATTACATATTATATCTCTCAAAACAAGAATATTTGAAAAACTTAATCGGCCTATAGCTACTACCACCTCTAAAGCAAACTTATTGAAGTGTTATAACATGTTGGTTTATTCCTTATAAATAAAGTAAAAAAAAGTTTCAAGTTGTGGTTTTGAAAGGTGTTTTTACTAAGTTAAGCTAACTGTTAGATAGCAATGATAGCCTATTTAATGCCATTTTATTTCATGACTAAATAAAATGCTGATCTAACATAAAACCGCGCTGAAAAAGGCATGAAATGAGGCAGCCAGTAAGTAGGCTTCCTCTGCCTCACTGAAGGGGGCGTATGCGTGAGCCAACAGGGTTTACAGGATAGCCTACTTCCGTTACCTTCACAACCTGTAGCCTACCTTGTTGAGCTGGCTTTATTTATCCATTATTCCGTTTGGCTATTTTTCGTATTTATTTGTGTAGGGTAATGAAAGGCAGATGTTGCAACTGAAATTTGAATTAGCCTTAAAATACGATCAGCTGGTATAGTAGACAGCTGTCACTTCGGCCGCGGCGCAATGACTGAATACAGATCGTCAACACGTAGGAAGAATAAAAACATTTATTTGGAGAGATATGCCCGAAGTTACTACTTTGCAACCTTGTTGATGACCAACGAGCGCCCATGCATCCAGTGCAGGCGGAAGTACACACACTACAACGATAGACAACACAGCACACACTCCTTTTATAATTGTTAATTATAAAAGGAGTAATTCGTAGTAAGTATCTCGTTCCCACGAATTATTAAACTGTGGCCACAAATTAATTATCTCGTTCCCACAATTTAATAAATTGTGGCCACAGATTATTAAGTCATGCAAACAGATCACTAAATCGAGCAAACAGATGTTTTTTTTCTTCACAGATGTCACCAGAGGGGCTCCGTACTAAACATACCCCAGAGGTGGTCATTACATTATATATAGGCTTTTACAAAGCTATTCCACCATTTTTTTTAAGCAGTTCTCCTATGGGATTTAACTTTTCTCTGTCTTGGCTAAAAGCAATCCCTCCACAATGACTTTGATGAACCCTGACGGAAGAACACAAACTCATTCATAACACATTTCAAATTATGATCACAATAAAACAATAATTTTATACCTCGAAAAATACCATCGCAATTAAACTGTTATCTTGAGATACCGGTAAAAATAACCTCGGGCACCATTTGTTATCTGCCGGTAATAGAATTAGGACAATGAGAACATAAAACATTATTAGCAATAGCAACCACAGCTGCTCAAGGGGATGAATATGTTTCACAGTATTGCTATATGGGATTAGCATAGTATCACTAGTCGTAGCTAGTGGTAGCATTGTTGAAACATACGGAGTTTAACAAGCACATTTTCCAACCATATGCTACTATTTGATGGCTTTACTTGTAATCCTTGGTGTGGCAACAGTGGATACCGGATACATACTGGAAGGGTATCAAGCGTGTGTGCATTCAAGTCTGTGTGGGTTAGTCAGTGAAATGCATCCTGGACATTTCGTGGTGGCTGTAGATTTCAGTATGGAAGCTTGGCGGTGATGTAAGGAGTGAGAGAGGGAGATAATTACGGCCCATATTTGCTATGCTACCATTTCCATTTGTCCCGGAGCCGACCTTTTGACATGCATTCACATAGTAAACAAACAAACCAAATCTCTTTCTAATCTTTGTTTAGTTGGAAAAACCTAGCGGGGGGATTATGGAATCTGCAGAATTGGATTAAGATCAGACTAACAGACACACACACACACAATGTCACACACAATGTCACACACACACACACACACACACACACACCGAGCGTATCACTAGTTACAGCCAAGTGGCTAGACATATTTCCAGTCTCCCTCGCCATATGTAGACGCTTGTGACATGAAGTCATGGCGTCTTCAGCTGTGAGTGATAAATACATTATATTGGACATTTTGGGTTTTGCATTTTCCTTTCATTCTTATGTGGAAATGTAGCTGTAGCATTAGCGTGCTGCTTAATCGCTACATGATGGAATTAACTGATGTGATCTCTAATATACAGGGAGGTCTGGAACTACATGTTTAATTGGTTTGGCTCCGTACCCAAGCACATTTTTTTTATTGGTTTTGAAATGAGAAAAAGTATGGTGTAGGTGTTGACTTTCAGCTTTATTTTAATGTATTCACATCCACATCAAGGGAATAGGATCCATAGCTCTTTTTATTCATTATCTCCCAATGTTAAGGCGAATTTAAGGATCTGCAATATACAGTCAAGGAGAATAAGGAGATTTTTAATGGGCACACGCTGGAATATTACTGACTGTCAATCGCCTGTTTTACTCCAAATCATAAAGGGTTTCACTGGCCAAAGTACAGACAGCAGAAAAGCCAAAGGATTTATAATATGTTCATGTTGGTTAAATTCTGCACTATTTTGATCCAACACTGATATATTCAGTTCCAAAGCAGGAATAAGTTTGCTCTTAATTTAGCTTATAGTGGCGGGCGCTCGTTGTGTAGTGGTTAGAGGTCTCGCAGCGAACCCGGGTTGAAATCCGACCCGGGTCAGTTCTCTACATGACTGTCCCATTTCATCTCTGTCTCTCAAAATATGTCTAATGAAGTAAAAATGCCAAAAAAAACTATCTTTAACAAAACAAAAAACGTAGCTTGGTGGAAAATAAGGATGGTACAGAGGAGTCTTGCCAGTCTGACTTTAATGCAAGAAACAGAAGTGTGCATCCAGTGAAACAGAAGTTTGTCCACCCTTAAGGTTTCTTTAAACAGTTTATTTCCAGTCCGTCTGAGAGTATTATACATATCCTGTAATGTGTTCCAGCTCTTCTTTGAAGCTTTGAGATGTTTACTCTTATTGTAAAGCCGAAAATCCTCAAAACCAAGACCCTGATGACAAGATGATTTTATATTGCTGCACCATTTCACAGAATGGAAAGTTTTCTAGCCGACTTTTGCAACATTTAGAACAAATGTCCCTTAAACCCAGCATGACGTATTTGCTATCTTTATCTGGAAACTTTTCGGGTATTCACTGACATTTTAAAATAATATCCTGTGGGTTTGAACTAGATGCACGCTCTCATACCTTATCCAAGCTTTAGTTGTCTTGTCTCCACAATGCATAGTAGATGGAAACACCCTGAAATTAAAGGTGCTCCGAGGAACTTTCAGTTTGTGTTTATTCTTGCACCCTCTTTGGACAAAAGCGGTAGTGTTTTTACTACACCAGCTGTTGTTCCTGGGTGAGCTAACCATGACAATAGGCATTAAGAAAAACTTTATAAAAATAGCATGCTTTGACTGATGGTCTCGTTTGCCGTTACATGTAATTTATGATCATCAGAGGAAAAATTTGACTGTTTTAGAAATATTCAAAAGTTCCTCGTAGCACCTTTAAAGCTGAGAGTGTTATTGTCCTATTGTTTGAAGACTGCATAAGATGTTCTACAGAATATAATAAGTTCATACTATATGAAAGTCACTCTATGCTAAAGTAAAAAAAAATCTAAAATAAACAAAGACTGTGAACACCTTAAAGCGCAGAAAACATACATTATTATTTGTATTATTTGAGTGGTTTTGCCGTCACTATAAATCCAAGCTCCCTCTGTATTCTCCCGATGGAATACTACAAATACATTTACATAATATTAATGATTGTTGACAGACAGGGATAAGCCATTTATTCCTGGTAAATACAGGAATACAGGTTTTCTCTCATGTTTTTTATAGACAGTCTCTTTGCTCAATATCTTACTTTCTAAGTCTTATTTCTCTTCCTGTGTGTGTGTGTGTGCGTGTGTGTGCGTGTGTGTGTGTGTGTGTGTGTGTGTGTGTGCGTGTGCGTGTGTGTGCGTGTGTGTGTGTGTGTGTGTGTGTGTGTGTGTGTGTGTGTGTGTGTGTGTGTGTGTGTGCGCTTTTATAGACAGTCTCTTTGCCATCCTGTGAGAGGACAAGACACTATGCCTGCTGGAACATTGTCATCATCATTATTACACCGGATTCACAGCCCACACCTCTCTCTCTCTCTGTTTCCGCTCCTTCAGATTCCACTGCTTTTTGCTTCCTCAAAGACACCCATGGGACCAAACACAGAATATATAGAGCGTGTGTGTGTGTGTGTGTGTGTGTGTGTGTGTGTGTGTGTGTGTGTGTGTGTGCGTGAGTGTGTGTGTGTTTTCTCATAATTGGCACTAAGGTGACGCAAGTCCTTCCAATCGTTTTCCAGTGTGCCTCAAAAACAAGCTTTTTCAATTCAGCCATTGTCGCTCCTCCCCACAACACATGCATTATGTTTCTGACGCAAGATTGTCTCTCCTGACTCAACCTACAGGTTTTCTAAAGAATACTGTCACGGTCACAGACACATATTCTCTTCTTTGTTAACAGGTTTGGTATTTAGGTTACAGGCTGTGTGCATCCGGGTATAGGCCTAAGAGTATTGATGCGAGCATATTGACATAGTGGTTTGTATGGGAATTGTATTAACATAGCTTTGCTGTTCCAGGTCAGTTATGATCATCAGAAGAGAATTAAAACCGCCATGACTGAGAGAACATTCCCTTTCAGAACCTTATTGGCCACTCTGACACCACCCTGTCAAATGTTCTGGACAGCTAAAATCTGTTTTTTAGACTATATTTTATAATATTTATGAAACTGCATTTTTAATCAGATAATTTGAGTTCCTCGCATGAGGTTTAAGAAAAAGTTAGTCTGGGTGAAGGGGATTTTGCTGTTTTTTGTCACTGTTGCAAATGGCGCTTCAATAATTGGCCACACAACGTAAAACAGATCTCTTCCTCATAGCCTGCTCACTTATCCATATTTAAAGGTCGACCTCACAGCCAGAAATCTGACTTCAAATGAATGCCAATTTTTCTCTGCATCTGCTGAGAAACATAATTGCTGCTAATGAGGTAACGAGTTAGCATTTTGCACCCAACCAACATAGCGCCACCCACAGCACAACAGTATTTCTATTCACAACAATGGAATCAACAATAAACTCTAGAGTCAGCACAACAATAACTGTTTGTGAGATTATTTATTAATATCATTTTGTCCATGGTATTTGTTTCTCAGCGGTGAATGAGAGTGTGTGTGGTACTGGCATTGCTTCTCTGTCTGACACAAGGGAGAGAGAGAGAGAGAGAGAGAGAGAGAGAGAGAGAGAGAGAGAGAGAGAGAGAGAGAGAGTGGACACTCGCTGACTCTGCAGTTTGCCCACCGGCCCTCAGGCGGAAGGACACACTGTCTGACTGCAAGGCTTCTGAGCTGCAATATAGTCTACTGCTGTGGCTAAACCTCTCTCTCTCTCTCTCTCTCTCTCTCTCTCTCTCTCTGTATGTCTCTCTCTGTCTCCCCCATCTCTCTCCTTCTCCCTCTCTCTCTCCCTCTCACACTCACTCCCTCTTTCTCTCTCTCTCTCTCTCTCTCTCTCTGTGTAACTCTCTCTGTCTCTCCTCTCTCTCTCTCTTCCCCCATCACACACACACACATGTGACTAAACACATCTTGAGGAAACTCGTGACATTAAGCCAGGAGCTCGTCTGATACACGTGGTCTTAGTGTTTGACTTTGAAAAATACATTGTGAGATGCTTAGCTTTTGATTCTCTCTGTATTTCTATTACCATGTGTGACAACAGGTTGAAAAAGACCTAAAGAAACTGTAGTGTGTATTATGTATGCATATATAATATGTATATAATATGTGATATCTGTCTGTAACTTCAGCACAGAAGCCAATCGATGTAATCTTTTAAGGAATCAGTACAGGTATATTAAAGGTGCAGTGTGTATCACAGGAGTATTTTGGCAATGTCTATAGTGATGATCCCCAAATGCCAATCCCCAGGTGCAGTGTGTAATATGACATCATCAAGAAAGTTCTAGAAAGTTCTAGAATGCAACACTCCCTGGGTAACCCCAACCCTTTTGAATAATAACAGAAGCTACAGTGGCCTTCAAGGACAAGAACAATTCAAAATTTTAAACAATACACCTGATGACATTCCAACTATGACACTTTCAAGATGGCGGCACTAGGCTTTGGTCCAAGATTTGCAGAAATATGGACATATATGAGACCCTTTCTAAGGGGAAAAAAAACAGCTATTATGCACTAAATTAAATGTACTTATGGATATTATAATTACTTTCTACAAAATCTGCTAGGAAATAAAACCCAAAATTCTACACACTGCAGCTTTAAAGAGAAATAGTTCTTCTTCTATTTATGTGGTGTCCAGCACATGGATGCAGTGACGTGATTTGCCCACAGACTTGTAACAAAACACAGATAACATGTGTGTGTCATTGGTTGAGATTGTGGATGGGTTTAAAAGCATGCAACCGAACGACACACACACATCCTCAAATGTTTGCCCTGAGGCTTGAGATATGTGTTACCCTGCTCAGTTTCGCACTGTCATTGCCTGATGCCTCTACTACCAGACAAGTCATTGGAATCCATGAATTTCACAGTGTAAAGCAGATACAGGGGGAAGTCAATGATAAAAAAATGTAGCCCATATTTTTCCCAACCGAGCTAGTCATATTTTCAAAATTTTTCACTACACGAGAATGTCTTTTGTTAAGTTTTTTTTGTGGCATTTGGATATAACTTTTTTTTCTCGCAATAGCTGCAAGTTCCTCACAGATAAAAAGTGACTCCACAGTAGTCGAGATCACAAATAAAGATATGGACATCCTCAAAATCAATGGTACATCGGCTGTGCTTGTTTATTGTAGTGGGTTTACTTTCATATACTGCACATTCCTTTTTGTTAACAGGGGAATCTGGTCTAGAGGATGCTATTTCATGTATATAAGGCACATGATGCTGGGTCTAGGCTCTGATAGTTAGATAGAAGTTCTTGAGATAACGTTCACAACTGTCCCTTTAAACAAAGGTATCCTAAATCATGAACATGTGCACAACACAACACAAATTTTAATAATCCTAAAATATTGCTCTAAAACTAGTACGGGCAATCGTTTATACACACTCATACTAGAATATAAACTTATAAGTTATGCCTTATATGTCTTACGTAACTTTTTAAGGCATCCAAATACATTACATTACATTACATACAAATGTACGTTTTGCAAGACAAGTAACTGGAGCTACAATCCGTGCAGAGATGTGAATGCAAGGAGTTTTATGACCAAGTTTGTTATTCTCCCAGTATTTCTTAATGCCATTAACAGTAATAAAGTCTATCCGCCTGTTCAAAGTGTTGGCTGCTTTATACATCACTTATTGTGCCGCAAGAATTCACCTAATAAAATATATAATAGTTAACCCCCTACACACACAAACACACACACACACACGCACGCACGCACACACGCACACACACACACACACACACACACACACGCACACACACGCACACACACTCCACTTTAATCATACACTTTCATTTATTTTGTGAGAGCCTAAAGCTAACTGATTCACTTCCCCACAGCACAACATCCTCATCATTAGAAGAATCCAATACAGAGCAGGTCAGGGGTTATGGGCGCACTGCGAGCTCCGCTGTGCCAGTATGATGAAAGTTCCTGGCAACACACTGGATATAAAGAGCTAATATACTCTAGAGGAAGAAAGAGGCGTTATGGAGACAATTAGCAAAGGAGAAAGATGTTGAGAAAAGGGATATGATTCAATGTTTGATTTGAATTTACCATGTCATCCTTTAAAATCACAATCTCCACCATTTGCACTGATCTATGCAGCTGCTTTTCTACATCCTAGGATGGATAGATGGATGGATAGATAGATAGATAGATAGATAGATAGATAGATAGATAGATAGATAGATAGATAGATAGATAGATAGATAGATAGATAGATAGATAGATAGATAGATAGATAGATAGATAGATAGATATTTTATTGATCCTGAAGGAGATTCTGACAAAACTTTAAGGTTCATGTACCTGTGCACTTCTCATGTTATACTTGTTGATTGCTGTCTCTGTATTCTCATTGCCAATTTAACTTTTAATAGTCTTTTATTTCCAATTCATTTAATTTCCTAGTCCTCTTTCCTTTCCCTCTTTCCCCTTGCGCCATTGTAAATAAGAATTTACGTAATCTTAATGGCTTGCCAGTAGGAATAAACAAACTAAAAGTAAATGTTTTGAGGCAAGGATGATGTCAGTTGCTTTTTATAGAGATGAGTATTGGGTCTACAAAGATAGCAGGTAGTGTCTCCCTCTGAGCAGAATGGGAAGGTCATTCCTCCATTACAGAGTTTAACCTGCTGTCTGCATGCGTGGATCGATACAGGCAGGTGCAGTGAAGACAAGCTAAGTGTGATGGAGAATATGGGTCGCTGGGTTGGCTTCTACCATACACCAACAGTTTACGATACATTGGTAAGGGCTAGTCTAAATCCTATAGCCAGCTGTAACAGTTTGTGCGCACCAAAAGGTAATTCATACCCTTGTGTTCATGATGGTGTTGGCAGAAATTAGTTGAATGTGAGTAATCTAGAGATGTTGCCACATTTTTTTCTCAGTCCAAAAAAATTACATTTTCCAAAATCGCTATCAAATCCCTTGCAGCTCCCACAGATTGTCCATAATCCGACAACAATCTCTGTTTGATTTTCACCCAAGTGACGTAAAAGCAGCGTGTGTGAAGCTTGTACAAAGGCCAACGCTGGCACGGACACAAACAACATCCAATGTTGCATCAAAGCGCTATAAGAATAAAAAAGTACGATCAAAACTCTAGTTATAAAAAAAAATTGTAGCATTTTATAATGCTTTACTTAGCCAGGTAGATCTGTTAGGTATTTGTATTCAGTAAGGCTCTGCTATAAGCTATGGTTGCATGGTCTGGAAAAACAATCAGACAGCACAGTAGGGGAGATGTACATTACTTTTATACCACAAGGTCTGTTCAGACTTCCCCAGCTAATCCCCCCTTTGTGCGCTATACGAAACTCATGTATTATTATTTTGATTCTGATTATAATTGCTACTGAAAGACACACACACACACACACACACACACACACACACACACACACACACACACACACACACACACACACACACACACACACACACACACACACGTAAAATGAACAAAAACAGAAAACAAAACCACAAATTTAAATGTAATCGCAACTTGCCTTTACTTTTTTTTTAAACAGCTATTGTGTTTTTCGCTGAGTTTTTCCTTTTAGCCGCATTCTCATAACTCAGACAAAGTCTTATTATTTCACGTTCCATAGATCATGTAAAGCACATCCTCCCCTCTTCAGAATGAGGAACCATCGCTTGAGTAAAGTTTTAAATTAAAAGATTAGGTTATCAGTGTTATGGTGCGCAGCGGTCCACTCCTTAATTTGATGTCCAACCTCACAGGAATATGTGTTTTTCTTCTTCAGGCCTTTCAGATAATATTATTAGACCTTAAAGCCCATGTAAATCTAAATCCACAATCTCCTTCTAACTGTCATTTGGGGAGTTAGTTAGTTAGTTAGAATTGGGCATATTTATCAATCCATATGAAAGATATTGTCATTTAAGTTTGATACACTTTTACAGAAATTATTTTGAACCAATCACAGCAGTCCTCTGCACAAACGTTCTATCAAAACAATGACTGTTGCCATGGAGACCTTTTGATACGGCCACGCTCACACAGTCCTGTCGAATGGTCAAGTAAAAAAACGTTTACATAAAAAAATATAGGGGAGAACAGGGGAATCTGAGGCATCGGGTAATGTGAGCCACCCCCTGTATCTAGGCAACGGAAAACATTTGTGGTCATGTGAGATATATGTTTTCAAGCCCCTCTCATTTCCCCATGGCCCTGAAAGAGAGGACCTCATGGTGCTGTGGTAAGCATGTTTTTTTCACCAAAATAGGTATTTTGCATGTACAAGTAAATGTTCTTGCTGTCAACTTAATCAACTGTTGTGCCAAAGCAAATGTATTCACGTAGAAAAACTTATATCATACGTGTTGATGAACTACCAACACATGAAACCATGTGATGCTGATAACTGAAGATTAGCCTGAAATGCTAAGAGAGGTAGTTTTTTCTCAAATTGTGGTGGTGGGGGAAAGTGAGCCAAATGCTGTGGGGGAAAGTGAGCCACTGTCTCACTTTCCCCCACCATAAGGCACAAGTTAAGTTTAGTCTTAAACATATTATAATGGACATATGTTTTATTTTAATGTCATACACATTGTAGAAAAGCCATCATGCCAAGGAAATACACCAGGAAGACGACTTGGGGCAACCACACAGAAAGAGCACCTTCTCATCTTTCCCTGTAACCTTCAGGGCTGGAATGTAGAGTAGGCTTAGTTGTAGAGTATGACAGGCTGATGTTATAATCCAGTTGGGTCTTCTCCTGTGTTCTGAGTCCCAGGCTGTTCTCGCTGGTTCTGATTGTCCTATGCTTTGACCCACAGACACTAGCTGGCTCTAAGGGTCCTGTGTTCTGACCCCCAGACTGTGTTCTAATCTAACTGGTTCTATCTTTCATTTGAATCTTATTAAAACCTTTTGAATTATAATATGTTGTATTTGATTTTGTATTTTGTTCAGAGTTACTTTCAAGTGTTTAGAAAAATTTGCTTTGCTTAATTGACCAAACCCCATCATTCTTTTACTAGTCCGACATTAGTTCTGGAATGTGTGGCTAGCTTTCAGGATTCTTACTGTTACAATATGTGTTGTTATGGTAGTTTCAGAGTGGAAAAAGTAAGTGGATCAGTTTACCCCACAGCTGGGGTAAAGTGAGCCACATCACAACTTTTTTTAAAACAATCATATTTTCACTGCCCTTTGTCTTGAAAAAATTCTGCTAATGCCCATTTCTAGGAAACATCCTAAATTAATGGGAAATGTGTAAATTTGAGTGATAAATCATTTTAGCTCGCTTAGAGGGGAGCAAATGTAAAAAGTGGCTCAGATTACCCCGTTCTCCCCTATATAGTTATGTAATATTTTTTATTTATTTTTTTTTTACGTGATGCAGGACATGACAGGTGAAAGACATAACATTAGGTGAGGGACATGACAATGTAAGTGTTCACATTTAAGACAGAACGGACGAGACAAAAACAAGCAGGAGGTCATTGCATATTTTTACATTGTTGTTGACAGGCTGTGTGTGTGTGTGTGTGTGTGTGTGTGTGTGTGTGTGTGTGTGTGTGTGTGTGTGTGTATGTGTGTGTGTATACATACATATAAACAACAAAATAATAAATAAAAAATAAAAAATAAAAGATAAATCAGTACTAAGAAATGAATAATCATCATAATAAGAATGTAATGATAAGAATGGCATTTTCGGTTGTTTAAATAGTATTAGTTTCCATTATGGTATTTTAGACTTTTGATCCACAGTTTTGAATGTTGTCATAAGGTAATTAGATAATTGGGAGAGAGAGATAAAAAAAAAAAAAAAAAAAAAAAAAAGTTATGTAATATTTTAAAATTATTTTGCCTCTGTAAAAGCTTATTGAGGCATTTTTTGATATCATACATTGATTTTTACTATTTTAGACCAGGATTCCAGAGGCTTTAAGGAAAGGTAAACCACTGTGACAAAATATGGATCATAGCTGCCACCCATGAAGCAGATTTTGAGCAATTCTATCATCACCATTATCATCATCTCAATACAACATCTTTCCAAACCCCTTTCTCACCCATACGACCCCTGTGTGGCACCGAAATACACAGTCCTGCCCGAAAGAATGCTGAATATTATGTGCAATCATAATCTTCCAAACAGCCACCCCATGCAGCGTCCCTATAACTGTGTTGACAATTATTATGGCGAATGGAAAAACAAAGTGGATTTCAGAGATGAGGGAAAAAAAACTCAGGAGAGATTTAGATACGCATCTTTCTGTAAAAAAATAATAATTGAAGCAATACACAAAACACAAAAAAAAAATGATAAAATGAAAGTGGTTGAAATGGGGCTGGAGATGGGAAACGATGTGGTGATCTGGGGGAGGGTGTCGCTCGAAAAGCTGCATTTTCTTGTGAGTTTTGTATGTTTTTCTTGAACTGGTTCATAGGTTTATTTCTAAAATATGTTTCATTCAAGTTTCAAGCTTATCTGTGCTACGAGGAACTTTTAAATATTGCTGAAACAGTCTCATTATTTTCCTCTGATGATCGTAAATGACATGTAACAGCAAACGAAACCATCAGTCCAAAGAATGCAATTTTTATATAGTTTTTCTTTATGCCTTTTGTCATAGGTTCGCACACCAAGGAACTACAGCTGGCACAGTAAAAAACACTACCGCTTTTGTCCAAAGGGGGTGCAAGAATGAACACAAACTGAAAGTTCCTCAGAGCACCTCTAATGTTTGATACTTCGTACACAATAACAATATGGATGCAGATTAAAAAACTAAGAACAAAAAAGAGAGGTCATACAAGAAACAAACACTGCCATAATGAGACATAGTGTATAGAGAGTTTTGTGGAGCTGATAGGCTTAATCAACTTTGTGTCAACTCATTTGGCGATTGTATAAATGTTATATAATAAAGTTACTCACTATAGCTTTAAATCCCAATCTTACTGCGAAAAAAGCAAGAAGAAAAAGCAATGTAAAAACCCCCAAAAATTACTCCATGAAAGTGTCTTGAAAATGGGTCTGGAGATGAGGAAACGATGGGGTCATCAGTGGGAGAGTGTTCCTCAAAAGCACTTCACACATCTGTCTCCTTGGCAGTTTGAATGTGTGTGTGTGTGTGTGTGTGTGTGTGTGTGTAGGGGGGTCCAATTTACAGACGAGAAGATTACAACGCCAGATTATCTCGGCAGAGTTATCATGGGGCTATGTCCTCCCAAATAGCATCGTTACCCTTCTGAGTGAACACAAGTGTGCGAAAAAGAGACCGAAAAAGAAGCTATCTTCACAGGCCCCTGTGTTATTGTGCACTGGCTGGATGTGCCTCATGGCTCTTTAAGGGATTTCAGGGATTATTACTCCCAGAATTGCCCAGGAGTTCATAGCAGTTTAGAGCCGAAAACGCGTCACCTGCACACACAGCAGAAAGTTTCAATCGAGTGGAAACGCACACACACACAGACAGACACACACACACACACACACACACACACACACACACACACACACACAGAAAGTGGTTTTGTACTGAAATGTCACTGAACTGTGAAATCCGAGACTCAATTCTGAGTAGCCACAATTTGACGCGGGCTTCAATATACAGCAGCAGGTGACATTCAGTATCAGTGCCAGTTCAAAACGTTAAGCTTTAGAATATGTGTATAGATTCATATCACATATACAATGTCTCTGTAGGCTTTACAGACCCACAACAGATAGGGCTTTCTGACTTTGGGGTGAAGTGTCTTGCTCAAGGACACAATGGTAGACACCGTAGACATAATACCAGCTACTACTAGTTTTACAACTAAAACTCCTCCTGTCCGGTGCCGGGGATCGAACCAGCGACCTCATGGTAACTGGTCGGCCCCTCTTTCCTCTAGGACATTCTACCACCTACCGATAAGGCAAACTGACTCATGTGTGAAACCGCCCTTACAGTGGGTGATCTCATTTTGCTTCCATAATCATTGGATATGACCCCTCACCTCTTTCGGTCATTTATAAAGGCCAGATTACAGAAAAAGGGCCTTAAAAGCTAACCTTAAAGTATGGAAGGATCCTTCACACCCAACCAGTCAGCATGTTTAATTTCCTGCCCCTCTCCCCCCACAAGTATTTAGAGTTTAGAGTTTTACCGAGCATGCTATTATGAATTAAGATATTCTTTATGCTTTTATGCCTCCTCCCTTTGACTTGCAGCATATTTATCTATTAGTACTTTTAATGAATTTTTTAAATATGTGTTTTATGTCTTTGTAAGCGAGTTGTTTCACATAGTTGATGCTCTGTGATCTCACCAAGACCACTTTTAAATGATTATATTGACTGAGCAATACATGATTGAATCTTAAATCCCAATAATAACAGCGGTTGGCAAGTAAACAATCTCACCACAAGGTCCTTTCAGAAGCCGTTCAGTAGGTTTTTTTCAAATTGCATCACACAATATCGCCTAGCAGATGAAGTGGCCGGTTGTCATGGGATTTCAGTTGATCTAATTTAGAATTTTCCGCAAGGACTTTGGGGGATTTCCATGTTTGCTTTAAAAGATTTGATTAAAAAGTTCAGTTTTGATCTGGCAATCAGCAGTTGGCAAAATAATTCACACACGCACACACGCAGTCACGCACGCACGCACACGCGCACACTCTCACACACACACACACACACACACACACACACACACACACACACACACACACACACACACACACACCACAAGGTTCGGCCCGTAGTGTGATTTAATTAAAAGCTCCATAACGGATAGTGGACCCTGTGGTAATATTGAAAAGTTTTGCCAAATTTCTGTTGCCAATTATGTTTTGTGGAATAGTTGCTGTTTGAATTTTCGCCAGTATTCTTACTTGAACTGCATCTGGGGACAAGGATGCACTTGATTCTGAAATGACATGCATGACTTGACCACTAACTAGATTCATTCTTAACTTTAACTGTTCTGTTCAGGAAAAACAAACCTTGAGGCTACAGTTTCTTAAATGCAACTACACAAAGCTCTTCATTCATTGCCGTTTCCTGTCAGTTAAAGGTGGAGTCAGTGATTCTGGGGAATCCTTTTTGTCAAAATCACTTGTTGTCAAAATCAGTGAATACCTCCTCACGATTTGCTACCGTACTGTCTGTGCTCTGAAAATGTCGTGTTATTACACAGCCTATAGGCTCTATCAAAGGGTATGTAAACAAAGGTTTTGTAAACAAAGGGGGTTAACCGTAGCTATCAACATGCCAGTTTACAGAGCCTAGGCTGTGTATTAACAACAGAACTTTTAAGCTCTGACACAAGGCACATACACTAAGTGCATATCCACTGATTCTGACAAAAAGTGATTTTGACAACAAGCTTTCTCCAGAATCGCTGACTCCACCTTTAAGAAACCCGTCTAGATGTTGTTTACCGGGGACCTCATCATGTGTTTATCATCTTGGATTACATCGTGGCGCTATGCATAGAGCAGCCCCGGGGCTATAGCTGCAAAACTGGGTCGGTCACAAGGATCAAAGCCTACGTCATATACATCAACCGCAAGTAAACAATTGCTCTCTAAGATGCAAGTGACACACGTTGGGGGCTCTCGTGGTGTAGTGGTTAGAGCCCCCCCTCCATAGAGTCTCAGTCCTCTTCACAGCAGACCACGGGTTAGAATCCGGCCCGTGGTCGTTCTCTGCATGTCATTCTCTCTCTCTGCCTCATTTCACCTATGTCTCTCCAAACGGTCTATTACAGAATAAAATGCCCAAAAATAATAAGAAAAAAAGGAAAAGTGTGTGTGTGTGTGTGTGTGTGTGTGTCTGTATGTGTGTGTGTGTGTGTGTGTGTGTGTATGTATGTGTGTGTGTGTGTGTGTGTGTGTGTGTGTGTGTGAGTGTGTGTGTGTGTGTGTGTGTGTGTGTGTGTGTGTGTGTGTGTGTGTGTGTGTGTGTGTGTGAGAGAAAAAGTGCCACACATTGTTGTTTCACCTCTCAAGGTCACTCAGTAAAACAAGTGTCTGCTTGGTATTGGAAGCACTTTAGTTTTGAGAGTAAACAAGGTGAAACCAGGACACTCAAAGAGAAGCATTAAGTTATGCTCATCCACCCACCAGCTCTAAAGACAGATAGGTGTTGCATCCACAGAGAAGCTGGCATGGAGGAGGATAGGCAGGCACTGGGCCCTGAAGGTTAGACACTGTAGGTATTTTTTTTTGTTTTTTTCAAGCACGGGTCAATTTTGATATTTTTTGTCTATTTTGTGTAAATAAGATGACATATTTCATACTTGTATAAATTAAAGTCCCAACATGTACATTCAGGTGTTTATTTTACTAAACCTTGTCATCTAAATGGTAAAAAATGGTAAATGGACTTGACTTATATACAGCGCTTTTTAGCCGATTTTCTCAGCCCCAAAGCGCTTTACATTTCTTAACATTCACCCATTCATACACACACTCATACACCGATGGCATCTGTATATTTTGCCTATACATTATAGTTTTCTTTCAATACTCTGACCCAAAAATCTCAACTTCCAAAGCACTTACATCAACTGAACTTTCCACAATAGTTATAAGCATTATTCTGAAGTTTACTTTAGAAGGTTTTATTCATAATTGTCTGATTTACAATTTAGTTCTTAAAAACATTGAGAAAATGCATACCTGTACATGGAATTGTTTGATTTATAAAACTAAACAGTTTTGTAAAAATGAAATAAAGAGATTGACTAACTTACATCTAGATTTATGTTTTTTAAAGAGATGCAGTTAGAAATAGCTAAAATAGCATATTTATTAAAACATAAAAAGAAATTGTTATAATGTAAGCAAACAACAGGCAAAGTTTCATGAAAATATCTAAGGGTAAAACATTTACTCCCACCCACCTTGTCTCGCCTTAAGGATACCTGAATAACAAATGAGAAATATTGTTCAGTGAGAGTGATGAGGTTGGTGGTAGATTCCAATTTGTTCCCTCCACGGTCCCTGACTCATCCGCCAAACTTTACCCCCGGAGCAATGGGTCGAGGCTGGGTAAGCGAAGGCCTCTTTGCCTGGAGATGTTAACTACCCCAGGCTTAGGCTACTCACATTGGGTTGACCTTGGCTCCCTGGCTCCCTAACTCCCTAACTCTGTCTTTCTGTCTGACTCTCTCTGTGTCTCTCTCTATCGCTCTCTCTCTCTCTCTTTCCCTCTCTCTCCCGCTCTCTCTCTCTCCCACTCTCTCTTTCTCTCTCTCTCTCTCTCCATCAAAAGTGGGCAGTTTAACATCAAATCACAAGCCAGAAAAGCACTCTTGCCCCTAAGGCGGATCAAGGGCGGTATTTTAAAACAAGATCAGATAGCACCATTTTGCAGCCTTTCTACAACACAATACAGTACAGTGCGGGTGGGTGAATAAATCTCTGGGCTTTTAAAGAGCGGTGATTAAATGCTTTACTGCGCCCGTCTGCCTTGTCTCTATAGAGTGGGGATTGGTCTGCGGGCAATATGTTTTGTTCGCCATTTGTATATTAATAACCTGGAATATTGATATGTTTTTTTTTGCACTGCAGATAATGCCTGGAATCAAATATTGGACTTAATATTAAAAAGCCTAATCTCCCCCCCAAGCCTTTTCAAAATCATTTTTCGCCCATATAAAGGTTATAGCAAAAAAACGTTCATTCATCTAGAAGGGGAGCAGTACAGATGAGCAGAACGCAGTTATAGTCGTAGTCTGTCAACGAAATGTCAAGATAATAATGTCACGAAAATGCCAAGATAATATCAGAGCCAATAAAACATGAACGGTTTGTGCTTTCAATTATTATTATCCCCCGAATGACTGATTCTTGTTTAGATGCTTTTTGTTTTATGAGAGGGAGATGGGTAATTGTTACAAATGATCAATTTGATTGAATTAGATTAAAAAGTGAAACCTTTCGGAGATATTAAATATTTCCAGGAAGACAGAGAGACATTTGGAGATAAGAAATAATATTAATAATTAGACGCAATTAAACCACAAACATACTGATACAAAAACTGATAAATCAACATGAAATTAAAGTATGTGTGTATGGATTATCAGCTGTAGATCTGCGCTCCGAGGTATGAACCACGACTGAATTTTAATGTGCTTCCAATTATAATGTTTTAAAAAAAAGCTGTCTTCAATTACTTGATGTTGATGCCAACATTTTATTTGATTTTCATTCGGTGAAAAGCAGATATCAAATGAATTAATTGGGGGAAGAAATTACAAAAAAATAGCACATTGCAAAAGAGTTTGATGTTTACTGTTAATATGAAAGAACATACGCAATTTTTTTTCTAAATCATCCTTAAGATAAGATAATATTAGATAAAATACGGAAAACTGTATTGTCCATCACAAATGTCCCCATAAGGCATATTTTATAGTCCAGTTTAAGATGAAACATGACATCTGTGATACATCTTACAATACGTGGGGTGGTGGTTTTGAGCCTTCCCAATTTAAAAGTATCCTGTAGCGTAGTAAAGGCCAACACAGCCATTGACATTTTCAAATATCGTCGACTAAATCTTTTTAATCCGCATTTCTATGGACCAATCTTAAATTATAACAGACTTTTATTCACCTAAACAATATAACAAATAAAGTAAAAAACTAATTATGAGAGCTTGTGTGGGGTGCAGCAGATTCCAGACGCCTCAACTGCTAATTCAACATTCATCAAGAAAGAGCTGTAATGGCTTTGCTGCAGTGGTGTGTGTGTGTGTGTGTGTGTGTGTGTGTGTGTGTGTGTGTGTGTGTGTGTGTGAAAACATGGTGCTGATTAGCAGCAGAGAAGGTGTTAATGACCCATAACTCATCAGGGCATGTATTCATCCGCCCCTTTATAAAGCCCTCTGTCCTCTTTGCCCCAATATACCTGTTTACGACACGCACACACACACACACACACACACACACACACACACACACACACACACACACACACACACACACACACACACACACACACACACACACACACACACGCGCGCTCCAACACACACCGAGTCGTATTTGCAGCTCCGAAAGACTAATTAGACTGTCAAGGAGATGGAACGACGGGGGGGCTAACACTGCCCCCCCTGCCTGGGTGAAGTGGCACCAATTAATGCAGTATTGCATGTGACTGTGACTGCCCCCCCACCCCGAGGTGACAGGCGCCTGACAGATTACCTAACTCTTTCTTAGGGTTGTTGTTGTGTGGAGAAAAAAATATATAAAAATTTCAGCAAACAAACAAGCAGGAATGAAAAGGCTCCGGTGGCAGCAGCATGATGCTGTGGGTGAAACAGATTGCGTTGTTTTTGCACTACACCATGAAAACAGACTTCTAGTATTAAATTTTTTCTATATTATTTTTGGGCATTTTTGCTTTTATTAGACACTTTTGGAGCGACAGAGATGAAATGTGGCAGAGAGGGGAATGACATGCAGAGAACGACCACGGGCTGGATTCGAACCCGGGTCTGCTGCAACGAAGACGACCCTCTAAAATACAAATTTAAACCCGAAAATGAGACATAATATGGGGCTTTTTAACCTGTGTATTTGTGCAGGCAAGCTTATAGGCACTCAGGACACCAGCAGCTGACTGTCTGTCACAGTGACGTGAATGGATGTGTCGGGAAATGAGAATCCTTTATGAAGAGGTAATCCGTGACATCCTGTTTTTATTTCTTTTTTCATTTGGTCTCCATCTTGGTTGCTTAGCGATGGCTGCTGTGTTGGGTCTCCACAGTATTCGCCTGTCAATCAAAGCGGTGCGGGCAGCATGTGGCGGCTACACTCTCTATTTGATTTTCTGTTGATGAGAACTGTGCAGGTGAAGCTCTCTCCTCATTGGCTATTCAGACATGACAACATAGTAATTTTTTTGGTTATTTCCAAAATATATATTCATGCAATAGCTCACAACAGGCTGTGGAATATGCTCAGTATACCACTGTTAAGGGGTAACAGTTAGGAACCAATCAGATCGCTTGATTTAAGCCACCCGTTTTACAATATAAAATGTTTCACTTCTTGGGTGAATATACAAAGTTGTTATCCCTGTAAAGACACACTAATGCTTTAAAGATTTTCATGAACTGCGGAAAGGATGAACTAGCTCCCCATTAACATCAGATCAGCTGAAAGCATATACACATCTTCCGCCGCAGCCTCTTCAGACTGCACTTTGACAAAACAAAAAGAAAAAAAAAGTACTTCTTAGACCTACATGTAGTACTTACATGTGGCACTTTGTAGTCTGGTTTATTTGAAGCTATAGTACTTACGTGATTCTTGTTGTTCTGAGTTTGTACAATCATGGTTGAATGCACTTAATGGAAGTCGCTTTGGATAAAAGTGTCAGCTAAATAACATAATGTAATGTAATGTAGTTTGAATCAGTTTTCATGGTATCAGATGGTAATAAAATGTGTAAAATGTAAAAAAATAATTAAAAAATGTATATGAAACTATCACAATTGATTGATTTCTCAAAGGAATGCTTCACCAAAGAATAATATTTTTTAGTCATACTGTCTGTGCCAATTTCATGGGAGTTTGGGAACCCACAAGGAGACCCACAAACGTAATAACTTCACTGTTATAGCTTCCCCATAATAGCTTGGGGCGACTGTGGCTCAGGTGGTCGAGCGGGTCGGCCAATGATCGAAGGGTTGGCGGTTCGATTCCTGCCCTTCCACCTGTGTCATGGTTGTTTTGTCCTTGAGCAAGACACTTCACCCACCTTGCCTCGTGTGACTGTTGATAGTTAGCCTTCTATCGGTGTATGAATGTGTGTGTGAATGGTAACGTGTAAATGGGAACAGGTCTCCCTTAAAAAAGAGTCTCCGGTCTCAATGGGATTCACCTGAATAGGTAAAGTTAAAAAAAATAAAAAATAACGTTATTTACGCACAAACACAAAATCTGTAGTTTTTTCAATGTAATAATCACCCGAAAGTAAATATCTTGGATTGACAGCAGTTAGAATAGGTTCATTACACACTCTTAGTTTTTCCAAAACACATGTAAATATATAACTGCTTAACCATACCATTTGATTTATAAGGGAAACACAGCTACTGACCAAAACCTGTTAAACAACTTTGTGGAGATGTTGCGATTAACTTTTGAACGTTTATGAAACCTTTAACTCAGCCGAGACGAGAGCGATAAACCTTCACATTTTAGTGTTGTTTTATTTGCAGCTTTTTTATTTCTCCCTCCCTCTTTTTTGCCGGTGAAACAGCTATTTTATTTCGTAACCTTTCTTTGAACAAGAACCAATAACCTGGTCTTTATTGAAGCCCTGGCCAACAAAGCACTATCAAATTTACAACCAAGAAAACTGTAGTGTTTTGAAGCAAACATTTAGAAAAAAATTAGTCCAACATCCATATAACCTTTGAAAGGTGGTGGTGGGTCAGAAGCCCAAATTCTGCCCAACAGGCTTTAGAGTTGAACATAGAAATCATATATAAATAAAAGCAAAGAAACCTTCATGTTAAAGCTATAGTGTGTAACTTTTTCATCTAAATGAAAGTAGTTTTAATTCAAGCCATCGCCAAATGAGTTGACACAAAGTTGATTAGCACAAAACTCTGTCTGTATTTCTCAGTATGGCAGTGTTTACGAACTGGCGCAGATAAATTCGAAAAAGCGCCCAAGAAATGTTTCAGTTTTTGATTCTACTACTAAGAAAAAAAACCTGGACGTAGAGCAGAAGGTATAAAATCCATGCGCCATCACCGAAAATTTACCTCATGTAGATGCACAAGAAGTTACGCACTATAGCTTTTACACACACTTTCATACCGCCCAGTAGTAGGGGATTTTGTGCACGTATACAGAACAGAATTTCCCAGAAGAAACAGTTCTTGGCTGATGGAAAGAACCATAAAACATCACAGACCGTGACTCACTGACTATATATTTATTTCACTGAACCAAAACACTAATGGCATTCTTTTAGGTTAAGTGCCAGGTTCACTCAAAATGGGTCATTTTCCGCACATCTGTGGATGTACTTTGGAGCCATGTATGTTTATTTAACTTATTAACTATAGTAAGTGTTTCATTTCGAAGTGCTGTAGCCTATATTAAAAAAAAACACTTTAGCCACATAGTCGTCTATTTTTCTCATAATCCAAACCGTTTTGAGAGCAAAGGTTCAACTACCTACTTGGCTGCAATCTGTTTTGGCTTGAAAGGAAACACACATGAAATATGCATATTGGTTTTCATGCTGAGAGTGAGGTGAGAAGATCAATATCACTCTCAGTTTACAAATACATTACATTTTTTAAGGTTCTTTCACAATAAAAGAATTATTTTAATGTGAAGTACTGGCACTAGCAATAACTCAATACATCTGTAGCATGACAGACTGACAGACAGACAGACAGACAGACAGACAGACAGAGATAGATAGATAGATAGATAGATAGATAGATAGATAGATAGATAGATAGATAGATAGATAGATAGATAGATAGATAGATAGATAGATAGATAGATAGATAGATAGATTGATAGATTAGTGCTGTCAAACGATTACAATATTTACTCGCGATTAATCGCATTTTTATCTATTCTAGCCTTTTCTCATTTAAATGCTCTTATCACACCCATTCTAATTATGATATTTAGAAGAAATACACTGAATTACAAGTAGAGTCTACACCATTGTAATTCAGTGTAGGTCTATTTCTTCTAAAATATCATTATTAACAAGTTAATTAATAACCCCATAGAACAGCATTCGCAAACATAATTGGAACTTCTTTTTTTATTTAAAAACCAAACCATAAAACAACATAGGGTAGGGGAGAGTGGCCTAAGTTGTGCAACTTTTCACTCAAAGTGACTTTAAAGTAAGGCCTTGACAGTAAAGTCTCCAACTCAAATATGTACATATATTTCAGGGTGTTGTGCATCCCTGGCAATAAAAACTTTGGATCTGGAATAAACTGTTGAAGAAATATAGCTTTCGGAAAAAAAGTTGTCTTGCACAACTTGCCCCCGGTGTGGTGTAAGTTGTGCGGTTGGAGAGAATACCATGGGGTGAATTATATATATATCTATATAGATATATATAGATATATATATCTATATATATCTATATAGATATATATATATATATATATATATATATATATATATATATATATATATATATATATATATATATATATATATATATATATATATATAGATCTATATAGATATATATATATAGATATATATATATATATATATATATATATATCTATATATATATATATATATAGATTAGGGCTGTCAAACGATTACAAAAATTAATCTAATTAATTACAGGCTCTGTGATTAATTAATCTAAATTAATCGCATACTTATATGACACTTGTATGCCTGTTTATAAACAACTGTATAGGCTACTCTCTCTCTCTCTCTCTCTCTCCCCCCGTCTCTCGTAACTTCTGCTTCTTGCTAAATGACGACTGTCTATCTTCCACACAACAGACAGCGCTGCACTGCCACAGGTGCGGTGCGCATAGCCTATGCCGACTCAGACGAGAAGAGTGAGAGGGGGCGGGTGTCCGGTTGTGGGAGACGATCGCAGCTAGCAAACAGAGACACGGAGGAAGATGGAGAGATACTGTTTTGAACCTACACTGTTAATTATGCACCCACTAAATCAATAATGCACAGACACTGTGGAGAATAACAAAAGACGTATTCCTACCTTCATGCTTATTTTCCCGGAGCAGCCCATAACACATCCATAAAGCCCTCGGCCTCTTTCCCCTGCTTCTTTCTTTACTCTTTAATCCCATGCGGGCCATGTCAGCAAGCTACAGGTGCAGCTCACACAGTCACACATTCTCATACGGGCATCCACACATCTCCACTTCAAGAAAAAAAAAAGCCAGGACTTTTATCGTCGTGGCATTTGACAATAAATTACCATAATATGCCTGTCAGTAGTAAAGCGGCAGTAAAACACACCAGTAATCACAGGGCTCTGACCTTCTTGTATTACGACATGACTATGAATTGACAGATACACTACAGTCTGCACTGGGTCACTGTGGCCACGTCATGGTCCACCTGATGCCTGAATACAGGCAGCAATTAAAGCTCTGTTAACCCCCTCTGAGGACATTAACACAGCAGTTTAACATGGACGCCATTGAAGAAAAAGTACAGACTGGGAGGCTATCATGCCTGCTACCAACAGTGTAGATGAGCACACAGAGGCTATGATGTCATACATAGATTTCTGTTAACATTGTGTTGTGTCCTGGGGTGCTCTGGTGGTGTAGTGGATAGAGCGCGTACCATATTGACTCCAGGTCATCCCCCCTCTCTCTTTCTCCCCATTTCAACAGCTTTGGTTGGAAAAAGGAGGAGACATTTAGGAGTGGGGACAAGTTCAGGTTTGAAAGGTACAGTTTGTAATAAAGGAGTTTTTTTGGCATCATCTGGTTGTGCAATTCTCAATTGCAACGCTCAGTTAACCACTTAACTCCTCCCTTTCTGAGAATTTACAGAAGCTACGGTGGCCTTCAAGGACAATAAGCTATAGTTACTTAAGATGGCATCATCCACCAGTGCCTCAATTCTTTCCACAATATCAAGTGATGAGGTGAAGATGTATTTAGTTATTTATTCTTCTTCTTGGTCTTCCAACAGGTGCATTTCCCCAGGACGCCCACTATATAAAAAACGCATAAGGCCGTTAAGTTTGTCCGTTCTGTGCTACTGTAGAAACATGGCAGTGCAAGTGTGAAACTGAGAAAAACCTTCAACCTTCCAAAAACATAATGGGTCAGTTCTACAGTGCCATCGTAGAGTCCATCCTCACCATCTGGCTCTCTGCTCTCTGTGCCAGGGACAAGGGGCAGACTGCAGCGACCTCATCCGCTCTGCTGAGAAGTTGATTGGGTGCAATCTGTCATCCCTCCAGGACCCTCCAGCTTCCAGGAAAGACTGTGGCTGACCTTTCAAGCCCCGGTCACTGACTCTTAGAGAGAGATACTCACACCGCAAGAGGCCACTGTGCATCGGGAACCAAAACCTCACACTCTCCGCTGATCTTTTCTCTTATTCCCTCCGATGTATATACGTCATGTTATTTTAATGGAAAATCTCCACTTCAATATAAAACTGTTACATTATCCCTGTACACTGCTGTGAACAATGCACATTCCTTGCTCAACGTTCTGCACAATCCTGGTAAAAAATGCGCAGCATTAAAGGATGATTTCACCGGTGGAAATATGAATATACCTATGTAGAGCAAAACCTATGTGTTATAAATGTGCAAAAATTTTGGAAATCGGTTCACCCTAGCCTGAGAAACGGCAAAAAGAGTGTTTTTATGGTCTCTCTGCCGGTCTCTGCCTCTAAAGTCAGAAATCCTCCGGCTACCACAATGCACTGCGCTAGCAGCACTCCAAGGCCCCGCCCACATTTCCATAGTCTCGTCTCGTCTGACCCGGTCTGACCTCTGACTCCGATGAGAGTTTGTAAACACACTACTTCCCATTACAGTTATTGGCGATACCTCGACCAATACAGACTCTATGTAGATTCCACAATTAATATTTTTTTTTTAAATATGAATGTATTAGTTTCGGTTTCACTGTAAAACGGAGGGAAGGAAATGCGCACTAGTCTAACTTTTCTTCAGTTTACAAGATAGTTAGCTGTTTTCAACAATGCCTGCGGCTAAAAAAAAACTAGCCTAGCCTTCAAAACAAACCGGAGGACTGAAACTAAATATTCTAGCCTGGGCGTGAAGAGGACAATCTGGACGGGACTGACGTATCTTCGTTGTGGACAGGTTGTGTGGACCGGGCTTGCAAAATGCACTCGCGTACAGGTAAGACTTTCAACGTATTTGATTATATTTCTGTTCACACAATATGCAATTATAGCTGCTGTCGGGGGGGGGGGGGGGGGGGCTTGCTAAACTCTTTCAGAAACAAACTAATGCAGCAACCATTTGGTGTGTTTGTAATGCAACTAAAGAAAAAAAGATTCATCAGACTATCATTTTTAGTGAGTGCTCACAGCTAACGTTTCACTTGAAGCCTAACTGTTGTATTGTTTGGTGACATTTCAGAATCCGATGTCTACACCCTCAATATCAGCTGTGATAGTGGGGTAAAAAGTTGATCAATGGCTGTCTCCCCTTCAACTGCAACCAAGGCAGCTGCAGTGACGCTTCTGAGAGGAAATATGTCAAATTCAGGAGCATCCCAGCTCTGCTAATATGTCCTCACACCTCAACCTGTGCCTTATCAGCCACTCATTTAAGGCTAAATTGTAAATATTTTGTGTTTATAGCTCATCTTTTGTATCTTATATTTATCCTGTTCGTATAATGGACAGTTTATTTTTAAGAATTGTTTCATTGTGTGTTACCTGGTTTATTTAACATTGAGCATGATGCCACAATATTTTCCTTTGTAAACAATAAAACATCTTATGTTGTTGTTACCTTACCTTGGACTCCTGTCTACACCCATGTTCACCAGTACAGACTTGTTGGCTGAACTGATTTTGATGCACAGATTACTGTATGTCTTGTTTTTAAAATACAATCTATGAGGTAAATGTTATAAAATCACAAGGATGCAAGGTAGGTTCATCATACTGAAGCACAGGAAAAACAGATACACAGAAAAATAACTAAGCCATCAGTTTTACTACCAAAGCTAGCCAGAATATATTTCAATTGAGTACTTCAGGTCACATTTCTATATTGATAGCATACAAAATATTTGCTTATTTATTAAATACAGTAGCTCAGCATCTGAAGTCTGTCCTCAACCTTTTTCCCCAGTAGAAATTTGTATTTTTCTAATAGTACTCCAGTTGAACAGCATTCTGGTTAGTAGACAAACCACATCAACCAACTTGAGTTCAAAGTTTTAATCCAAACATATGAACAACTATTTATAAAAATAAAATGTGTAGTGTGTTGGCACAGGTCATTCTGGTCACAGCTGCTCTTGTTTCTTGATAGCCACGGTCCTGTTCATCACGTGCATGGTTAGGTGCTGGGTCTCTCTCTCTTTGCAGGATTCACGCCAGGAAACTGCATGAATCAGCGATATTGTCTATAAAACATTGAGCAAAACATTAGTAAGGCCAGCTAATTTTAGCCTGCAGTAGCTCACATACATGAAAAAGAACTGCAAGGTTACGTCACGTTAGCTTTGCTGCCCATGTTACCAACCACAGGAAAACGTAGTGCCAATAAGACATTTTAGAACAGGATTCAAAACTGCAATAAGATATACCACTTGTGCCGTGTTTACGCCCGGGTCACATCCTACGTCTGTGCAGTGTATCTAGCTCGCAGTTCCCCCCCCCCCCCCACAGTCAGTGTCTCACTGCTGCAGCGCTGCTTTTACCAGCCTGTTGCTACATGAGTTTTTCTTTGATCATTCACATTAATAAAGTGCTGTGTAGCTGCTCTAATCGGCTAACACAAGCGCCAGGGGAAAAAAGAAAGGCAGACGCAAATGCAAGAAGTGTGGCGGTGATGAATGAGTAAAAATAAAAACTTACTGTGTTGTGGTCGACGTCCGTCTCTCCCCGCGGCCTGTGGCTGGCGCCTACAGTTCACCGTCTCAATACTGAAATATGTCTCCGGGGTCCCTCTTTCCATATGCGGAGTAAAGCTACAGTGAAGTTTCTAACAGTGAACACCGCAAATCCACCAGGCACAGCGGCAGGGCTCCTCTTCAGCATGGAGTAGCTGCTAGTGTAGCTAGCTTCTCCTCTTCCTCCTTACGACTATCACCTCTCTTCCTCACTGTAATCCGGTTTATACAGGTTGACACAAATGTCCGTTCACTAGAGTAAACATTAAAAATCCCGTTCAGGCGTTACAAATGGAAAATATCCTTCTGCCATGGTCGGAGTTTTTCAGGAGTCTGCTTCTTCGCTAAGCGGGGGAGAAACATGGCGGACGCTGTGTTTACATCTCGTCCGTGAGCTCCCGCCTCCCTCATTCCTTATTGGTGGGCATAAAAATGTGCGGAACTAAAGGCCTGTAGTCTTCGGGCCCTCTGGCACGCAGACCACGGCTCCAATGGATGACGTATTTTGCGTCATCCATTGGAGTGTGTGGGGTGTGGAATATCAGGACAGCTGGGCCAAGGGAAGACTGAGTCAAGACAAACCTCTTTCCTTATATTATAATAGCCATTTTATAATGATAGAAAGCAGGTTCTGTATCGGTGAAGTATTCCTTTAAGAAGACTAACTTGGCGAAAGAGAGGGGTAGAGATAGAGCACTAATAGTAGTAGTAGTAGTAAAAATATTTATTTCGGTCCATCAAAGCACATCACATGCGATCAATAAAAAAAATAAAAAATAAAAAAAAATAATGGCCGAAAAGGTCTAGGCTGAAGCCGAGGCTTATTATGCCGACCCTTTTTACAATAATAGTAAGTTCATTATTAACACCTTCATTTACCATTATTAATTATATATATAAAAGAAAAATACATATACTGTATATATACTATATATATATATATATATATATATATTTTTTTTTTAACGTTTACAAATATATAACTCTCTGCAAATACATAATATAATATAATACAATACAACAAGATACAATATGACATAATACAATATAACATAATATAATATAATACTATAAATATAATACACTAAAAATATAATATATATATTCATATTTTAACCTCTAAAATATATCATTTTCTACGCTTACACAACATAGCATAACATAACAGAACATAATATAATATAATAAGATACAATATAACATAATACAATCTAACATAAGATGACACAATATTATAAATATACCATAAATATGAATATAATATACTATAAACATTATTTACCATGAATACAACATAAGATAAGATAACATAATATAACACAACACATAATACAATATAATAATTCGAAAAAAAGAAAAACAACAAAAAAACTAAAACAAAGCAAAAACAAAGTCATAATGACGCTTTATATCTTTCTATTACCTTGGTTTTGAAATTCCTTTTGAATTTTTTAATAGAGTTGCACGTTTTTAGTTCACAGTCCAATTGGTTCCATAGGTTGATACCTTTAACGGAAATGCACCTACTCTTAGTGTCCGTTCTTGCCCCTGCACTTCTAAACATATGTGCGCCTCTTAATTGGTAGTGACCATCTCTAGCCCCAAACATCTCCTGGATGCAGTGCGGAAGTGTTCTGTGATGTGCCTTGTACATTACAACTGCCGTTCTAAGGACAGCTAGATCTTCTAATTTCAAGGCGTGGAGTTTAATGAAAAGAGGATTTGTTGATGCATAATAGTTAGCATGATTTACAATTCTTATGGCTTTTTTCTGCAGTAAAACAATTTGGTTGATGTTTGTTTTATATGCGTTACCCCATACCTCAACACAGTAAGTGATGTAAGGAAGAATGAGGGAGCAATACAATATATATAGTGAGTTCTGATTTAAAATATTTTTCATTTTATACAATATTGCAATGGTTTTTGATATTTTTGATTTTATATTATTTATCTGTGGTTTCCAGTTAAGTTTATTATCGATTATGGTTCTCAAAAAAATATTTTCATTTACACGCTCAATTTCAACATCATTAATCATAAGTTTAGCCTGTTCATTAATTTTCTTATTGCCAAAGATAATAAATTTTGTTTTTTTTAGGTTCAAAGACAGCTTAGTAATGTCAAACCACTTCTTTAGAATTGTTAATTCGTTTTCCACTGCATCCAGGAGCTGCTCAAGGTCTTTTCCAGAGCAGTGCAAACTGGTGTCATCCGCAAACAAAACACACTTTAGTAATTTCGAGACGTCACATAAATCATTAATGTACATAATAAAAAGTTTAGGACCCAGCACAGAGCCCTGTGGGACCCCATGTTTTACTTTTTGCAAGTCAGAGTCTACATTATACATATGCACATATTGGTCTCTATCATCAAGGTAACTTTTAAGCCAGTTATGAGCAATGCCTCTTACACCATATCTTTCCATTTTTTCCAAGAGTATACCATGGTCAATTGTGTCGAAAGCCTTCTTTAGGTCGATAAAAACCCCAACTGTATATTCCCTGTTGTCCATTGCAGTAGATATCCCTTCAACCAGCTCCATCACTGCCATTGAGGTGGACATATTGCTTCTGAAACCGTACTGGTGGTCGCTCAATAGATGATGCTTCTCTATAAAATTATCTAATCTTGTAACAAACAATTTTTCAATTATTTTTGAGAATTGTGAGAGCAGAGAGATTGGTCTATAGTTTGTGAATTGATGTCTGTCTCCACTTTTGAAGATTGGAATTACTTTAGCAGTTTTCATTGAATTTGGGAAAATTCCTGTGAGGAAAGATTGGTTGCAGATATAAGTGAATGGTGTTACTATGCAATCAACTATGTTTTTTACTAGCATCATATCTAAATTAGCAAAGTCAGTAGACTTTTTGTTTTTAAATGTATTTACAATATCAAGAATTTCATTTTCATTTACATTGCAGATAAAAATGGAATTTGGATTCCTTCTGATAATGTTTACATCCAATCCTTCCTTGTCTCTCTGCTCTACAATCTCTGTGGCCAGGTTAGATCCAACTTTTACAAAGAAATTATTGAATTCATTTGCAATTTCCTTTGATTTATCCATGGTTATATTCTCTTTAGTAAAGTACGTTGGATAATCATTTTTGCCAGTGCCTTTTTTGATTATGCTATTTAAAATGTTCCATGTCCCTTGGATGTTACTCCTTTGCTGTTCCAGTAGCCTATGGTAATATTCCTTCCTATGAAATCTAATAATTCGTATTAATTTATTTTTGTATGTCTTATATTTATTTTCAGCATCTTTTGTTCTTTGTTTTAAGAATATCCTGTAAAGGAAATTTTTCTTTTTACAGGCATTTTCTATACCTTTAGTAATCCATGGCTTATCATGTCTATATTTACTTCTGGTAGCAGTCTTTCTTATTGGACAGTGTTTATCATATAGCTTAAGTATAGTCGACAGAAAGGCCTCATAGGCTTGATTAGGGTCTTCAGTTGCATAGACCTGATTCCAAGTCTGTGTGCTTAAGTCCATCCTAAGGGCAGCGATGGCTTCTGGTGTTCTACATCGAGTCAGCTGATGGGTGTGGTTCTTTTTTATATTTTCCACCTCAAGAAGATTTTGAAAGATTGCAAAAACAGGAAGATGATCGCTTATGTCATTTATAAGGAGTCCAGCTGTCACTTGACTTGCTATTGTATTTATGAAAAAATTATCTATCAATGTGGCTGTGTCTTTTGTTATTCTACTTGGTTTTGTAATAACAGGAAATAGACTATTACTATACATTGTGTTGATAAAATCAATTGTGTTATTATTTCCATGGGGATTAAGCAGATCAATATTAAAATCTCCACATATAATATGGACCTTATTGTGGTTTAGGTTAGCAAACATTGCTTCTGATTTACAAGTGAAAGTGGCTAGACAGGATCCAGGTGTTCTATACACACAGCTAATAATTATATTTTTGGATTTTTCTACTGTAATTTCTATAGTTAAGGATTAAAGAATATCATCTATGTTTATTGTCATGCTTTTAAGCATGGTACATCTTAGAGCTGTGTCAACATATAGTGCAACTCCTCCTCCTTTTTTGTTTGCCCTGTTAGATGTGAACAGCTCGTATCCCTCCATTTCCACATTATGACCTTTCTCATTATCAAGCCAAGTCTCAGATACAGCAATTACATTAAATTTATTAAATTGGCACAGGTAATCCTTGATTTTGTTAAAATTTTTGTAGAGACTTCTACTAATCTAGAATCACACCTCCAAAATACTCCTAAATTACACACTGTTACTTTAAAGCAATGATATCTGCAATTCCAGAAACAACACATAAAAGGTCAGAGGAGAGAAAATGCTTCTCACATTGCCTCCATTCTACTGTATCTTGACTGTTGCCCTGTGCCTTGCCCCCTACACTCTAAGCTCATTTAAAGTCAGCACACGTATAGCCACAGACCCCGGTGGGCCCATAGTTCCACATATAATACTCCAATAGCAATAATACAGCCCTCGCACTGTGTACCATAATTCTTCTATATATTTCTGCATAGTAATACAGTGACTGCTTTATTGCAGAGTAATTTCGACAAATCTCAGGCCTTTGCTTTACACCTATAGCTCAAATGAGGCTTGGTCGCGTGATGGGTTGAGTTGATGAAATGGAGACGATAGCAGGAGCGTGAAATAGATGAAAATTTTTTCTGGAAGGAGGATGTTAAAAATATGAAGGGAAAAGGAAAGATAGAGTTGAGTATATTCATTTTTTATTTTTGACATTGTTATTCACAAAAAATTATCATTTTAAAAGGTGGTAGAGCTAAAAAAAAATTATATAAACAACTGGGGGGACATGGCTTTAACAAAGATATGTGATACTGTCTGAGTTGTGATTTTCTTAGAATTCATGGGTAAAGATTAACTGACTCTTTTCACATTTACTTTATTTCCTGCTATACGATGAATTATTTAATATGAGTTTGGGTGAATATGATTTCTTATAAAATTGTAAAGATTTTGTACATGTTTGTTTGTATATGACTTTCATGTTTTATTTTTACTTGGTAATAAAAAATAATAAGTAAGAGGGACATAAAGATGCAACACACATTTGGTGATATGCAAATAGCATCTGCATTTATAACTTTGTTGAAGAATATTTTCTTTTGCAAAAAATGCATCACACAAAACGTAGCACAGAAATAATTGCATAATGTGGACCTGTATGAAAGCTGGGGTATATGATTTATGATTGGTCAAAATTAACATGAGCTGTACACTTTGACCAATCAGAGCGAGGCTCCGATTATCTGTTCTTATTGGCTGTTGGGACTGTCCATTCACTTTGGCACGACTTTTTTGGTGTAGAGCGTGTCAGGGAGGGACCATAGGGGAGGGACCAAAGAGAACAAATGGAGCGGTTGAGGTATTTGGATTCGAATCTCTATCCCAACTGCCATTTTCTCCCCAAATCCTCCACCCCAGCTTTAAGCATAAGCCCCTTTTACACAGCCAGTGAAAGCCGGGAATATGCCAGAATTTTGGCCCTCTGCCCAGCTGTATAAATGCGACCGTTGCGGCACGGGGGAAGAAAGGTTGGAGAGATTGTTCTGGGAATTTTACTACCTCGGGGGGGGAACGCTGTGTAAAAGGGGCTACTGAAGCGCCAGCAGGCCGGCATTGCTTGGTTCTGTGTAAATAACACAGAAGTAAACAAAGCTGGCATATTGGAGTGATGTTCTTCCGTCAATATGCCGCAATGTCTGTGTAAAAGGGGCTATACACTGTCATTTTTACATACAGTCAAATGCCTTGGTGGAATCTTTTTTTCTTTAGCGATAATTGTTTGGCATTTTCAAGCTTTATTAGATAGTGTTGAAATGGGGAGACGGAGAGAGAGGGGTGATGACCTGCAGTAAAGGTCCACGGGTCGGATTTGAATCCGACCCGTGATATCCGCCTCTTTAGCAGCTAAATGGTCCACTCCGTTTCTCAGCTAGTTGCTAATTAGTCTAGCTTTGATGCAGTTTGGTGTTAAGCAGGCAGTGCAAAGTGGGTTTGTTAAAGGCATTTCCACTGAAAGAGCATTCTTCTTCTTCTGCAGCTGAAAACAGGTAGAAGAGTAAATAAAACCCAACCCAATGAGCTTAAAGATGTTAGAATGCATTGTAGGGCTGAGAGAGGAGCTGTTAATTATCTGTGGCTCTGTCACAAGCAGCAACATCTTTCATATTACAGGTTATTCTTAACTTACTCTATTATATCTAGTAATTTAATTACTTTGATTGCCTAAACATCTTTACATATTTTTGAGTTTTGCTGAAGGACAATACAATTCATCTTGAAACTTGAATCTCGACAAGACTTGTGAAGTCATTCAAACTGATTTCAAGGATGCACAGACTTGACACACAATTTGGACATGTAGGCTTGAAACTCGACTTAGACATAAATATTGCTCTAATTAATAATTTTTTCAACCAACAATAACCAATAGTGCCTCAATCTGCAGCCTTTTTGACAACTCTACAGTGCTTTTACTCTTATGGCTGATTTTGTGGCCTTTAAAAAAATCCCCACATCTCTTACTCATAACTAGAACTAGGAGTCTGTCTTGAACAGTTTTGTGCCTTCCGGCTACCCGTACTCTTTTAACACAGTAGTTCAGTGATGTGAATGAACATTGCGATTGAGTCTCACAGCTCTCACCAACCGAGCCAACAAGCACAGACAGACTTTTCTGCTAATTGCCCAGAGTGGCAGAAAGTTGTTTTGGTAAACACAGCCTCCAGCAGCTCAAGACCCAGATATTTAATCTCCAAGGAAACCAGACCAGGAAGAAGTTCATATTGGACAAACATTTGAACCCTGACTGCACCATGCCATTTCTGAGAGTTTGTTTTGCCCTAGTTAAATTTTTACTCACTTTGAGCACATTTTCCTAATCTATCTGCAAGTGCTACATCACCGAGTAACAATCAAAACCATAGTTACAATCAGGAACACATTCTAAATGTCTTTTGAGCAGTAGAACATAGTAATAAATTCATAAATCATAAAAAAAAATCATCACCCTCAGAGTTGTCATGGAGATATGACCTAAACATACAGACTAGAATGTTTTTTTTTGGACCAGGCCGTACATAGGTTTAATAATGCTGTGAAAATGGCCTATTTTACAAGGGAGTCAATGAGAAATTGCTCTGTTTTGGTACCACCTCTTAGTGGCCACTCGATTAACTGAATTTTGTGTCACTTCCGCATTGGATGCTGGTAGAACTCGCTGTGGTTGGGGCTTGGTTTACACACTAAACATTGGGACCATCTGGGTATTTTTTTCGGCATACTGTATTCAACATCATGTATTGGGACATCCTAAATCTTTTTTTCCATAATACTAAGTAGCATGGAAGTGTGGGTATTGTAACACAATTGTGTCAGTCCCTCTTTCTGACTACGTAATGCAACTTGAAAGATAATTAGCTTTGGACAGCTATTGTCCCTTATACTATAGTACATGCAGTAGACAGTCAATGCCAGTATGTCACCAATACCAATATATTTTCGCAAAAAAAACCCCCGTCACCCCATGAAAGACATCTTGAACTTCACGTACAGACAGGTTTCATTTCAGGCTTGTTTTTCCGCCCTGTCGCATCATATTGAAATCCAATGCTTGTGATATCTAGGCAACAGTGTGTTTGCGTGTGTGTGTGTGTGTGTGTGTGTGTGTGTGTGTGTGTGTGTGTGTGATATCTAGGCAACATAACGTGTCATATCCTGCGGAGTCATAATTCAATAACGTTGACACGGAGAGACACACCACAGCCGCGACGGTCACTCAATCTCATCCCTTAGCCATTCTCCTCATTGGCAGATAAGAGACACTGATTGCACTCTTGTCACTTTTATTCCATCCGCTCACTGTGGAAGAGGGATGGTGTGTTTGTGTGTGTGTGTGTGTGTGTGTGTGTGTGTGTGTGTGTGAGAGAGTGGGGAGGGAGGATGAGTGTGTGTGTGTGTGTGTGTTGGTCGGGCGGATAGACCGTGGCCGCCCGCCGCTTGATCAAATCAGCCCTCCCACCATTTCCCCGCCACTGCCAACTCCCCCATTGAGTCCTGTGTGTTGGTGTGTGTGTGTGTTGGTGTGTGTGTGTGTGTGTGTGTGTGTGTGTGTGTGTGTGTGTGTGTGTGTATGTGTGTTAGCCTTGTGTGCGCCTGCTGGCATTTGAAATGTGAATCTCTTGTGCAGCAGGGAAGGCGAGTGAGAGAAAGCTAAAGATGTAATTTCTTAGACGCGACATCTATCTCTTCACAATTTTTCCCGGAGCAGCAGAAGGCATTTCAACTACCAGAACAAAGCCATTTTTACATTTTCTAGAAATCCAAGATATTCAACTGATTATTTATCATTAAAAAATAATTATAATAAGATTTTTATTTTTATTTATTTTTTGCTGGCACCTTCATGAACACTCACCATAAAATAAATATTAAAACACACACAGTAGAAAGAGTAATAACTGAAACTGAAACTGATATGTAATGTTAAAGAGGACCTATTAAGCTACTTTTCTGGTCTTAATTTCTTGTTTTACACTGCTATAGAGCAACCTGACACGAATCACATCACAAAAAACTATGTAGATTTTCGGGAAGCTCTTTCTCTTATTTTGGCGATCCAGCACATCCTGTCAACACTTGAGTGTGTGTGCTTCGGCTCCCTCCGCCTGTGCTTCGGCCATCTCCGCTCCCCTCCCCCCCCTCCTGCAAACCCCACTCCGTTGTGATTGGTTACCTTCCTTCCGGAACACTTTCAGTGGCGGGAAGCGCGAGCATGGACCTATAAGGGCGCGAGGCAGACGCGAGGCAGACGCGAACAGGGAAGTGACAGCATTACCATACATGGAAACATCCGCGTGGAGTCACAAATTATGAAAGGGTAGACCGCTTTGAACACGTGACTTCTCGACTGGCTAGAATAGTGTTTAGTGCTCTGCACAGACACCCCAGACGGTCAGCAGGGAATATGTCGAAATGCATGTAAGTCATTATTTGATAATTTAGTATGGTTAAGCATGACTATGAATCATCATAACAACGTTTATAGGTCATAAAAGTCAAAAAGCATCATAGGTCCTCTTTAAACAACTTATTAATTTGTGTACTTTTTTTAAAGAGGACCTATGATGCTTTTTGACTTTTATGACCTATAAACGTTGTTATGATGATTCATAGTCATGCTTAACCATACTAAATTATCAAATAATGACTTACATGCATTTCGACATATTCCCTGCTGACCGTCTGGGGTGTCTGTGCAGAGCACTAAACACTATTCTAGCCAGTCGAGAAGTCACGTGTTCAAAGCGGTCTACCCTTTCATAATTTGTGAAGTCGCATAAAACTTTGTGACGTCTCCACGCGGATGTTTCCATGTATGGTAATGCTGTCACTTCCCTGTTCGCGTCTGCCTCGCGTCTGCCTCGCGCCCTTATAGGTCCATGCTCGCGCTTCCCGCCACTGAAAGTGTTCCGGAAGGAAGGTAACCAATCACAACGGAGTGGGGTTTGCAGGAGGGGGGAGGGGAGCGGAGATGGCCGAAGCACAGGCGGAGGGAGCCGAAGCACACACACTCAAGTGTTGACAGGATGTGCTGGATCGCCAAAATAAGAGAAAGAGCTTCCCAAAAATCTACATAGTTTTTTGTGATGTGATTCGTGTCAGGTTGCTCTATAGCAGTGTAAAACAAGAAATTAAGACCAGAAAAGTAGCATAATAGGTCCTCTTTAAATAAATTCTTATAATGCCATTCTATTTTATATATAACATTTTTATTATTGAAGAAGCAGACTAAGGGAGAATTGCACAAGAATCCCAAAATACCTTTACTGTCTTGTACCTGTGCAAATGGCAATACACATAAACATACTATTCTAAACAGATTTTTTTTTCTCGTTTTTTCTATATAGGGGAGAACGGGGTAATGTCAGACACTTTTTACATTTGCTCTCCTCTTAGCGAGCTAACATGATTTATCAGTCAAATGTACACATGTCCCATTAATTCAGGATGTTTCCTAGAAAAGGGCATTAGCAGAATTTATTCATGACAAAGGGCAGTGAAAATATATATATTTTTTAAAAAAGTTGTCTTGTGTCTCAGTTTACCCCAGCTGTGGGGTAACCTGAGACAGACCAGATAAATCAAGGGGGTAAACTGATCCACTTCAGTTACAATCCTGACAGCTAGCTTGAAAACCAAATATTCCAAAATTAATGTCGGACGAGTAACAGAATCATGGGGTTTGGTCAATTCAGAAAAACATTTTCTAAACACTTGAAAGTAACTCTGATCAAATACACCATATAATTCATATTCAATAATTAACATTCAAATGACAGATAGAACCAGTTAGATTAAAACACAGTCTGGGGGTCAGAACACAGGACCCTTAGAGCCAGCTAGTGTCTGGGGGTCAGAGAAAAGAACAATCAGAACCAGCTAGAACAGCCTGGGACTCAACACAGGACTAGACCCAGCTGTCATTTTCCATCTTTTGAGTCTTTGATTAATATTTTTCTCCATTTGTTTTATTGGGATCATTCATTGAATAAAGACATATTACTTGGAGTCTATTGGTGTTAAAGGTCACTCTCCTGTCCCCCACATACATACGTGCCAAACCATGCCCTTGCTGACACCCAGGGCCGGATCTAGGCATAGGCATTCTAGGCACGTGCCTAGGGCCCATTTCCACAAGGGGGCCCAGTGAGAAGGAAAAAATTAATTTATTTTTATTTTTTTTCTTAGTACGGTATGTGTTTGATATTAATATCATATTATGCAAATGTAAGTTATCATACAAAAAAAGGAATACAATTTTTTGGTCTGGATAGTTAATAGCCCATTAATTTAATCAGTTCATCCGAGGTTAACTTATCACTCGGTATTGAGTTTATTTAAAAAAATTGGAAATTGGGCTGCCCTCAGTTGCCCATGCACTGTGTATACTGTAGTCTATAGCCTATTTCAGCCTCATCTGTGGAAAAAAAAAGATAGCTGGACAACAGAGTTCTTCTGCTACGTTCCTCTCACTGCATTTAAATACATTCATAATATTAAAGAGAAATATGTCCCGTAAAAGAAAAAAAGCACCATCCCAGAGGACACTGAATTATATTTTTTATTTTATTTATATATTATATTTTTTCTATATTAATATTTTTATGGAAAATCCATGTCTTTCTTCGATAGCTTTTATTTCTACTTCATTCGAGCCAGTATCTCCAAATTATTTGTACACACAAAATTCCTCAGATTTAGCCTCTTAATTTCCCTCTCAAAGTGCACCAAATTCATGCATTTCACTTTAAAAAGGTAAAAAAAATCTCCCGGGAGGGCATACCCCCGGACCCCCCTAGGAGAGTCAGGATCTCGGCTGGCTACTATTTTCACTAAGCTGGACATTGGAGGCACTAGGGATGAACTGGGTGTGTGAATGACATTTAACAATAGTCAATCATTTGGCCACGATAACATTGGAGAGGGGGGCCCTAATCAAATTCAGCTTAGGGCCCCATGAAGGCTTGGGCCGGCTCTGCTCCCCGGTTATTATTTTAGTCGTCAAACCAAAGTTTTTCTGTGCGGCGTCTCAGACCGGCGATGTCTGACTGTGAATTTCGCCGTTACCCACCACAGAGTTCCACGCCAGGTTTCACCAGGTGAATCGCTGCTTCGCTCACGCAAGGCTTTTGTGTTAGATCAGGCTTGCACAAGCGTTTTAACTTTATGCTGAATAAAGCATTGCATGGCACTGTTTTTCATCCAGTTGTTAAAATTGCTCCCACACTGGACTCTGCTCGCACTTTTCAGAAATGCTCCTGCAGTGAGCTCACGAACAGACGTGAACTCGCACACTCGGTTACGTTTCTCTTTACTCCCGTTTACAAACGCGCAACTCTTAAACAAATGAATGAGCATAATACTCTTGTGGCAGTTCAAATGTATGTAGTTTGGTCACTAAATCGTGAAGTATCCGTTTGGAGGCCCGAAAAAATGCGGTATGCCTAGCGTAATCTTTCCTCTTAATCCGGGCCTGCTGACACCCCTTCAACCATCAACCCCCACCTCCAGCCCACATTGTCTTTTGTCTTATTCAAACTAGTCTCCTTGCTACCTCAAATATAACGGATTCATTAAAAGAGGGCACAGACACTGTCTCACTTTAGCCCACTGCCACAATTTGAGAAAAAACTACCTCTCTCAGCAAATCAGGCTAATCTTCAGTTATCATCAACACATGGTTTCACATGTTGGTAGTTCATCAACATGTATGATAGAAGTTTGTCTACCTGAATCAATTTGCTTTGGCACAACAATCAATGAAGTTGACAGCAAGAACATTTACTTTTACATGCAAAAAATAATTTTTTGTGAAAAAAACATGCTTACCACTGCACCATGAGGTCCTTTCTTTCAGGGCCACGGGGAAATGAGAGGGGTTTGAAAACATATATCTCATATGACCAAAAATGTGTTCCATTGCCTAGATACAGGGGTGTCTCACATTACCCAATGGCTCACATTCCCCCGTTCTCCCCTATATATTTATTTCCTGGTGCATTTCTGAGCTCTCAAGGTCACCGTACATTAAAAAAAAAATTAAATCAATACATTAAAACACACATAGTATATACATACTGCTAACTGTATTTCATAGTGTGAACAATGGGATATGCAATGGTAAACACTAAAGAGATGGGTTTTTTGAGTATATTTTAGAGTGGCCGTTATTGTTGGACACACATCTAGTTTTTTCAGCAAATTGAACTTTTGACCTTCCGGTAACCTAGCAATAAGATCAGGGTCAGTCTAAGCATTCTGTCAACCTTGAGCCGTTACCTTTTAACCTTCTGCTCCATAGAGACACAGGGCAAGGCAGGAGCCAAGTCTTGGGTCAGCTAATGAGGTGGTGTGTGTGTGTGTGTGTGTGTGCGTGCGCGTGCGCGTGTGTGTCTGTATCTGTGAGTGTGTGTGTGTGTGTGTGTGTGTGTGTGTGTGTGTGTGTGTGTGTGCACAGCTGTGTTTGTGGATGTGGTAAACAGGTACAGAAGGGGAAAGACAGACGGTGCATAATTAGGTGGGAGAGCAAGTTGAGGGGAAATGTTCTGAGTTAGGAGTTGTGTTTGTCTGTCTATGTGTTTTTGTTTTTCCAACTCTGTGAGGACCTGTTTTATTGTGAGACACTGCAAGTCAAATAGGGTGAAATCTTTAACTTGTACATATCACAATGAAACTTTGCGATGTTTGAAAAAAAAAAGTGTGATTTTGGCATTATCTAACTAATTATTCATACATTTGTCCAAAATGTTTTACTGGACATATTGTGGATAGGCCTATAGTCTTTCTTAAAATGTAGTAATCCAAAAAATACTATGTACAGGTCTTCAAGATGCATTTTTGTTTCTAAGAACAAAATGTATCATAAATCAGACTTATGAACAAATTCTTCTGTATAGTGCTAGCAATGATTATGAAAAGTTAAGTTGATATAATTGCTTTAGTAGTTAAACGTTTTGGTTCAGAGTATTGAAGTAAAAATAATGATGAGATAGTAGCAGTTACGTAAAGACGGTTGTATATGAGAAATATACAGACACAAGCTATCAATGTTTAGTAAAAAACAACAACACCTAAATGTACATTTTGGACCTTTTATTTATACAGGAGTAGGTCTACTTGTATGAAAGGAGAGATGTTATGGAAGCAAAATATCTCAAAATTGACCAGAGCTTGAAAAAACAATGTGTTTGCCAGCCTAGTCTCCCCTTAAGTGTTCCAGGAGTGGGAATTCTTTTTTGGAAACTGCCCAATCCTCACTTGTGCAAAGAGTGGTTTTATGGTTTTAAGCAAATTCATGATTTATTACAGATTGAGTTTTGTTTTCATAGTTCTGTCCATCATTCAAACCAGCAGCATTTAAACCACTATCTGTAAACAACTTAATTTTGAGGTAAAACTCAAACTATCAATCTTAATTCTTCATGGTAAATTTATCGTAAGTACTGTGGGTGGAAGTTGAACCGTAAAGTTGCGTTTACTGTCCCCCTTCTTTTCTCTATTAAATCAAGTTTCAATATGTTTTTTTCAAGATATTTTTTTGCATTTGTATGGTATATTGGATAGTTTGGAGAGACAGAGATGAAATGGGGCAGAGAGGGGAATGACATGCAGAGAACGACCACGGGCTGGATTCTAACCCTGGTCTGCTGTGAAGAGGACTGAGACTCTATGGGGGGGACTCTAACCACTACACCACGAGCACCCCAAGTTTATATAAACGTATAAAAACATTTCTGCTCACATCTGACATCTTTCAGTGGATATCCTGTGTTCGGTTTGGTTGTTCGAGTTTTAGCGAAAGCTTCAGCTAAGCAGACAGATGCTAAGGAATATTTTTTTATTATTTTTTTATTTCATCATTGCACCAATTAAGTGTTAAGAACCCAAACCATCTGCTTCTGGTTTCAGAGTAGAGTAGCGTGTGTGTTCATCGCTCCACAGCATTCACACAACAACAAGATTTCGCGGAGAAATGTCTTTCAATTCGTTGAGCTGTTGTTGTCAAATGACAACAAATGATGAAAATCATAGTTGAATATTATGAACCATTATTTTGCAGCATCATAGAAACATGTATCGTTGCTTGCAAGGAAATTCAATTTCTAAATGACATCTTACAGCAAACAAGACCATCATTGCAAACAATGCTATAATTATTTAGTTTTCCGTTAAGCCTTTGTCATGGGACAACAGCTGGTGTAGTAAAAACACTACCACTTCTGTCCAAAGGGGGTGCAAGAATGAACACAGCCTAAAAGTTCCTCGGAGCACCTTTAAAGAGAAACTTCCCTTTAACTTCCCTACTGTTATGTCTCTACCGTTCCCCTGATACTTTTCCATACTATTGTGACTGCCAGAATGTTCCAGAATGTCACCTCTAAACATGTAATCACTGACACATAAAATATTCACTGTGGGCTCCTATGGGGGCGGACAGCCAGAGATGGCTAACCACTGAACCTCTCTGTACATCTGTGCGCCTCTCCACAGTTAAATGCTGATCAATGGAGAACAGGTGGCTGACATGCCCGGCTTTATGAATATGGATATGAGTTATGTGCCGAACACTGGTGGTCTGGCTTCAGTTACTCACTCCACAGACTGTGTGTTAGTGTGTGTGTGTGTGTGTGTGTGTGCTCACCCCACACAGTGGAACTTTTAAATATGTGTGTGTGTGTGTGTGTGTGTGTGGGATGAGCATAAACACACACACGCACGCACGCACGCACGCACGCACGCACGCACGCACGCACGCACACACGCACACACACACACACACACACACACACACACACACACACACACACACACACACACAGAGTCAGAAGCAAGACAGTGGGAGACATATTCCTATATACAGAAGCGTTAAAGGTCAGTGAGAAGCCGGTAATCAAATGCATCATGAGCCACTTCCTGCTTTCACACACTTTACTACGTGACTGGAAAGCTGATGTGGGGCTCAGCGGTTGGACACCATTAAGCTGGTGGTCGTTACGTTTACATTTGTTTTGTATTGAAATAAGCCACCCCCCCCCACCTTAAAGCAGTATAGGCTACTTTTTAATATTTTCAATAAAAAAAGTTTTTTATTTAATATTATTTTTCTCTGGGATTTTGTCCATAATAACTGTTCCACTTAAATTTGACTGTGACTAGACTGTTTCTCTACATATTATTGTGAGTCTCTACTGTCTGCCAACTTCATTTGCACCATAATCACACAGGCACCGAGCCTGGTTCTACCAGCCCATCGTAATTCATTTCATTTGTACAAAAGGTCTGGAATCGCTCAATTGACAAATGTTCACTCACTTGGAGGTGGGTGTCTGTTGAGGTTTAAAATGATTGGCTCTGCCCAGTGCCACTCCGGATCTGCCAACCAATCGCATAGCATTTGGTCGTGACGTACGTCTTGCGCCGGGACCGGCCGGAAACCAACAAAACTCAGCAAAGCTTGTTCTTGCTCCGGCTTTAAGTTATCGATATTCGGCAGCGTTGTCACAACAGACTGAATAGCTTCTCTCGTGTCCTTATACATTGTCTTCCTGTGACTACAACTGAAACTGGCGCACAACTTCAACGTCATCGCTCTCAGCCACTCCCTCCGTTCGCTGATTGGACCGGTAGAAATCTGTTCGAGCAGGAACCCATGAATACACCGCACACCCAGACTGACTACTGAAGAGAAAATTACATTTGAGCGGAAGTAGGTAGGCGGGCGGAGCCAGGCTAACAGGCCCTCAGGCAGTGACGAGAAATTGGAAATGTATTAGCCTACTACCGAAAAAAATAACTATTATAATAACTATTCGGATAGTAATTTAGACAGGGCAGAGCGGTTGATAAAGAGACCACACATTTCTTTAACATAGTTAGGCCTACATAGTTCAGTTTTAAAATAAACTTCTGATATTCCAGTCCCTCTATATGACATAGGACTCCATCTTTGAATTATACAGAAATCACACTGTGGTCCCTCACCAGGTTAAATTCTTGCCTTCTGTTCAGAGAGGTTTCATTTTCCTCTGACACCAAGATAAGCCCCCGTGTGTGATGGGCCGCTGTAATATTCTGACCGGGGCCAGCGGGTCATTATCTTGTTCTCAGGTTGTCTTTGGAGATATTCAAAGGGCAGCAGTGATGTATCTGCTATGTTTGCAGGCACGCACGCACGCACGCACGCACGCACGCAAGCAAGCGCACACACACACACACACACACACACACACACACACACACACACACACACACACTGAGTAAATATGCAAATTCCTACACACATGTGCAACTCAGCTCCATTTTTTGACTTCCAGGGGTATAGGCAACGTACCATACCATGGTAAAAAGTAGAATAATATTACAAACTGGAAACAAAACAACATGGATAGAGGTCTGCACACATTGGTTTCAATTGGGCAAGTTGTTACTAAAGTATTGTCCATTTTTACTTAAGCAATATCACATGAGAGGGAGCATGTTGTCGCTCTATATCAGCGCTGCTGTGATTCGGTCGTAGGTACGAGACCGCAGGCCGAGTGCCGAAGAGAAACACAGCAGTGCTGATATAGAGCTACAACATTGCGACCTCGAGTGTGATATTGCTTTTATACAGCAGTTTTACAACTGAAATTCACAAGTTAACTTTAAAATGTGATCTTTAGTCATTTAAGAATGTATTTGCTTCCGCCAACACAAATAGTCCGACAACAGCAGTCAGAGCGGAGCGCGTTGCTAAGCAACGTGTCAACAACTTGAAGTGAGCTCGTCCTGCTTTGTTTACTCTAGTAACATTAACCACGGCGGCCGATGTCCCGTAAAAATCACCAAAGAAAAGGAACGGCGGATCTTAAACTAGTTGGTAATAAGGTCCGCTGCTAAATCCAAACCCCCACGCTCCCAGAGTTTATGAGTTTATTTCTGCCCGGGGGAAGTTATACAATGAGGTGGGAAAGCTAGGCTAGACTAAAGCTATGCTGCGTAGGGATCGCGTCCGCTCGTATTATTCAGCAGCCTGAGTTTATCTCCACACACTATTGCTGTCTTCAGTAACGTGAGTGTGTGACTACCGCACACTGTCTCTGTCTGTGTGTGGCAGCGATGCCCTCTCATAGGGGAGAGACTCGCCACAGCCAACCTGAGTCACACCGAGTCTCACACACACACACAGTTAATACAAGTGAAGCTCCGGCTCATGAGTGAGCGGAGTGATTTTGTCAGTTTGGTGAACAGTCCCTGAACATTTAGAGTGATGTTGTTCGCTCATATCAGCACTGCTTCAGAACGCATGGAATGTCTCTCGTCCAATCAAATCACTCGCCCAGAACCACTGCTGTATAATATAATTTATAATATCTGGAGACCAAGACCTTATGCAGAGGTTATGACGCAGGCAGCGGCAGCAAGGGCAATACCACGACAGCTGATCAGTTTTATCTATGTATTTATTTTACATTTATATATGAGGGTATCCATTTGTGAAATGTATTTGTGAGAAGAGAGTCATGTACATGTACATATAAATCACAAAATACATTTGTAAATCCTTCTCTGTGCATTCATTATTATTGAGACTAATCTGACTCCATAAATATGTTCACTGCATCAGAACTTATTCAACGAATGTGTTTCCATCTCTCACATTGTAATTTCAGTCTTTTCCACACGAGTCAAAAAATAATAATCAAACGAGTGAACACATTTAAAAAAATGTTTTTTAATCTCCCATTTCTGATGCAATACTTCAACATGTGCAAGTACAAGCAGGGTGATGGAAACCCAGATACTGAGTCTGGGAACTCACACAGCTATTACACAACTATGAACAATCAAAAGAACGATGATTTTGCAACTGGAAGGCCTCTTTGCTTCAAATGTACTCAAAAATTAAATTTAGTAAATCATTTAGGAGACTCAAGAAATCTTTTTCCAGAACAGCCTCTGTGGTCTTCAAGTACAAAAATTGGAATCAAAAACCCAATTACTTTCCTTTCAGTTTGAACTGTGCGGAGAGCTGTTGCATGGAAGTTGTTAGGTCAAGCTAACACGTTAATAAAATCAAAACCACATGATTTTTTTAAGCTCGAATCTGCCAAGAAGACTGGTGGCTGAAATATATTGAAACCAGCAAAAGTAAGTAACCTCAAGTAGCAATGTTCTCTGTAAGCCAGGGTTTCTGAAAAAAAAAGAGAAAGTAGCAACTTTTAACTGAAGTTAGATATAGATATTGTACTTTTCACATCTTTATAGAAACATATCTGCTTGCTGATTCTGCTTGTTGAAGCTCTTGAATGTTGGAGGCCAGTGAGTGTATTTTACTCAAGTGCATCACATGAGTAAATGCACTTTCCACCTTTCCACCACTTTCTGAGGTAATAAACAGCCGATTCAGTCGAAAACATGTTTTGCATTCCCTGTTTAGAAATTCCTCAAAAGTATTTTTGCTTTAATGGCTGCCTTTAGAACTTATTTGGTTCGGTGCATTTGCCATCTTTTTTGCTGGATTGTTCAGGCTGGTATGAAAACTGTCTATCAGGCTGTGTATTAACACCAGATTTTTCGTGAGGAGATATTCACTGATTTTGACAAAAAGTGATTTTAACAACAAGCGTTCTCCAGAATCGCTGACTGCATTTTGTGCATGGGGGGACGGACGCCCTACCAACTGAGCTAAGGGCGCCCTCTGACTGCACTTTTAATTGAGAACATCCCCTTCAAAATCTGTCAGTTTCTCCTCACATTTGAAATGGACCCATGACTTACACTTTCCATTTCACAAGGTTGAGGTACTTTTACATGCTATTCATCGGTCTATTTGTTTAGCAGTTGCAAAGTTGATCCAGGAAGATATGGATCCATAAAATCCTCTTTGTTTCAACACAAAAAAAAACTAAGTTGAAACTCTTGTTAAGCATTTACCCGTGGCTGTGGTGGGTGAGACACTGCACTGCTGAATAAAATACGAGTCCCCCTTTTTTTGGCCTGTCCTCTTCCGCTCACATCCTCTTTGAAGCCCTGTAATAAAGTATTTGAGGAGGGTTAGTTAAGAGCGCAAGGGGGTTTTGCCTAAGATTTCTCCTTCTACATATGGGGGCTTAAAACTTGTCATTCTAAGACAGGAGGTTGAAATTCGTAAAGTTTTTTTCACCCCAAGGCCAGCACGACTTCATTATGCACGCGGAAGTGATATGATGTTGATTGAACCGTTATGAGACCCACTCAGCGACTGTTCAGCAAAAAGTGATTTAGAGTTTTCAGCAAGTTAATGTGTCGGAAATGAGTCAAATCAGCTGAGTCATATAAAAGGAAGAGAGATTGTTGCTCCGAGGTGCTGCGTGTCTACGTCCCTCGAGTGGATATTTTCAATTTTGACTTTCTAAGCAGCTTACTGTCTCTTGCTTTTAATGTGATTACTTATAAGGGGCTCTTATCTTACAGAGGAGTTCTTAAACTTGTTCGGAGTTTGAGAGCAAGCGCTGTCGGGCGTTTTTTAAGTTCATAGAAAATGGGCCTGGTATGTGTTAAGAGACGATGGCTTTTTTTTGGCTCCATTTTTTTCAGATGAGGCCAGTTTTTGTTGTATTAAGACAACCGCGGTGTAAATCTTGAAGTTGCTTTAATGCATTTTTGCAGCTGATACATTGCTGGCAACAATATATCCACATTCAGAGCATGATGCATTAAGGGTGGAGTCACTGATTCTGGAGAACGCTTGCTGTTCAAAATCACTTTTTTGTCAAAATCAGTGAATATCTCAATAAATCAATCAATCAATATCCATTATTTAACCAGGTAAACATTTGTTGAGATTAAAATCTCTTTTTCAAGAATGACCCGGCCAAGAAGGCAGCACCATGATACAAATAAGAACAATCAACCACAATTCTCTTACACCACATTCAACATCAATTAAAGTACAATACAAGGTCAGGGATAAGACTATGTGAAAATTGAATGAGTACAGTTAAAAATGAAATACATAAACTGGTAACAGATGAAATGAATAAACATGGCCGTTTCTCCAACACAATCTGCTATCTGTCTGTACTGTGTGTGTGTGTGCTCTGGAAAAACAATATCCATTGACTCTTTAACCCAACATACCACTTGGTTCTATAGTTTCTTCGTGTTGTTTATTTAATTTAAATGTTATATTTCTATTCATTTGCTTTTCTAATGTATATTCTATACTTGTTGTATTTTAATTAATGCCTCTGTAAAAAGCACTTTGAATGGCCTTGTGTCTGAATTTTGCCATAGAAATAAACTTGTCTTGTCTTGCCTTACATTTCAAAAATCCCTTTCTCTTAAGCAAATTTCACAAAGATCAAAAGGGCCAAGAGGAAAATGTGGAAAATGTTACAATACAAATGATGCTAGGACCCAATTCAATTCAAATTTGAGCTCTCCCAGAGTCCACAGTACATGCTTTGTCATCTGTTTTGTGGAGGGAAAGAGTGATTCATCTCATTATTCATTTGTATACACAGTGAACAAACTAGTTGTATTGTAGATTGACAGTGGCGGGCGTGAGAAATTCATATTGCAGTGTTTGTGTGCAGTGTAGTTTAGACAAAAAAAACTGTTGTATCATATGGTATTGTCTAACGTATTAAATCCCTGGGTGGGAGAGTGAGTCAGTGTTTAGTGTTGGTTTCCCCATACAGAGAAAAGATCCAGGTTTTAAACTAGCTTACTCTGGATTTTTAAGCTTTTTTCCCACAGGCTCACATGCTTGTCATATTATACGACGGATTTATTTTTCGAACGTGACTTGTAACAGTTTTTGGAGACATCAATACTGGATGTCGTCATTTCCATAGGGGTGTCAAATCAGACAACGCTTCAACGTGTCTTCAGAGGCAATGGCTATACTCGCCAACAATCAAAAGTATTGTGAATTTAAAATTTAATTGACGTTTTCGTTTTGATTGTACACTAAGGATGGTTTCACATTAGGGACTCAAGGCAGTTTCAGTACAGCTTTGCTGTAAATAACATGTAAACAACAAGTCAGTATTTTTCAGAACATCAGCAACATTTCTTTGTCAATGGGACCATAAATGATGCTACCAAGATGTATCCAAAGGAGCTTTCACCTAAAATATATAATTTTTTGTCCTATAGCGAGACAACGATGTCAATGAATGTCGAATCATCGATGGTTGTTGATGCCAGCAGACACTGTTTTTACACTAGGATTTTAACTGCACCTGTTACCTTGATAAATCCCTAGCTTTTTCATCAAACACTTTGATCTATGTCCTTTAAAATGGAAGAGAAGTGGGAAGCTTGGCAAAGCCGTAAACAACATTTTATACCTGTAGGAGGTTGAACCGTTGCTTATGTAAAGCACATGCAGTCTATGGAAAGGTGTTATATAAATGTTGCAAATGCACAATTTTGTTTTGAGTGACAGTCTCAAAGCCTTTATACGGTAGAGTGGATTTTCAACCTTGGGTATTTGCAAAATATGCCAATGAGGTAAGCGATTCTGGAAAATGTTTGTTGAAAAATCACTTTTTTTTGCACACCAGTTTACAGAGCCTAGGTTATATAGTAACACCATCTTTTTCTTTCAGCACACACACAGTACATACAGGTAGCAGATTTTGGGGAGATTTTTACTGATTTTGACAAAAAAGTGATTTTTATCCAGTCAGAATAGAAGGTTAAAGGGACACTGTGTAACATTTTAAGTAATTTATTAGCTAAAATCAATATCCTCATTCATAAATATGTCCTCATTGGTGTAAAATCACCTCTGCCAATCATCTGAATTATCCTCCTGAGGGGAGAATTACAAATATTAATATTACATTTTGTACATTGAGCAGGCACCTCTTATGGAGGCATCCATGTTTTTGGAATGTCATCAGGTGCATTGTTTAGAATTTAGAATTGTTCTTGTCCTTGAAGGCCACTGTAGCTTTTGTTATTATTCAAAAGGGGTGGGGTTACCCAGGGAGCGTTGCATTCTAGAACTTTCTTGATGATGTCATATTACACAATGCCCCTTTAATAATCAAAAGTTGGCATTTAAGGGGTTGTTTACATGTTGTGTCCAATGTTTAGAGGACCCTTGGATGAACCACACATACTGTAGATATTCACTCAACCACGAAAAAAATCCAAAATGTAGGTAAACAAAGAAGCAAAGCCAAACTGCTGCAGGATATGTAGGATGCGGAGGAGGTCCATTTCCCTGATTGCCTGAAGTAATTGTATTGGTGACGTAATGCAAGAACAACGTACCATAATGTAGGCTCCTGTAAACAGTTAAGACCAACATAGAGACACTTAAAGTCAAAGTTATTTCTATAGCACATTTAAAAACAACAACAGTTGACCAAAGTGCTGTACACAATGCCATACAAAACAACATATAAGACACATTATAAACAAGATACTTAAGCCGCTAACAATGTTGCTAATGATGTCATGTTTCGTGTCAATATTTAATGGTGCTCTACTCATCCAATCGACCAAATAAATGTAGCCACATGCTATATTAGGCGATGCTAAGGAGCCATATGTATGAATGTATGTTTGTGCAGACAGGAGGGTAAAAGGGCCAGAACAACTTAATTGATTGTTCCGGATTGTTCATTGTTCACCTTGGAAACAGCGATCGATGCAACAATCCTGTTATCTTGCTCGTGCCATGCAGGCCTTTCAAATGTATCACACAGGCTCTAATCCGTAGATAGAGATCTCCTAGACAACTGACCAATAGACTGCATTGTATAGGGTTGAAAATATCAAGAACAAGCCATCGAACAGGACTTTAGTTGAGTATGTTTTTGTCAAATGTTCTTTTCAAGGTCTAGAATAAATTGTATGGTTAAACGTGGCACGAGACAACACGCAAGAGTGGTTCAGAAAATGCTTAAAATAGGTATGAACATTCACATTTCAATGACAACTGACCAAAAGACTGCATTGTAGGGCCAGAAAGCTCAAGAACAAGCAATCTAATCGGACTTCTTTGGAGTATGTTTTGCCAAATTTTGTTTTCTAGGTCAAGAAAAATTGCCAGGTTAAACTTTTAAGTAAGTTAGTCATTCAATATATGCATGCTTGAAATACAAATTCAAATCTATATTTCAATGACAACTGAGGAAATGTATCTGATAATGAAGTCTGTTTGGAATTGTCATATGCACAACAATTACAGCAGCAGTCGTTGGCAATGACATTCTTAGGCCTCAGGCTCCTCTCAACAATGTGATATAGAGGAGTAAAAACACAAGTGAAGAGAGCAACACCTGAGACACAACTAAACACAACAGTAGTGCAAGGACACAGTGCAGATGAAAAAGTGTAGAGATGATATATAAATACATTTCAATGACAGACCTTGAGCTGAGATTGTTATCTGAACATAGTTGATGCTGTGTTAAAATATATCAGAATTTGTTACACGGTTGTTAAAGACCTACTTCACCGGTGGGAATATGAAGGTGTGTTGAACTCTGAGATCCTATGTAGTATAAAGGTGCACATTTTTTTTTAAATCGGTTCATCCTAGCCTGAGAAAAGGCAGGAAGGGTGTTTTATGGTCTCACTATCTAACCCTACATTTTACTAGTGTGACATCACAGATGGGAAAATGTAGGGTTAGGATTAACAGGACATCTGGGCCAAGGAAAGACTGAGGAAAGACTGATGGAATAAAAACCTCATTCATTATATTATAATAGTGATTTTATAATGATAGAACGCCGGCTCCGTATGGGTGAAGTATTCCTTTAAGAGATGTGTTGGGTATGTTGCAGGAGTCTTAAGTTGTATAGATGCTACAACTTAGTACACAGGTCCATAATTTGACATATTTATATCATGGCAGCCAGTTAAAACCCAGAATCATGTCGCTCTCTTTGTGAAAGACAGAGGCCTGAAATTGAGTAAAAAGCTTTATCTGCCGAACCACTGAATTATTATGTTTTTTTACTCTGCAATAAGTGGGTTGCCTTCGGTAACAAAACACATTAACTGCTACAACTTGAGGTCCTATTTAGACCATTTGCCTGATGAATACTTTGATACTCTGACATTTTTAAATTTCACTGTCTCTATCACAGGGAAAAAAACAACCATTTGGCAAACAGTTCCTCGTTGATTTACCGGGGCGGCGAAATACTAAAATACATTAAAAGCTTGTGTGTTTATGCTAAATGGATGTGGTAACCTTTCCCACCCACACACAAGCTGCGTTTGAGCAAATCATGTCCTCGCTCTGTAGCGCCGTGTTTCGCAGCTAACCGGAGCTTCTGTTAAACTAAAGGGTCTCGGCATATGAGAGGAAAACAGTCTGTTTACCGCTATCAAAGGCAATTAGTTCAAAACAAGAATCACTCTGTTCTTATGTTCAACACGACTTGTTGCTATTTAAGTTTCACCCCCATATATACAGTATATACATCCTACACTTGTATTGTTTTGTTACATATTTAAACAGACTTGTTTGACTAATTTTAACTTTCTATATTTAATTTTTTTTTATTGTCTTGTATTTAAATATTCAAACGCTTTTTGGGTGTGGTTTTCATACATGACTGAACAGGTTTCACACATGCACTGTATATGTGTGTGTGCTTTTATATTGCTTGTACGTGAAATAAACACATCTCAAACTAAACTGTTTTATAAAAGCATCAGGCCTGACAGCTGGTTTGATGAGTTTTGTGGAGCTGATAGGCTCAATCAACTTTGTGTCAACTTATTTGGCGATGGCTTGAATGTAACTGAGATTCATTTCTATGAAAAAGTTAGGCACTATTGCTTTAAATTCTTTGGCAGGGTACTTTTCCTTATCATGAATGGACTGATGTATTTCTCATTTATATTCATGGTCAGGGGGTCAGGTTGTTATTTTAGGAACGGTTGACGCAAATATGACGTCATTAGAAGTATGTATCTCTGTCTCAAATGACTGCGATCGCTCAGACAGACTATTTGGTAATCGATGATATGTCTCCAAAAAGGGAAAGGGATACGGGCAGTACAATGTCCCGGGACAACTCTGCCCCTCGTTCTCTCTCTGTGTGTGTTTAGGGTTCAGGCTTCTGGGTTTGATTTCATAATTACATTTCTAAAGTTGCCAAACAGCCCCAAGGATCCATGCTTATTTTTAAAAGTAATTTAAACAATATGACAGAATTATTTTTTGAATTGATTGTTGATATTGCTCAATCTTGGGCAATAAAATAAGTTTTTGTCCAGATAAATGGAGCAATATATTTAAATGTACTGTAGATGTTCTGTTTCCCTGAAAAATGAAATTAAGACTTGGATGAGTCTTAGTTTCCTGAGTCTTAATGACAGTAAGACAGAAGGTATAGTGTTTGGGCGTGTAGAATGTTATGCCGACTGTATTGCTGCTCTACCCCCATCCCTGGGTTTAAAAAACTGTTCTGTCATTAAGAGCCTTGGTGTCATGTTTGACAGAGATTTTAAATTTGAAAAGCAAATTGGCTCTGTAGTCAAAGGTGCCTTCTTCCAGCTGAGACTTCTGGCCAAGGTAAAACCTTACCTCTCTCCCAGTGACCTGGAGAAGGTTATTCATGCCTTCATTTTCTCAAGACTGGATTATTGCAATTCACTGTATGTAGGTTTAGACCAGCGCTCGCTGCGTCGCCTGCAGCTTGTACAGAACTCAGCTGCTTGTCTTCTGACAGGCACAAAGAAGCGGGAGCACATAACCCCTGTTCTGGCCTCCCTGCACTGGCTTCCGGTCCGCTTCAGAATAGATTTTAAGATCCTGATGTTTGTTTTTAAAGTTTTAAATGGTATGGCCCCCGTGTACTTGGCGGAACTCATACAGGTCCATAGACCAAGCAGAGCTCTGAGGTGTGCAAACAGCTTATCTCTGGATGTGCCAAACAGCAGGCTTAAAACTAAAGGCGATCGTGCATTCTCCGTGGTTGCCCCGAAACTTTGGAACAGCTTACCACACCATATTCGCTCATCTGAGTCTCTGGAAACTTTCAAGTCCACTCTTAAAACTCACCTTTTTTCACAGGCTTTTACGTTTTAATGAATTGTTTTGTGTCATTGCTGTAAGTGTTTTTTAATGTGTGCTGTTGTATTTTAATTTATGTATTTTATGTAAAGCACTTTGGTGAATTTAGATTCTTATAAGGTGCTATATAAATAAAAGTGACCTTGACCTTGACCTCCCTTTTAACCTATCATTTTTATTTTATTCAAATGTTTTATTTTTATTCATATTTTTAATTCGCTTTTATTATTAGTCTAGGTGCTGGGAAAGTTTTGTATGCGCTTCATTTAGCGGAGAATATCTCAACTGTTATAGACTAATATGACCCCAGTGAACAACGTGGGATGTGTGACAAAATCTCTATCCGGGGCGAAAGTCCTGAAATTGACCACAATAGGTTACACTAGTATCACACTAGGGAATGGGACTTGTTTTCCCTTTATAGATATCTTCATACATTTCTACCAGATTAATCTTCATTTTAACAGAAATACTTTTTGTATTACACTTTGTCTAAAAAATGTAATAAAAAATTCAAATTAGGCAATATCTCATTAATATGCATAGATATAAAACCTTTAGTAGAATTCCTGGATACGATTTGTATGCACTTCATTTAGCGAAGAATATCTCAACTGGTATAGACTAATATAACCCCAGTGAATGGGACTTGTTTTCCTTTATAGATATCCTCATACTTTTTTAGCAGATTAATCTTCATATTATGAGAAATACTTTTTGTATTACACTTTGTCTAAAACATTTAAGAAAATATGCAAATTAGGCAATATCTCATTCAATATGCGTACATACAGTATGTTATAGGTTGACTGTTTTTAGCCATTTTCATTATATATAAAATCAGAATGTTTACACTCTTCTATGACCTTATAATCATTGTCATTGTGAACATTGTGATTCCCTCAGAAAATCTGCAACTTCAAGGGTTTATATGTACGCATATTTAATGAGATATTGGCTAATTTGCATATTTTATTACATTTTTTAGACACATTGTAATACAAAAAGTATTTATCTTAATATGAAATATGAAGATTAATCTTGTAGAAATGTATGAGGATATCTATAAAGGAAAAAAAAGTCACATTCACCACGTAGTGTGATACTAGTGTCACCTGTTGTGGTCATTTTCAGGACTTTCGCCCCGGATAGAGATTTTGTTACACATCCCACGTTGTTCACTGGGGTCATATTAGTCTATAACAGTTGAGATATTCTCCGCTAAATGAAGCGCATACAAAACTTTCCCAGCACCTCCACTATATTTCTATTCTATACTTGATGTATGTTAATCTTGATGTATTTCATGCCCCTTTAAAGCACTTTGAATGGCCTTGTGTCTGAAGTGTGCTATAGAAATAAACTTGCCTTGCCTTGCCGAAAGTAACAGTATTTCTGCAGAGCATTGTCAGGCGCCTGCATGGTTGGTATCATGTATCATAGATCATACTGACTGTCAGTTTCCGTAATGTGCTGTAAAGGGTAAACATGTTGCAATGAAGGTGGGGTAGCAGATGACCAAGAGGCGATTTCCATATACATTTAAAACACGTTTACAAATGTTTTCAATGGTAGGACATGCATTTGTGTGTGTGTGTTAGAAATGGCAAATGTGTTGATGTGTGCAATGTTTTTTTTCTTTCTTTTTTAACATTTTTACTTCTGTTGTCACTCACTTTCTTTCGACATAGTAACATTTAATAAAAGTTGGTAGAACATTCAACTCCAGTAATGTGTAAAATTAAGTTTTGACCCACAGGCCCTACAGTGTAATTTGGCCAAATTTGCAGCAAAAATTCCACTTCCACATCAGACCAACACAACATGTATTTAATTGTTCATTGTGCACATGGACGTATTGGGTCGTGGGGAACAGTCTCATATAAGTTGACGCTAGGCCAGCCCCTCTATTCTCGTGCTCGTACATTAGCATCCATACCCTGCTGAAGCTCACCTCTTCCAACCGTGCCAAGGAAGTATAGCACTCACTCTGGTCAAACAAACTGAACTGAATGTAGCATGTAAATGCTTTATTTCTATTCATTCGCTTTTCTAATGTGTATTATGTATTTTAATCATGCCCCTGTGAAGCACTTTGAATGGCCTTGTGTCTGAATTGTGCTATAGAAATAAACTTGACTATCCTTGCCTAATGTACGTTTGCCCTTAGTACCTTGGCCTTCTGAGTTTTAAGACCATGGTGTGAATCAAAAATCCATCACGCCTGAAGAAATATATGATCATCCTACATTGAGAAGGCAGTTATCATACTTACAGTTCATTTAAATAAGAAAAACAAAACAATTCCGCAGGGAAACCCTCATTAATACCATAACAGTTGAGATGTAAATGCCAGAAATACTGTATGCTGTGTGGGAGGAGGATTTTAATTTCGGGTCCAAGGCCGGTCGGTTGTGCAAGAAAGAGGTGGCCTGAGGTTTTTGTAATGATTTAAAATAACCAAAAGACTCTGGGGGGAAGGAATAAAAAATCCACGGGCCAGAATAGAATATTTTATTATAATTTTGACATTTCCAGTCCACACATATCGACCGGCTCGAATGCAAAGTGATTATGTTCACTGGAATATTTGAATATTTTTTTTCTTGCGGGGCTTAAAGCCAGAGATTACTGTAGTAGTGGGGTGTAATTCTACCAAAATCACGACCCAGAACTAAGCCAGGCTGATCTGGTGTCAGAAACATGAGGACAATTAATACACCGCTGTAGCACACAGACTGAAAAGAGAGACAGGGCCTTTCATCCTATGTATAGTTCATTAAACAACACTTAAGACGCTCTTATTAGTGGTTTGTCATTTGCACACATGAGAGGAGCACAGTAATTGAGGTGCAGCTGAAACCAAAAATAAAAAAAAAATGGAAATAGACCCACAGCCTTATGTTACTTCTATAAAAACCCATGTATTTAGAGGTTGTCATTAAATACATTGTTCGATAAACCAAAGTCAGCAAAAACTGCAGACAATGTTGAATTTCGGCCATACACCTCTACATGTAATGTTAACTCAAACTTCATTGAAACCAGTACTTCCCAACTTGGGGGTCAGGAGCCTTTCAGATGGGCGCAAAATCTTGAATGGGACAGGGAAGATGGAATTACATTTAACTGCAACAACAATGTATCTTAATTTATCCTGACTTTTCTTCATTTTGGGGTGGTAATACAGTATGTTCTTGAGGAAAGGTGGCCGACCAATAACCATGAGGTTGCTAGTTCGATCACCAGCAGCGGACAGGAAAAAACTAGCAGAGGCTGGTATTAAGTCTACGGTGCCCACCAATGTGTCCTTGAACAAGACACTTAACCCCAAACTGCTCCAGAGGCGCTTTACTATGGCTGACCCTGCACTCTGACCCCCTCCGAAATGTGGTAACTTGAGAGGGGATATGCAAAAAGACAAATGTCAATGTAACCAACAATTGACAAATAAAGTAACTTAACTTAATTTTGCCATCGTAAATTAGTAGATAGTTAGGCCTCATACAATCACTCAAAGGTACAGTCAAAGGAGACAAGCTGTGAACAATAACTTTATGTTATTCAATACATTGGCTATTAAGCTTTTAGCTAAACCAAAATCCAATAAAGATCAATATGTTCCTGACTTAAGGATCTTTAGGGTTTGAGAAAGCATGGCAACAGTTATTTTTTGTCAATACATTTTGACATGATAAATGCAAATCACTTCCAATGTTGTCATGATGCAAAATTAATAGATATATGTGTGAAACAATGCCATCTACTCTAGTACGGGAAAAAGTACATTTGCTTATTGAACATTTTATATTTCACAGGCAGATAAATGGCCACAATAGTCATCTTTCAAACCAGCATAAGCAGGAGCGAAGTAGGAGTAAAGTAGATTATAATAGTACAATGTTCAAACAAGATGTAGTTATTAAACTATAGGTAGAGGTAGTGTATTGATTAGAGGGCCTTGGTTATATGGAGAAATAATGAACCTGCTTTTGCCTTCTCCTCCACTGTACTTCTCCCTGACAGTATATGGCTGCACAGAACATACTATTCTGGAAGGAAAGTCTGAAGTCTAAAAATACTCAGACAGTCATTATGAACAAGCTCGTATATACAGTATCTCACAAAAGTGAGTACACCCCTCACATTTCTTCACATTTTTCTTTATATCTTTCCATGGGACAACACTGAATAAATGACACTTTAATACAATGTAAAGTAGTCAGTGTACAGCTTGTATAACAGTGAAAATTTACTGTCCCCTCAAAATAACTCGACACACAACCATTAATGTCTAAACTGCTGGCAACAAAAGTGAGTACACCCCTTAGAAAAAATTTACAAATTGGGCCCAAAGTGTAAATATTTTGTGTGGCCACCATTATTTTCCAGCACTGCCTTAACCTTCTTGGGCATGTAGTTCACTAGAGCTTCACAGGTTGCAACTGGAACCCTCTTCCACCCATTTATGACAGCATCACAGAGCTGGTGGATATTAAAGACCTTGCGTTCCTCCACCTTCCATTTGAGGATGCCCCAAAGATGCTCAATAGGGTTTAGGTCTGGAGACATGCTTGGCCAGGCCATAACCTTTACCCTCAGCTTTTTTAGCAAGCCACTGGTCGTCTTGGAGGTGTGTTTGGGGTCGTTATCATGTTGCAATACCACCCTGCGGCCCAGTTTACGAAGGTTGAGTGCACATGGTCAGCGTCGTACACAGAGGTTGGCTTTGGAAAATAGACGTATGAGTGCTGCCAGCATTGCTGAAGGGCTTGAAGGGGTGGGGGGTCAACCTGTCAGTGCTCAGACCATACGCCGCACTCTGCATCATACTGGTCTGCATGGTTGTCATCCCAGAAGGAAGCCTATTCTAAAGATGATGCACAAGAAACCCCACAAAAAGTTTGCTGAAGACAAACAGACTACGGACATGGATTACTGCAACCATGTCCTGTGGTCTGATGAGACCAAAATACATTTATTTGGTTCAGATGGTGTTAAGAGTGTGGAGCGGCAACCAGGTGAGGAGTACAAAGACAAGTGTGTCTTGCCTAGAGTCAAGCATGGTGGTTGGAGTGTCATGGTCTGGGGCTGCATGAGTGCTGCCAGCACTGGGGATCTACAGTTCATTGAATTCTAACATGTACTGTGACATACTGAAGCAGAGCATGATCCCCTCCCTTCATAAACTGGGCCGCAGGGCAGTACTGCAACATGATAACGACCCCAAACACCCCTCCGAACGACCACTGGCTTGTTAAAGAAGCTGAGGGTAAAGGTTATGGACTGGCCAAGCATGTCTCCAGTCTTAAACCCTATTGAGCATCTTTGGGGCATCCTAAAACGGGAGATGGAGGAGCGCAAGGACTCTAATATCCACCAGCTCCTTGATGTCGTCATGAATGGGTAGAAGAGGGTTCCAGTTGCAACCTGTGAAGCTCTAGTGAACTACATGCCCAAGAGGGTTAAGGCAGTGCTAGAAAATAATGATGGCAAAACAAAATATTGACACTTTGGGCCCAATTTGGACATTTTTTCTTAGGGGTGTACTCACTTTTGTTGCCAGCAGTTTAGACATTAATGGCTGTGTGTCGAGTTATTTTGAGGGGACAGTAAATTTACACTGTTATACAAGCTGTACACTGACTACTTGACATTGTATCAAAGTGTCATTTATTCAGTGTTGTCGCATGGAAAGATATAATGAAATATTTGAAGAAATGTTAGGGGTGTACTCACTTTTGTGAGATACTGTATATGTAAGAGACTAAAGAGAAGTGCGGAAGTGCTGGTAAGGTTTCTATAGTATCTAGTTAAAAAGTTCTCTCTCTCTCACTCTCTCTCTACCACCCTCTTTCTCTCTCTCTCTCTCTCTCCCTCCTTGCCTCTCTCTCTCCCTCTCTCTCTCTATCTCTCTCTCTCTCTCTCCGTACACTAAAGTAATGACTGGTCCTCAATTCAAATCTCAGAGTGGTTTGGTGTTGTGTGCTGCTCCACAGGCGAGATTATTAAACAGCTGCTTGTTTGATTGAAGAAGCTATTCAACACATACATAAAAGTCACATTTCAAGGTTCGTCGAAAATATACAGTAGGCTATATATTTTTTTTTCTTCCAGATAAATTATTTTAATCAGCCTCACATGCAGAAGTTGGATTGAAAGGTGGGAACAAGTATAAATATCACTCATGTGACCTGCAGCAAAGGAGATGAACTGTAACATTTAAAAAAGTTAGGAAAATGCAACATTTCAAGGAGACTAGAAGCCACTATATTTTTGAGTTTTGAGGCTAAAACTAACAGCTCATAAGATAAAAGGAAAACTGCCTTCCTGTGAGCCAACTAGATACCTTGACATTCATAAGTAATTAAAATGTATCTTTCATTTATAAAAAAACTACAAATCTCTCTCATACAGATAACATACAAAACATTAAACAGTGTTAAAATTGACTGAAAAACGTTCTGAACAAAAACATTATAATTTTCGACAACTTTTATTTTTATGGAAGTCTTTGTCTGTAGAACTCAAAACCTTTAGTTACATAACTTAATTAATTTATTTTTTTAATTTTATTTATTTCTTTAATTCATTTTATTCTTAGATGTATTTTTAACCATGCTTTTATTTTCTATGCACACTGTAAAGCACTTTGTGACCCTGTCTGTGAAAAGCGCTATATAAATACATTTTACTAACTTACATATAAATTGTCTCAAATCTCAAAAGGATTCAAACCCAATTTGTCCTGTTTATTGATCATACATTGCTCCTGGCAGACAGTAGCGGTCGATGCCACTGTTTTTTTCTAAGTATGTTATTGTTGGTGCAATATCAATAGTGTACGGCCGTCTCTCACTCAGTCAATCTTTATCACATTGTAGGAGTGTGTGAATGACTGGAAAGCTGACTGCTGCAAAATATGTCTATAGACTCAGAAAAGTGTTTTTACAAGCTCCTCTAAACTCCCCTCGCTTCAAACTTTTATGCTTTTTGGAGAACCTGCACTTCTGAAATACTACAACATTTCAGAAAAACCTCTTAAACGGGCACTACAGTATTTTAATTTGGGAAGTGAACAATTTCTAAGATATATTCTCACAACTGAATAGACAAACTTGGAACCCTGGAACACTGTTTGAAGTTAGAAAGCTTCCTGAAAAGTAACTTTCACTGTTGTTGTTTACAGCAGCAGGGCCGCTAAACATATTCTTGTCATACATGTGGTTCCAGGTTCCTCAAAATAATGTATTCTTATTCAGTTTATGATGATAGAATTATTCAATACTAAGAATTACATGTAGAGTAAAAATGTTTTGTAAACTAACTGCAGGCACTATAAATGGAAACAAATCCTCCTCCAATGAAACTGCATAGTGCACCTTTAAAGCTTGGGTA